>PVHT021183707.1:1995513-2037950 GCA_004024745.2 Catagonus wagneri
GGGCGCGTGGGGAGGGGCGGAGCGTGCGTCCCCCCGGCTGCCCCCCTCCCAGCGCTGCACGTGCCCACCCAACCCGGGGGCTCTCGAACCCGCGCTTTTAGAATCTGATGGAGGCATGAGCCGTCACTAACTCCATTTGCAGCCCTGCTCCCTTCTCCAGAGGGTGGGGGCCCGGCTGAAAATTCCAAGCTTCTAGTCATGGCCTGGTCTTCCTGGTGACCAGCCCTCATCCAGGAGCCCAGGCAGAGGTGCCTCATTAGAACAAAAGACACTCCTATCACCCAGGACTCCCAGGCTGTGTCGGGAACGGGCGCCGGTCCACACCTGCTGTCCATAACTTCACAGCTACGTGCCGGGGGCTCGGGGGCTGGCAGCAGGATTCTTGACCACGAGTTGTCGACAGGATGAAGTACAGAGGATGGCCCCGCCTTGTACGCGTACCCCAGCCTCAGGGGAGTTCCCTGGCAGCCTACCGGTTAAGGATCCAGTGCGGTCACTGCAGCAGCTTGGGTTCCATCCCTGGCCCGGGAACTTTCCAATGCCATAGCTACAGCAAACAAGCAAACACACAAAGCATATCACAGCCTCAGGCTTCACCCCCGCCTCCCTCTCTCAGCCAGGGCATCAGTCCCACACTGCAGCCTCCTGGGATCAGACTCTAGCTCACTTCATCCCTAACTCAGCACCTTTTGGATGTTAGGAAATGAGTTTCCACTTGACAGCCATCCGGGTAGCACCATCAGCCCTTTGTTTTATTTGTAAACCTAAAATGCCAGTATGCATATTGCTGTCAGCTTATTATTAATCATGGGCTAATTTCCTGCCCTAAATACACTGAAGAGTTCCTTGTAAGCTACAAGCAAGTTTTGAATCTTTTTATTTCACTCGTTAGACACAAATAATGGGTCTTAAGAAATTAATTGGTTGGTCATGTCAACACGTACCTTTCACTTAGTAAAATTCATAGAGATTAAAAACTTAGGGAAGAAATATTACTGCTCTGTTGCTATACATCAGCAAGGGACAAAGATTGAGGCAAATATAATGAAAATGTTTTAGGCCTTTAAAAATTCAATTCCTACCGCACAGCCAAAATGTTATGGGGATTAAATAGCTGAGGTGAATTTTCATTTTTCGCAGACATTTTATCCCTGTCCTGATGCCTTTATTACTTCGTGTCTGAATATGTGGCACTTTTAATTTTAGCCAGCTTTTATAGTGGCCGCAGGTTCCAGATTAAACACTGAAAATTCATTTGAGTTCTGCTGCTGGAATGAGTTCAACCAAATGACGTTTACCTCTGAGTGCGTGTGAGGCGTAGCGGTGGCTATTTGTCCTCATTGCCGCTCGTGGCGGTCACATTTGCACCACTTAAAGGTACACGGTAAATACCACATTCAGAATCGACGGCTGGGGAGGCAGAGCGGAACTGGCGAGGGGGGAGCGTGCTCTCTCCGAACGGGATCGGGAAGCTGTTAGCCCAGCGGTCAACGTGCTGAGTGAAGAGGTGTTTGCAGTGAAGAACCGGGCAGTCGTGTTCCCCAGACTGTGTTCACAGCCGCAGCCAAACCTAATTTAACTTGCCTTCGGGCAATGTCCCTGCCTTTTAAATACCCCTTATCACGTTATATGGTTCCGATTTTAAACAGTTAACTTGCTACCTGCCTCCACGTAATAACACGTGATTCGAAATGCGGTACATTCCATTCTCCTGTCGAAGCTGGAAGAGATATTATTTTCTCCCAAACCGCCACGGATGATCAGGCGGTTTATAAAACGGACTCAACCGTATACAGCAGGTGCAGGGGTAGAAGCAGATTCCAGAACCACTGCCACGTTTTCTGGAAACCCACCTGACCTGCACTCAGGTCTGTGGCCCCAGAGAGAACCAGGGTCCCCCATCCTCCTAGGCTCACTTTAGAGAAACCCGGTGGCATTTAAGACTGTGTCTGCTGGGCTGTCCGCTGGCCGGCTGTCCCCCAGGACAACCGCAGGAAAAGCCATGGGCACTGAGCTGTGTTCTCCGATCCCGAGCCCGTCCCACCGCAGAGGGACGGTCCCCAGGGGACAGCGCCCGCTCGGGGACGGCAGCGCCACCTCACCGCCTCCCTGCAGAAAGGGCCCGATTCCTCCACGACCCAGGCCACGCTCCGCACAAGGACGCCTGAGCAGGTGCACGGCTCAGCACCTCTGAGAACCGCCCTCTGCGAAGTATCTTTCAGCCCCCAGTGTCAGAGGACAAGGAGAGACGGCGAGCACCTCAAGCCCTTAAAAGGCGATTACAGCACGGGTACCTGATGCTTTAGACGTTTGTCATGAACTCACGCCATGCGGGCAGACTTCTGCATTGATTCCGCGGCCAGAAGGGAATCAAAGCGGGAAAATGTAACCGGATCATTCTTATTAGGGGTAATTCTAATGAATTAACAAAAAACAAAAGGGAGCAATCGGGGAAAGCCAATAGAAAGGCCCCAAACTCATAAAGCTGCTGAAGTCATGCCCGCACAGAACGCTTTCGAACCTTCAGAGAACGTCAGAATGCACGCCCGATTAATCATCGTCACACGCCCACGAGGTGGGTTTTACAAAGACGCAATGCCGAGAAACTGAGTGACACGCCCAAGTTTCCTGGGGATCATCATCCAGGTCACAGCCGCTCTGAATCCCAGGTCCCGAGTCTGGGCGAAGCTTCAAGCCCATGAAAGGTGATTGCAACACAAATACCTGATGCTTCAGATATCTGCCATAAACTCCCAAATAAAACCCATCACCCATAAAGAGGGGTTATGGCAGGCAGCCTCTGACAGCGATCCGAGCCGCGGGTGATGCTATAAAGCATTTCACTGACGTCCTGGGCTTTCAGCAGCTTGTGACGCACTGTAACCTTCCTCCAGCGAATGGATGGGGCGGATTATCACACATGTGGGTGCTTATTACGGACCGCAGCAGGAAGGCAGCCGCCTGCCAAGGGCGGCGCGCTCAGGTGGGCCTCCCTGTCGCCGGCGGGCAGTCCGCAGGACGAGCAGCGTTTATGGATGGATGGCGAGGCAGGAAAGGCTGACACTTCTTTATTGGCATTTGCCAGTGTCGTCACCCAGAGAAAGCAGATGTCTTCAGAAGCCACAAAGGAGAGAAGGTGCCCAGAACGAGGTGGTCTGTTAGCAGGCAGGTCAGCAGCGGTCTCGGAGGGGCCCTAGGAAAGGCCATCTCTATGGCCCCCAACCCCGCTCCCCACACTCACCAGCCTGTGGCGGGAAGGCCCTTGACCAGAAGGAAAGCCCTTAAAGCCTCATCTTTTAGGATTTGAAAGTTCTGGCTGGTGTGCCCGTCATTTTATTGCTTGGGTTTCTAAGAGGGAGAATTCTAACAAAACCAGTTGAGTGAACACTCATTCTTCCTCCTGACATATTGAGGGGACTAGGGCAGGGATATAACTTTGAAGCAGTCAGCCTGCCCCCCACTTGTCCTGCCTGAGCCAGTCCGCCCTCTGACTAGGGGTGGCCCCCAAACTGCCATGGACGCTGCTGCCTTTGGGCCGTGGGGAGGAAGTGGGCCCAGGGTCTGTGGGGCCAGGACCCTGCCTACTCCCCAGAAAAGACATTTCAGCTTTGTCCTAGTTCATTCGGGCTGCGATGATGGAAAACCACAGACCAGGTGGCTCATGAATAAGAGATATTATTTCTCAGATCAAGGCACCCGTAGGTCCGGTGTGTCTGCTGAGGACCAGCTTCCTGGCTCATAGACAGCACCTCCTGGCTGTGTCCTCGTCCAGGAAGGGGACTCTCTGGGGTCATCCCTAAAAGGACACTGATCCCGTCTCGGGGGCTCCACCCTCGCGACCCCTTCACCTCTCCCATGGCATATATTGTCTGGGAACAGCTAGGTTAGCAAATGATGGAGTGGCTGTTAAAAGCTGGGGTATAGGAGTTCCTGTCGTGGCGCAGCGGAAACAAATCTGACCAGCATCCAGGAGGACGCAGGTTTGATCCCTGGCCTCACGCAGTGGGTTAAGGATCTCGCATTGCCTTGAACTATGGTGTAGGTCACAGACGCGGCTTGGATCCCGCGTTGCTGTGGCTGTGGTGTAGCCTGGCGGCTACAGCTCCAGTTCAATCCCTAGCCTGGGAACCTCCATATGCCGTGGTGTGGCCCTAAAAAACACACACACACAAAAAAAGGAAAAAAGCTGGATATAAAGTTTCTCCCATGGAGGGAGTGGGCACAGGAGCAGCAAGGACCTAGGACAGACTCAGGGGGTGACAGTAATCATGTCGCCTGCTGTGACCCCACGTCGAAGACGCACGCATTTCTATAGCCAGCTCTGCCTTTTTGCTCCAGCCACCTGCATGGTCAGCTCTGCGGCCACACAGCCTAAGTGTCCTAACCACAGCTGTGCCCTGTCGAATCGCGGGTCAAAACCAAGGCTTCTGGGGCGGTGGAGTGAACCCACCACCCAAGCAATGCATCAGTGACGCAAAAGAAGTTAGAAACTAATGGAATGTCAGCAGTTTGACGCAGGCTAACGGCTGAGGATGTGTAACGGCTACAATAAATCAGGAGCTTATTCCCAGAGACCCCCCCCCCCGCCTTTGGAAGTGGGTGTCGGGGGGCTGCAGCCACGCTCACCGCGAGGCGGAGGCAGGTGTGCAAGTGGGGACACCGGGTGGCGGAGTAAGCTCTGCATCACGAGCGTTCAGGGTGGTGGGGTTCCCCGCGTGCGGTTTTCTGAAATCTCTCTGTGTTCTTCGTGGAAAATATTGTACATCAGCCAACGTGAAATCTGAGAATTCCTGTTATGTCCAAATTATTTCCTGATGTATCAACTGCACTGGAACAAATCTACGTTCTCCAAACACTGCTACTTGTTTCTGCCAACTCGGAATCCCCTTTGTCACTCAACAGCCCTCTGGGGGCTGAAGATGCCACACAGAGCTCTCCACGCCCCCACCGCCCCCTTCGCTGCCCATCCACACGCTCGGCCCGTGGTCCAGCCTGCGGAGCAAAGGTCACCATCACTCACGTCGTTCTCCAGACTCGAACCTGCTGCTGGCCCACATCTCCCTCTTCCTCATCTCCCACGTCCTCGGATCTCATGTCGGCACATCCTGCTGGCCCCCATTCAAAACGTACCTGAGCACATTCCCCCAGTACTGACCACACGTAGTCCTCACGCTGTCTGTCGCCCGGCCTCCCTGGCGCCGGGGACACCCCGCCGCGGGCCCCCTGCTTCCTCTGGCCACGCTCCCCCCACGGCCGTCAGAGAGTCCTTTACAGACGTGGCTTCATGTACACTGAGTAAGATCCAGATTCCTTCCCGTGGCCCGCAGCGCCCAGTGGCCTCTCTGCTGTCACCCTTTCTGGAGCTGTAATACTCCGAGAGGATACGCAGTGGCGCCCACCCCTGCACCCTGGCTTCCTCTGCATCGGCCGGCGCCCCCGCGCATGCCCAAGTGCCTGGCTTTCCTCTGATTATCCAGGGTTGGCCCCGCGGCACTTCCCTGACCCTGTGTGAGAAACCAGGTGCTGCACCAAGCCCAGTGGAGGGATGCTGGATTCAGAGGCCTGGAGGTCCTGGTGACACGAACACAGAGGTTTCCACGCAGAGAAGCTGTGAGTGAGGTGAAAATTCCCCGTCATCGTCTGTACCTCCAGTTCCACGGTGGTCACGTCTCCGTCTGATGCCGCGACCTTAGGTACCAGTTCCGTCTGTGCCCAGTCCCCAGAGGGCACAGCCAGGTAACGCGCTATCCCTCCTAAAAGCTCATCTGCTATGCTTCACCGCAGACACACACAAGGAGAAGCAACGCCTTCCCGGGGCACGGCCTTTCCGCCACGTGAGGAACCCTCTGAGCCGGGTGGGCTCTGGCCAGACGCGCGATCTGCTTGCGCCTTGACCTTGGACGTCCTGCCTCCAGAACTGGACAGACACACATCTGTAGCTACTTTGCTAGGGCCACCTGGACAGCCTGCGACACAGCTTTATTTGTATCCGAAGCACCCGGCCTGGCTTCCGCACCAACACTGTGGGCACACGGCTGTGACAAGGACAGACAGACAGAGCTGCGCGGATGGGCATCGTGCCAATGGGAGGGGCGGATGACCCACAGAGGCCTGAGCCCTCCGTCTGGGCACAGCGCAGAGTCTGAGGCTTTCTGTGGGTCCCGCGTGGGGGTCACCCTGAGCCACTCAGAACCTGCCGGTGGGGCAGGGCCTTCCTGGTACCTGCCTGGCACAGCATCCGACAGGCAGCAGAGCAGTGGAGTCAGAGGCGGCAGGGACCGCTCGGCTTTCTTGGAAATACGAGCCGACTGTGAATTGCTTGAGTGAACAGCAGCCAAGATGTTTCCAGCACTCACGTTTGCAGGCAGGTTCCTCCGATGACGCAGTGTGTGGATGTATTTGCATGTACTCATGCGAGGAGGGGCTTACCGTGAGACGTGCCGAGGCTTTACCCGTCTCGGAGTGGCCTGTCTCTGCATCCCCGTTTTATAAAACAAAGTCAACCCGGCTTGAGTAAATGAAGCCCAAACAAAGCCATATGGTGGCTACCTAAACACTTCCCCCCACCGGAAACCTGCCAAACCAGCTGTGATGATGACTTATCATGTGACATTTACTGATTTTTTCCTTAGATTCGCTGTTAAATTCTTTGCATTTCAAAGGAATCGGGTAAGTGAGTATCGCCTCCCCGTTCCTTTTCTCCAGCCTGTTACCAGCCCCGCTGATATTTGCAGATGGATCTTTGCTGCCCATATAAAAAGCCATGTACGAGTGCAAGAAAGTACCATTCATTCTGTTTCTGGATTTAGCTAAGTGCGTGGCAATAAATAAGCAACTTGACTTTTCTGGCTGTTATTCCTTCAACTGTGAAATCGGAAAAAAAAAACGTGGAATAAGAGTCTTTCTAATTTTACTTGCAGCTCGGAAATTCTGGGGACTTTCAACTCTGCCCATATGCCTGGCGCTTTACTATTTTAAAATTTTAGCCGTGACCATAATTCTCCTCTCTCTCAGCTTATCCTCGTTCACCTGAGGTCAGAGGAGCCAAAATAGAGCGACGGTCCTCCAGGCGTTTGAAAAGGGTTAACCAAACACGCAAGTGTTTCTTGGGCTTCCGAGGCTGCTTGTCTGCCCAGCAGACACTCTGCAGCAAGACTGCTTGTCTGACTGCCCTGGCGTAATAGACCTGTCACCCCAGCATTAACTTAGGCCTGGCGGGCCTATTTTATATTTCAGCCTATTATCTTTTTTTGGTGAACTAAGTGCATGCTAATCATGACACATTACTTCCCGGGCCACTCTGTCCCCAGGACAGAGTACATCAGCTTACAGCCATTCCCGAAGGAAACGTCACCTTTGATGGAACTGTTTTTGCTAAGGAGAAATGCTCAGGGGCTATTTTCACAGTATTTGCTGGCTGCTGGGTACATCTGGGCTCAAATCATTATTTGTTTTGATAAAAGTTCAGGATGCGCTCGTATAGGAAGCCTGGGAAGGCAGTGTACGTGGCAGAAGATTTGATGGAGAATAGCACATTGTTTTAATTTCACTGTTGTGAAGATGACGCTCTACCTGTGATGAACCTCGGTGGAGACGCCCGCGGGGGAACACAGAGCTGTTCTCACTCAGCGGATGTCAGCGTCTTAGTCCTTTACGGAAAGTGTTCCACGCACATCACGTTCGGCACCATGTGGCCCATCAGTCGGAACCCAGGCAGGAGATGACACGGCGGTGCCAAACCATCATGAACGACTAATATCTGCGTAACTGGATGCTGTGAGTTTGCCCAGCAGCCTTCCATTCATTAAAAAAAAAAAAAAAAAAAAAAATGGACTGGTTTCTCCAGTACCTCTGGAGTCTCCTTGCTTAACTTTCATTTACAATTCAGAATTCCAGCTGGAGGACACTCAAGGAAATGGGCCTTCGGGATGAATACAATTGAAACATGAAGAGACTAAATTATACTATAAATTGCTGCATATTACCAGGCTGTCTGACTATGCAAAAATTACAGCACAAAGACGGATCGCAGATTATCAAAAGGCAGGATGAGCACACTTTTCTTGAATTTGCCTTGCTCCTTGCACTTAAAATGCCCACCATTTAGACCTTCAGAACTTCACATTATCTTGATCTAAAGTGATGGGGTTTGGGCCCTAATTTAGGGCTGGTTTATAGCGCACTGAGGAAATATGATTTGCTTTAGATGTGACTGTTACTGAAACAAAATGGCACCGTATCATTACAATCAGAGGGGCTCTCGTCCTGAATGGGGGAGCTCCTTGATACAAGACAGCTATCGATTTTCCTCTTGGGAATATTAAAGAGCTCCTTTCCAGTTTTTGCTAGGAACACAGCAAAAATTGTGGGGGGGGGGCATTTGCAGAACGGGAGGGGTCTGAACGTGACGTGAAGCATGGATGGTGGGTTTGCCAGCTCAACAAGGAAGGGGCAGCTAGTCCAGACAAGTGGGAGGAGCTCGTGTGAAAGTGTGGGTGCGTGCAGGAGCATGCTGCGTCCGGGAAATGAAACACAGTTTGATGTTATCAGAGCACAAAACGCAAGGGAGTCTGGAGCTGCAGCTGTAGATATGGTGTAGAACAGTGACCAGTCAGATCAAACGTTTAGGAAGACTAGATGGAGACAAGATAGCTTGTGCGGTCCTAGCGAGAGTCCAGGCACTTATTTCTAGACAGAGCTGCTGTTTATCAACACGGCAATCAATCACTGGGGTCCTTATGAATGTTCACTGACAGGTCTGAGAATACTTTTCAGAAGGTGAAAGTGCTTTCCCCAATGTTCATAGCAACACTATTCCCCAAAACGGAAGGAACCTAAATGTCCATCGACAGAGGAATGGATCAAGAAGACGTGCCGTGTATATATACAAAGAGATATTACGCAGCCATAAAAAGAATAAAATAACACCATTTGCAGCAACATGGATGGGCCTAGAGATTATTATACTAAGTGAACTCAGACAGAGAAAGACAAATACCATATGATAGTACTTATACGTGGAATCTAATACAATGATACAAAATAACTTATTTATAAAACAGAAACAAATGCACGGATTTCAAAATCAAATTTAGGGTTACGAAAGCGGAAACCGTGGAGGGAGGGTACACTGGGAAGCTGGGATTAGCACATACACACTACTGCCCATAAAATAGACCGCTAACAAGGACCTGCCGTACAGCACAGGAAAATCCACTCAATATTCTGCAATAACCTGTACGGGAAAAAAGAAAGGATGGATGGATATGCATAACTGATCCAGTCTGCTGTACACCTGAAACTAACACGACATTAAAAAAAAGGCAAGTGCTGGATGCCCCCGCCGCCACGTGCATGTTTCCTGGTGACGATATTATTTTGGGGTGAGGAGAAGCTCCCCCCAGGCTGTCCCTCGCGTCAAGCAGAGAGAAGAGAGTTTAAGGCATTCCTATGTGTAGACCAGATGGCTGGACTGACACAGGCTGGGAGCGGGCTTCACAGACCGCTGGCTCTGAACTCTTAGCCATTATCAGTGAAAGGCTATAAGCGAATTATTTGAGTACCTTTGTCAGGTTTGACCAGTGTCACCCAGCATTTAACCGAGTGAGTGGAGTCAGCGGCTTTACCCAGCGGCTGAGCCACTCAGTTATCTTGACATGCGTTTTACAACCAGTGGATCTTGGGAAGCATGCGTTCTTAAAATTAAGTGTTTCTGGTGAATTCCCGTGGTCTTTGTTGTCAACTTTTGTTTGCTCTGTAAATCTGAGGCTGCCTCTCGGTCACAGCCCCTTAAAAACATGGCCACTGCTTGCTGGACTCGGGACTAGAACTTCGCCTCCCCGCGGGCCCGTGAAACTGCAGGCAGGGGGAGGCCCGCGTTACTCCCCAGAACTGAGGCCTCCTTCCCTTCGCCCTCCTGAGTGAGCCGGACACTCAGCTAAGTACAGAGACACGCTCTCATCGGGCGCTCCTGCCTTCCTGGGAGACAGGAGGTCCCGTCACGGCACAGGCTCCTGCGTTAAGCCGGGACCAGAGCACGGCTGCGTTCCGGGTATTGACACGGGCTCGAACCTGTAACTGACTGGAGCACATTCTTTACTGAAAGGTTAATGGGAAGCGGCCTCGGGGGCACACGGTCCACCCTGGAGCCCGGGATGCTCGCCGTCAGACTGGGAGAGGGCCGTGCTCCCGGCCAGGACTCTTCATCCTGCCAGCGCGTCTGCGCCCCCGGCCCCACCAAGCTTGTCATGTGAAGCTGTGCCTTGGCCTCAGGCCCTGGCCATGCCTTGGGGGCCGCGATGACGAGCCCCGCGGGTTTCTGGGGAGGGCGCCATCCCTTCTAGGGGGTCTAGTGGGAAATGTCCCAGTGAACTAGAAGCAGACGTGTCTCTCCTCAGTGAGCGATTCTCTTTTCCCTCGTGTCGTCTCTGGATCATTTAACTAATCATGCCTCTTACGCGCCTTCCTTAGAAATTTCTAGTCAAATGTGTGGCTTATCAAAATCTGGCATGAAGCCATGATGGCACAGATTTTGAGTACTTCCTTCAGTGTTTGCTCTCCAAACCTGACTATCCGTTGTCCAAATATCATCTCTCACTTTTAGAAATAATATTTAATCCTTATTGTAAAGCACATGTTTTTATCTTGGAGTTGTTATGAAACACTAGTTGATTCGATTAATAAATAAAATGCCAGTGGTATAAATATATATACTAAATGATAAAATAAATGTATTTATATGATTACAAATAAATACACTTGTGAATATATTTAATTTTTATTACCTGTGTTACTTTATTATTTATATATTAATACTAGCAAGCTCAGGCATACAACATACTGCCTGTGATATTTGCTATGCAGAATGAGCTTAGCTTTGAAATTGAATTGAGATGACGGTGAATCCACTTTAGTTATGGCGATAACTAAGTCAAATGGAAAAAAATTAATCAGACCCCTAGTCATAATGACTACTGACACCTCCACTTTATGTCACTCCTAAAATTCCAAAGTAAGAGAAGATAAAACCAAATGACACCAGGCTTAACATTTGAAAATGGAGACCAGACTGGGCTTAATGCGTGCAAACTGCTGCATTTGGAGTGGACAGGCGATGAGATCCTGCTGTGCAGCACAGGGGACTATATCTAATCGCTTATGATGGTACATGATGGAGGGTGATGCGAGAAAAAGCATGTGTATATATGTGTGACTGGGTCGCTTTGCTATGCGGTAGAAACTGACAGAACACTGTAAACCAACTATAATAGAAAAAATGAAAATCATTAAAGCCCCCAAAAAAGAGAAAATGGAGATCATTTTTTTAACATGACAAAACTTGAATATTTGTTGACTACAACAACGAGAGGATTATGTTTTTTAAACATTTTTCTTGGATGGACAGATGAAGGTGGGGGGGGCAGGAAAGACAGACGCGGATGACGGACAGACAGGCCAGGGAGGGAGATCTGTATACATTTAATACACATTTCTCTTTCTTCCACGTCTGTTCCACCAGTCAGAGGAAAGCAAATACTCCACCATTTTAAAGTCTTACACAATCACACATATGTTCAAATACAGACTGCAGTTTTGGGGGAACTCAAACTTACTCCCAAATGGAAGAGCTGGCAAGAGTGCCTGTCGGCGTCTGTGTTACAGACGTCCTGCGAGGCGTGAAGCACAGAAATCAGCACATGTTCTCAGCATAAAATTTAGTCGAGACAGCTCGCCAACAACAGGTGTGTGTTTTGGGGTTCCGTGCCTGGACCACACGGGTGGTTCCTCATTCATCAAAAAACGGAGGTTCCATTTAGAACAGCGAGAGTGAAGAGGGCTCCAGGGAACCCCCGTTCACGTGCTGGCCAACTGGCGTCACTCAGGTCCCTTCCCCACCCTTACTGTCACGGGCAGTAAAGATCACAAGACTCTGCCCATGTCCTCCGAGGCACCACATACGGGGAAATACTGCCCCAGGTCCTGGGCTGACCGGGAAAGCCGACCTGTGTGTTTTCTCCATCATGCACTTTGGAACCATTTGCCTAGACGGGGCGCATCAGAGCACCTAGAGGTGAATATTACATTCATGGCGACGACCCACCATGCGCGGCGGGAGGAACTAAAGCCCGAGAAGGACCGCGTCGCCCATTGCAGCAGCCCAGCTAACACACAGAGGACATTAAAAGAAAGGCAGAAACTTCAAAAGAATAGGAAGCGCACCACCAAATGCCGGGTAAGTCTGAGAATATTTGGACCTGGAGCAGTGAATAATCATAAAATCATTGTACTCACATCTTTTTGTCAGCAGCCGCCAAGCCTGCCAAGTCTGGTCCGAAAGAAAAGCTCTCGGTAGAGACCACTGACATCCAAAGGGAAAGGACACAATGAGCTTCTCTGCAGAACAGAGAGTGACTCACGGACTCTGAAAAAATCACGGTCTCCAAATGAGACAGGTTGGGGGTGGGGGGATGGGCTGGGGGTCTGGGACGGAAACGCTATAAAACTGCGTTGTGGTGACCACTGTACACCTACAGATGTAATAGAACTCATTAAAAAACAAACAAACAAACAAAGACCCCCATCTCCCCACGAGAAGGAGATTACTGTAATTAAGTGGATCAAACATGAGACGGAACACATGCCAAATACCTTCGGCTCTCTTAACCTTTCATACCCAAGTCACCCGTTTCATGTCATGAAGTAACACAAAGTTTTGATCCCAATTCTGAAAATACATTTTAATGGAACATTCCTTCAGAAGAGTGAATAAATACTACTTTTAAAAACTCTATTTCTAATTACCTAGGAAATGCTGGGTGGAACCCAAGTTAAACCTTCCAGTAGAATTTCTCAGAGCTCCTCGTATGTTACATTACATCATTCGTCTTTTAAAGGGAGGAAGAAGGGCTCGTTTCTCTATGATATCCGACCAAGGCAACACTGTTTTTCAAATTATATTTATCCCCCCGGAGAATGAGGATTCATACATGCTTCACAAATCCTGCCTCCAAGTTATGACCGCGGCGCAGACAAGCACACGCCTCGCGAGCTGGAGGGACCCAAGGCTTTATCTCATGGGAAAGACGAAGGAGCTACAGGCATTGCCCAAGGCCAGGAGGCTCATGTACACAGACCGCCATCCTGGCTTTTCCATTTTAGTGGGGGTCTTCGGCACATTCCTTAACGTCTGCCTCCCCAAGTTTTCTCCCTGGACAGCTGTGATGGTGACCCGACCGTGCCAGCACTGTGAAAATTAAATACAGGAAAGCATGGCACACGGCCATTCCAGGCGGGCACCGCTCGTCATCAGTTGCTCACTCCTCCTCGTCCGCGTCGTCCCCACCGGGCACTGCCGAGGGGAAGGTGGCGTACACTCACTAGTGCCCTGCCAGCGGCTGGATCCTAACTCACCTTGGAGGATGCTTCCAGCTCCTGTCTTAGAACCAGGCGTTCGCTCGTCTGTCTACCTTTCAGACAGGGCGATGCCCACTCAGCTGTCCCGCGCACCTGCCATCTTCTACGCAGAACACGGCGGGTGGGACATTTTCTTGAGGGCTGGGTCTCTTCACGCCCAGGCCTCTCTCACAAAGAGGGTGGCATGTGGTGCCACGAAAGCCCAGCCCTTTGGAGAGAAGTATCTCTTTCTTACCCATTGGCTGCAATTTCTGAAAATGCCAAGATGAATCTTCCTCTCCAAGGCCGTAATGAACCCCCTCTCCCTGAGTTAAAGTGAGGTAGGACCTGGGGAGGGTTTCAAGTGACATGACCTACTAGCATCAGTGGGGAAGAAAACAAAGTTCCTTCCACCCTCCTAGTCCCCTGGCTGGCCTGGAAATGAAACTGACATCAGACGGATTAGGAGAAAAGCAAGCAAATTTCGCTAACGTACCCACAGGCTTGTGGGAGTCTTCAGAAGGAAAATGAACACAAAGGAAGCAGTTAGGCCCAAAGGTTTATGTAACTTCTACACAAGTCATGATAAATCGTGGGCTTGTGACAAGACAGCAGTTTGGACTGGGGGCAGGAAATCGTGGGGAGGGGTTAGGAGCACAAATGGGAGACTGGGGTTCTTTCAGCAGGTGGTACAGGTCCTTGTGGCGTGGGCAAGACTGCTCTGCTCTGCCTGGTAGCGAGGGCACCGGAAACTGGATGAACTGGTTTCAGGTCGAAAGAGGGAGGTCAGAGAGCCCTTCCTGCACCTGCTGCTTTTCAAATGCCTTCAACGCAAAATAATCGACATGCCAGTTTGGCAGATTTGGGGGTGATGTGCTCTGAACCCTCTACACCCATTGTCAATTACAGCTGCTGCTCCAGGCCCTGGGAGATGAGAGAGGGCGTTCAGGGGCTTTGGCTTATCTGGGAAGTGGGAACTGGGGAGCGGGGACGGTCCCCCAGGGATGGGGTGGTGGAGAGTCTAGGACAGTTCAACCTCTTTTAGGGGGACCGCGCTGACAGCGGGGCGAACCTAAGCAGATACCATAAAGATCCAATGGACTACAAACCTGGGTATGTTTGACTAATTGCGGCACGTCAGACAATTTTTAAAAAGCATGAAATACATTTGCCTTGAATTGGCAGAAGGAGGCTGATTACGGGACGGATGTTACACTAGGTAAAGAGAAAGTCTTAAAATGTAACTCCCCAAAGTCACATCATTTTTTTTTTCCTTTTGGTCAAAAGATGATGCAACAGGGTCCTGAGAGGGCCACAGACGTCTGCAGAGTGTAACAAAAGTCAGATGAGCTCATGGTTCTGAGGAAGGACGATGCTGGCTCACAGTCTACGTTTTGCAGTCTAATGACAGAGGTTAGAGTCTATCACGCTGCAGTAAAAGTGAATAAACAAACATCAGAAGCCGGAAGATTCAACTCCCACCCACCCCTTCACGTTCACTGAGCTTGGGGCTCTGGGCGACGGAGCTCGGGCTGCCGCTTTGCGAAGCAAACCACGACTAGGGTTCACTCCCGACAGCAAAGACAAAGCAGAGAGCAGCTGACGAAGAGGAAATGATGGGCGGTGAGGATTCTGGTTAAACCAGCTGGAGAGGGGGGCAGACCCCTGCTGAAGGGGACCAGGCACGGGCGGTGCCAGGGAGGGATCCAACCAGATGAGGGCGTGATCCGATGTCAGATGTCCGTGGAGGAATTCTTGGGAAACTGACTTAGCAGAATCCTTGATGAACCTGGGCCACGGAGGCCAGGCAAGGCTGGGGGACCAAGGTCGAGGCCGGGTTGAGAAGGGCCCAGGGGACCCTGACTCTGGTCCCCTTTGGTCAAGGAGAGTCTGCTGTGCCCCGGCCAGGGGTGAGCTTCACCCGGAGGTCCCAGGCTGCCCTTTTGCAGCTGAAAGGTCCTCAGAATTCCAGTCTCTGATAAAATCCTGGGTCAAGGAACTCTGGATGACCCCTAACTTCTGCTTTATGGACACATGTTTTTTTAACTGACTTTTAATCTTTTACCTAAAATAGACTTCGGTCAGCGTTGAATAGGTTCAGACCCAACCGTCTTATAAGTCGCTTCCCGCTCCCATCTTCAGGCCTGAATTCGGACCTCCAGCTCCTGGGTCTGTTATCTACACAAAAAGTCTTGCCAGTTTTTAAAGGCTATGACCTGTGAATAGCCATTTCTGCTGCTTTCTGCACACTTTCCAATACCTCCTCTGCTTCCCCTGGAAATCTGATGCTTGATTTAGACACGGTCCAATCCTCTTTCCTTCTAAAGACAGCTGCTGAACAAATGCTTCCAATTTTAAATTCTGCCCTTAGCTTACACTTCTCCTATTTTCTTAAAAAAAAAGTTTTTTTTCTAGAAAGCATATACCGTGTATCCTGCTGTGGATTAACCTGCATTTTTTTCCCTTTAATCTTTTGACCTGCAGTTGGAAACTGCTTCCAAGTGAAAAATTTTCCAAAAGAGCTGCATTTTAAAATACTACTTTTTAAATACCTTTGTTGCAGAAAAGGGACTGAAAAGTCCAAAGTCATCAGAACACACCCTCTGGTTTAAGTCTATTGGTGACCAGTGCAAATTGCCCGAAAGGGTTTTTAGAGCAGATCTTATGGAGATAGGCCCCCCTGAAGCCCAGGGCAGACCAGTTCCCGCTGGTCCCTCCCGACGCGGGCGCCAAATGACCCCCCACCCTCCGCGATCCTTCATTGATTCTCCCCACGGTTCCGTAATAGTCCTATTTCACCGAAGAACAAAGGGAGGCTGTGAAACGTGACCCAGCCTGCTCAAGGTCGCCCAGCAAACAGCACGAGACGCCCCTGTCCAGGGCAGAAGGAGGACTCCTGAGAGGCAGCGGGATGCGGGCTCTGTTACTGGGAACCCAGGTGACCAGTGGGGTCCTAGAAACAGGTTAGGGGAGATGGGTGGGTCTCAGAAATAGGCCAGTCCTGCGTTCTCACATTGTGTGAGCAGAACCTGGAGGCCTCGGTTTGTAGATGATTTCACACGCAAATGGAAGGAAAAGGCCGGCAGCACAAATTCCTGTAAAAAGTCCTGACTTCTCCCCAGTCTCACCCTGCGCAGGGGGGCAGAGAAGTCAGAGAGGCCCCTGGAATTGTTTCCAGGCACGCAGCAACTAGCTGTGAGGGGACAATTCTGGTCCTGTGCTCTTGACATCACAGTTAGATGGCACGCGGCTGGTTAAAAAACATGCTGGCGGATTTCCCTTGCAGCTCAGAGGGTTAAAACCCCCCAGAGTGTCTGTGAGGATGTGGGTTTGATCCCCGGCCCCGCTCAGTGGGTTAAGGATCTGGCTGCAGTATAGGTCGCAGATGCGGTGTGGCTGTGGTGTAGGCTGGCAGCTACAGCTCTGGTTTGGTCCCTAGCCTGGGAACCTCCATATGCTGCAGGTGTGACCATAAAAAGAAAAAAAAAATGCTGGAGATCCGTTTGGTTTTCATCAGTTACTCTTTCAGATTTTTGAGCTTTCTATTAAAAAAAGTAAATCATGGGAGTTCCCGTCATGGTGCAGCGGAGACGAATTCAACTAGTGTCCATGAGGACACAGACTCCATCTCTGGCCCCGCTCAGTGGGTTAAGGATCTGGCGTTGCCATGAGCCGTGGTGTAGGTTGCAGACATGGTTCAGATCCCACGTTGCTGTGGCTGTGGCGTAGGCCAGCGGCTGCAGCTCCAATTAGACCCCTAGTCTGGGAAACTTCAGACCCTAAAAAAGACCGGAAAAAAAAAGAAAAAAAGCAGCCCTCAGGGGCTCTTCATCTTGGGCGGAACAATTTTATCAACATGAATCTCCATCATTATCAGAACAAGACATCGGGGGAGGACTTTCTGTTTCCTGAATTACCCAGGATTAGATTAACGATGTTCATTTATTATTAAATCAAAGCTGCCATAAGACAGGCCCAGGTTAGGGAGCACGAAATGATTCACAAAGATTACTAACCCAGGCATCCTTTCAAAAATTCAGAATTAAAAACACTGTGACACTCTTTTCAAAGAAATAAAAGAGGGGTATGGATGCCATATGCTTAAAACTTTAGAATTAATTTATGACTTTTGAAAGTGTCCTCCGTCCAGAGGCGGAAGTCGGGGGAAACTGCGAACACCTCTGAAATGCAGGGTGTTCACGGACCCTCAGTGACCACGCGCGCTGGAAGGTCGCTCTCAAGGAACGGGAGCCACCCGTGACCGTCCCTCCTGCCCGCCGGGCAAGATCGCAGAAGCTCCTCAGCGCAGGGCCGTGTTCCACGCGGCCCACGCCTGCGCACGGACGAGCGTGACGGCTTCCCCGAGCAGAGGCGGGGATGGCGGACAAAGTCAAAGTCAGGGACGCTGGACCAACGCGGGGCAGGACACATTTCACAGCGCGCTCGCGCCCCGCACCACCCGCAAGGCACCCCTTCCGTGCCGGCCGCTCCTCCGATCCCTGCAACTTGCAGCAGCACAAACCACACCTCCACACGCTTCAGCAAGCGCTGCAAAGTGAGTCTCCCAGGCGCTTCTGTCAGCAGGGTCACAGCTCGAAAGAGGCCGGTCTCATCTCTCAATTGAATACAACCTTTAAGATCCCATGGAAATGCTATAAAAATTGAGTTGTGATGATTTTTGTACACCTATAATTGTAATAAAATTCATTAATAGGAAAAAAAGCAAAAAAAAAATCCCACGAGAGACACCATTTGGCGATTAAATATTTTCAAATTCCCACTTTTATTTCTAACACCGTATATATTGATGGATATAATCCTTAGGAACAAACCCAAGCACTTTGTGCTCCTTAATAATTTTTGAGAGCGCAAAGGAATCCTGAGACCAAGCAGTCTGAGAACTACTGGGTAAGAGGCCAGGCTCTGGAGTTAGTGTGCTGGGGGGAAGTCAGGCTTTGTGATCTCAGGCAAGTTACTTAACCTCTCTGAGCCTCTGTTTCCTTGACTATGGACTAGGCCACCTCATATGGTTACTGTGAACAAGTGAAGTAAGGTATTAATCGTACTTGGCACAGCTTTGGGTACAGAGTGATCATTTCATAACTGTTGATTATTACTTCATCGAACAATGGGCTGAAAGCACAGCTCTTTGCTCAGTGTCCGGAGGTTGTGAAATGGCAAAAGCCCCAGCTCCTAGTAAGGGGTTTGCTCCTCGTTTGTGTCTGCGGACACTCCCTTGGATGGAGAGAAAACGGCAGAACACAGGCTGGCAGCGCCAGCTGCTCAGAACACGGTAGGTGTCACGCTCCTGCACAAACGTAATTAAAATTGTCCATTACATTCCTTGAATCCGAAAGAAGCTGAACAGATTTTTAAATCAGTGATCTTTAGAGATGTTTTACAATATTTCCCTTATATCATTTATGATTTGATATTCCAACGCAGCTGCCAGTTCAATGATGTACTGAGTCCTTAGAGATTATAGAAACTTGGAGGGACTTTAGGAATCTTCAAGAGAAGACAGTTCTTGACCCTTTGTCCACAGACATTCAAAGGGTTTTAGAGGAACATGAGCCAGGAGCTGCTTCATTCTTCCACTTTTAGGCCTTGGCAGGTGGTTTTCTTGGTTCTGCTTAATGACATTGAAGGGGGGGTCAACCTGTGGCTATGGCAGAGTCACTGGGCCAGTATTCCCAGCAGAAAGCTCAAAAAGCTGGACCAAGCCTCCAAATAAAGAAACAAATGAAACAAAGATAAATTTATAAACAAAATATGTTTGCAGGCCAGGACTTGAGAGAACAAGATTCTGCAAAGGGTGTGGACTGGGGAAGAAAGAAAGAATGAGTGAATGCTGGCAGAGATGAGCCATTTTTTCTGTGGACTTCCATCTCCCTGAAGGCATTTGCTGACTTTTAAGTGGCTCAGGACTGGACATGAAGAGGCCAAACAAAGCCAAGAAGAAGTCCAAATGCAGAGTTTATGGACATTTCACAGGACTCGGGAGAAAGCAAACAGCAAAAATAAAAAGCCAGGCTTGGATCTGCTATGGTTGACACAGGTGTGACACGCCGTCTATCAGTCACCAAAACCATCTTATCAAATGTTAAAAGTAATCTTTATGCCTACATCTAAGGCATCATGGTCAGTCAATTTAATCTCCTCCTGATACGGTGACTGGGAAGAGAACGGGCAAGAGCAACTAAATCTGTTTTTTTCCTGTTTCTTTTTAAAACTTTCCACGAGTAAAGTCCACGAGTATCAGGCAAACTATACACATTTACCTTCAGAAAGCTCTCTATACACGGAGTGTGGGAGGACAGCATGTGTCCGATCTGCGCCTGTGTTCACGACACCCGGCATATTCGGGCCCAACAAGTGCTTTGTGCACTTGGCTGAACGCATCGCTAGCATCCCGACACTGCTGACCTTCATGCACGATTAAACCCTGCTTACCGGACAGGCAGACAGACAGAATAGAGAAATAGATGTAGACAGGAAGGAAGGGAGGAAGGGAGGGAGGAAGATGAAGGGAGGGAGGGAGAAAAGAAAGGAAAGACGGGATGGGTCGGTAACCTAGCGGATGGATACACACAGAGAATGGATGGTTGGATGGAATATGTAGGTGGATAGATACGGTTAGATGGATGGGCAGACAGACGGACAGACGCAGATGGATGCGTAGGTGAGTGGGCAGGTGGACGGAGCATAAAGGAGAAACATTTACCTGCCGGAACTAGAAGGATGTCAGAAACCCATCTGCCTTCGTCCATATGAAAACTGACAATTCTCACCTTTTTCTGCACGTGTCCCAAAACTGACAATTCTCACCTTTTTCTGCACGTGTCCCGTACACTTACGATCCTGTGCCTGCCCTCTGTCCTTGCTTTGACCAGTGCGCCCGTCCGCGGGTTCCCTGAAATTTACACCTTACGGTCTCCTCATTCTTTAAGACATGGCTCAAGAAAAGCCTTTCACCTGAAAGCAAAATTAGCTATGTTTTTTCTGCTCCTTTAATACGCAGGGATATTTCTGTCAAAGCAATGGGTGTATATTAAATATTCATTTACAACTGTAAATTAAACGCTATATCTTCAGGAGATGTGCTGAAAGAAGCATGATTTACTTTAACGATTTAACAGGTACAGTTCACACAGTCTTTGATCAACCCGCACGCACCTTGTTCTCAGGGTACCATCCTTAGCCACACAACTTCCTTTACACGTTAAAGGTGAATGTTCCTGGAGAACCTCAGATTGCCTGTGTCTGTGTAACTTGATTTAAATTCCTTAGGTAACCATTCACTAAATAGATTACATGGTGCTGTTTTGTATATTTTTAGACAGACTGAAAGGCAAAGGTTATTTAATTCACCTTTTATCTTCAAAAAGTCTGGCGCACAGTAGTGGCCCACGTGTTTGATGTCTACCAAGAAAACGTGACGATCATGTGCAGGTTTGAGAACTCAGCTTGACCAGGACAACCCAGAGTTGTCTGGCTGACTTTGAAATGCCTTCCTTTTTTTGAGGGCCAATGCAGTTTTCCACAGTCCTCGAAACACTATTTGATAGCGTCTTAAATTTCTCTGTCAATAGCTATGTAATATTTATATCTGTGCCAATTATTTAATATTGCTACCGACGTTTAAAAAATAAATGGTGACTTACTCTCTGAAACATGCAAACGTGACAGCCTTCCATGTCATTCAGTAATTTAGGTAGATTTGAGGGGATTCCAGGTGACCTGTCACAGTGACCCTGTACTTCAAGTTTCTAGTAACAAATTGGACAAGGACCTTGCTCGCCAGGATGTCAGGCTGAAATTCCTCCAAAGCCAGTGGGTTGTTTATTTGAGCGTCTGAGTTAAACCACCTGAGAAATGTTCAGACCACATTCTGCCTGAAGACACGTTTCAAGAAGAACACTGGGAAAGTTCTAGACCATTACTTAAGAATCTGGGGAGCTAGACCCTGCTTCTAAGCCCCACAGATGGTCCTGCAAGGAAGCGGGTGACCACCCTGCCCCTCCTTCAGGAACGTGTCACGGTGCTTACCCTCCTTTGGGTTGGGGGCCAGGCGGCCACAGGGGAGGGCGGTGGGGGCTGTTGGTCTGCAAGGCCTTGATCCGGGGATTCCTCCCAGGCCTTGCTGAACAACACACAGTAACTACTTTATTCAATATTGTTTTTATGTTCTCTTACTGTTCCCCGTAGGAACTGGTTTAAATCTGAACGTGGGTTCCTATTTTGTGCTCATGTATGATTTAAGATTTCTTATAGAATCGAATATTGTCTCTGTGATAATGCTAGGGCCGCTCCCTGCCTCTCTCTCTCTCTGTCTCTCCCTTCCTCCTCTTGTCCTTTTTTGTTTGCTCCTTCCTAGAGTATCTTAAAATGTAAGAGTCTGGTCAATTTCATATATTCTAGTTCCGGGGCTTAGGCATAATTAACAGATGCACAAATCTGCTGTTTGACCAACTCATTCATGCCAACTTGGGGTAAACAGAGGAAAAGAAAGAAACATAAGAAACACTAGGGAGTGTTTAAAGTCATGCATGAGAAGCTGCAGTCCTGTGTGCCTTTCAGACAACTGTTAGTGATATATTCTCCCGCTGTGTCTCTAATTCCCGAGGAGAAGAAAGAGCATGCGGGTTCGCTCCGAGTTTTTTAGCTTTTGAGATGCTGTTCTGATTATCGTTCAGTAATCCACAGCTGGCCCACGGGGTCAAGAAGAAGCCCACTTCCTGATGCTCCCCGGAGTGATTTCCGTTTTCCTCCTTTGCTGTGACCTCCTTATCTTCTCTGCATTTTAAGCACATCTTACTCCCTCTGCTCTGTTCCGCGAGGACAGGACGCAAGGCTTGTCTGAGGAAGCAGGCAGGCTTTGTTTTGCATGTAAACTGGGGTTCCTGTAGCCTGCATTCCTTTTGATGCTCTGGGAAGTGGGAGATTCTATTTTTAGGCTGCATCAGGCAGTCACCCACTCCGTCTCTATGAGATCCAGAGACATATCAGAGTTATTTCGAGGGACGCAGAGATGGTCCCAGAGAGCAGCCCGTGAGGCTTCTGATTTCAGATCCTGGTGTGAGCTCCCAACTCCTTATTTCCAGCCTCTAAGGGGAGATGAAATCTTGCCGCCATGAGCTGTTCCTTCCATTGATCATCCTCAAGTCCAGAGGCAGATACCGGATGACAGACTCAAGCAAACCTGCCTTCCGATCCGCAGCCGCTTTTTCCAGCTATTAATAGGTCTCTCACGCGCCGTCCCCAGCTAAAGAGACAGCACAGCGGCAGCGCCATCCTTCAGCCCGCTGGGCTTTGGGCTTTCGTTCTGCCCGGGCCCCGCCCGTGCGTCCCGATCACGTGTTCACCCAGATCATTTTCCTGATTCCTCCTGCCTTTTTTCTCAGTCATTTCTTATCTGATTACACGCAATGCAATTACTCAACAGACTTCACCGTGTTCGCGAGCGTCTTCATTGCCTGCACAGAGTGGAGCCAGGGCGCAAAGTGGATCAGATACTTCTCAGAAGCTCATAAGAGCAGCTGATTTATTCCGGTGGACAGGCTCTTTCCAATGGGAGCAACCGTCTTGTTCCCATTACCGATCTAATTGCAGTGACTCAGAGAACAGGAACTTCATACAGATGTGAATTAGTATTGTTCAAAGTATTACCATAATAGCATATTTAGCAATAAAAATATGGAAATATTTAATACTGGTTTGCTGGATACAAAATAGATCTAATTGCATATCCTTAACTAATAATCTCATTAAACATGGTTATTCTAATGTTACCCCCTAAAGTTACAGGCGGCTGTAGATGCCAGATTTAATAATCTAATGGTCTGTTCTTGAACAGGAGGTACACGCTGTGTCTGTCCTTGGCCTACCGGCAGGCCCTTAAACACATCAATTAGAATGTAAAATTTCCTGGTAAGGATGTTATTCATTAACATACAGTTTTTAAAATGAATGCCATTATAGATATGCAAATACATGGGTTAGCGGACTTGCTCCAAGACAGAGTCAAGAACACACATCTTGAGAGCCAACGGAATGGTCAGTCCCACTAGAAAGCGTCATGAAAATCCTCTCAAACGAGTGCACGCCGCAGTCAGGACTTCAGGAAACATTTTATGCCTTACTCCTCCGCCAGCCTATGTCAGCCCACACGAAAAGGAGAGAAGCACTATCTCAACCAGCACAGTGGGCCCAGCTGTTTCGAACTCGGATCCTCCCTCCGGGGTGACTGATGGAAAAAATTTAGAGCTGCTCTTAAATAATTTTACAGTTTTGCCTGATCTTTAAATATGCATTTGCTTTTCTTTCATGTTGATAAAATGAATAGCATCTGCAGAAGAAAAACAATGTTCATCTTTCCCCCTAAAATAAACCTTCCCCCCCTAAGCTGAGTCTTCCTGTGCCTTTTCATTTGGCCCGCTCTAAAAAAGGAGAACCAAACAGACCTCAGATACATGATGATTCTGTGTTTTAAATATGACAGCTCACTTTTTCACCATCAAAATAACCATCTTCCAAATAGAGGTGGTGTTAAAGATTCAAAAATGGGACAACTGCATTTTTGCAATCAAACTTCAATGACTAGCTTGAATTTGACAAGGTTTAGGAGAACGAGTTGTGCAAGAGTCACTTGTAAGCCCCCAGCATGGAGATGCCTTAACTCTGCAGGTTGTTCCTTGTCCTTGGGTCCTTGATGCCTGGAGACAATCACAAGGGAAGCCAACTTGCCAAAATTAGGCAGCAAACCATCAGTCCACCCATGACTGACTCTTTCCTCAAGCCTGTGTGGACAATAACCTGCCTACGTGCACGCGTTTCATTTTCCGAGGGAACCTGCTCCCGTTGCGCTGCGGGGCTTTCACGCTTAAGCCAGAGTCTGTCTCGCAGGCCCTCAAGACGCCTCTCTACGGCGAGCTGCCAGCTGACCTTCTCTAAGTCATTAACTTCTCCAGGTCAAAGGCATCTCATTGACTTGGAAGCACCTTGGCCGTCGGAGACCGGTCCCTTTCAGCTGGGCTCCCCACCGCAGCCTTCCCTGGGCTATTACGTTCTGACCCTTGACCCGTGACTCTCTGAGAGTGTGATGGAAACGAACCTTGGTACCGATATTGGGTGATTTATTTATACTGCCCTCCGGTCGAGAGAGAAATGATTGTCTCCTGGTTAACCTTTGGATTTTTAATCAGGCCGCGGTTTAGGTCTGATGTTTTTGTTGGCGCCCTTGGGGCCCTGGACTGGATGGCTTCTGTGGGTTTGTGCTGAGTCCACGTGCGAGTCGGGGCAGAGGTCTGCGGCCGGTTCCGGCCTCGTCCTGATGCGGCGCCGGAGCTCAGGGCGAACGCCGGGACCCCCACCTCCGGGAGGACATGAGGGGTCTCACTGTGCTCTCTCGGGGTGGGGCTCGCTGCGCCCCAAGCAAGAAAGCCCTCGAGGGTCCGCAGGCGGGCCAGCGGTGCCAGCGGTCGATCAGAGCAGGGCTAAGCATTCTCACCACCAGGGAAAATTTTAAAATAACTATACGATGGATGTTAACTGAACTTTTCACGATGTGTGTGTCAAGTCCTTTTGCTGTCCACCTTGAACTGACAGCAACGTGCATCAATTCCATACACAACAACAAAGCAACTATATACACATGATTCCTACCTTTAAAAACAAAATCAGGGGAGAAGGACTGTTTGTTGGTGCTTGTCCTCCCTCTCTCATTCCTTCCTATACACACAGCTCAGTTGTGTGAAAGAGCGCGGTGCTCACATGCTCGCCGGGGTCCCCGGGCCGCTCAGGACAGACTCACTGGTCTGGTGGCCCTGAGGTCCCATGCGGTCACTGCCCTCCGCCCAAGCCCACTGTCCACTTGGTTGCTTCTGAAAAGACTCTTATGGTTCTGCATCTCATGCCAAGACTGAAATGATTTTATCAGGTACCAAAATAAAGCCAGCTTTGTTTGTTTCAATCTTGATGACCCCGAAAGGACTGGAGGCAATGAGTAATATCAGTAAAAGACTTCAAGTTCACCTTTACTTGGACTTTTCCATTTTAAATTGCTGTCAAAAACTCTACGTTTTCTCCCTCTCTCTGTAGGAATATGATTTCTTATATTGGTCCATTCTGCCCTGGAACATGATGCAGAGGCGAGTAACAGTTCAGCTTAGGGCTGATATAAGGATAATTTGGTTAATATTTGTAAAGACCTTGGAAGATAATGCTAAGCATGCCTCAATTACTACGCATGCTTATCTTTATTACGTTTTCAATTTATACTTTATACTCTCCAGGTGTCTTCCAGAGAAACACACACCTGGATTTATAGGCAGTTCCTCATGCAAGTTTACTATAATCCCAATACGAGATATAAGCTCCCACACTTGTTTGTTGGAAGTACTGAAAGTCAACTTGAATTCCATCTGTCTTTCAAGAGAGAAGCGCAGGCCAGATGGGTGCTTTCCTGGGAGAATTTCTTCGGAAGGACGGGGATTTAAGCTTTTGCCTAGTGACTAAATCTGACAAGTTGAGTGAACTTATTTCTCTCTTCTTCCCCTTGGCCTCTCAAGTGCCTCAGTTAAAGCATTGCTCCCGTGAACGTACAGGTGAAACACTGCCCGTTTAGAAACTTTAGTTTCAGTGTAACCAGCAATTGTGAGCCCTTCTTACAGTGAGCTCTCTAAACATCAGTAGCCACCAGGGTTATAAAAGATTATACGGAACAGGATTTTCCCATTCCAATGGGAATGCAAGGGGTTGATTCTGGTGGAAAGGAGACACATAATGGCACTACTTAACGTCATTCAGGCGGGAGTCGTTTCAGTGGGGTGTGGCCAAGGAAGGGAAGAAGCCAAGTAAAGACACGGACAGGAAGAGCGGACAGAAGTTGTGATTGCAGATGTTTATTGCTCTCTTTCTCTGTTCAGGAAGGGATCGCTGTGTGCTTACTTGGTATCTTGCACAATGTTGTCCTAAAAAAAAGGGAAAGAAGTCCCTAAAATTAGGGAGTCCACTCTCTGGGATGGCCAAGGTGAAGTCACATAGGATTATATACAGACCAGGGCAGCTTAATAGAAGTGCTGAGAGGAAGAAGGAAGGAAGGGAGGGAAGGAGGAAGGAGGAAGGGAGGGCCACCTCCCAGCGGACCACTCTTACGTCTGTGCCAAAAACAAAGTAGAAAGGGTCTCCAGTTTGGTTAAGCAAATACTGTGCAGACTTTGGATGTGTGAGACACGAAAGCGAGACATTCTTATCGAAATACCAAATTGACACTAAAATATCAACACTCAGGTGTATTATGGGTGGATAATTCCGATTAGAGATTTTCCTCAAAGGGTAGTTGAAGCAACGAGCACGCAGGTACTTCTGAGCGGGAAAATGCAAACGGAACAGCTGTAGGCGAAGGGTTTCCAGACGCTGGGCAGTGGGGAAAACGCACACTTAGGCACCAGGAGTCGTGGTGGGGACAGAGCGCGGACGCCACGTGTACACAGTGGGAGTGACCAGGACACGTCTGATTATGACTCCTCATCTGCCATCTGCAGAACATCCAGTGTATTTTTGAAGTGCGTGACTCAAACTAACCCAGGCTGATGAACTGTTTAAACAGCTCCCACCGAAGGTGCTAATATGGTGGTTTTTGACAGCGTCCTTGGGGAGCAAGCGAGGCTTTGTACCTTAATCACAGGCTCCTTTTGCCAGAAACATCCTATAAATTCTTTGGAATCAGGTGGTGAGAGGGGACAGGTAGACGTCTGTCATGACTAACGAACAGGGTAATTTCGTGATCCTGGCTCCACAGCCTCACATCTGAGGAATATCATATTTCAACCCAAAACAGAAGGGAAGTTTTTTTTTTATTTAGTTCTAATAGATATTTTTGTCAAAGGTGCACAAATATGCATTTCGATGCAAATATACCTGCTAAGTATTACTTATCTTTAAAATTGAAAATTCAATTATTGATTTAAAATAGACTTCAAAAAGCATAAAACCAGATTGGAAAACTCAAAAGCAGTGAAATTTTGAAACTGCCCTTAGACATTTTTTTTTTAAATCCCAGAAAATAAGTTGGTCTGTTCTCACAAATAAGCCTTTGTAGAGCAGACTAGATTCATTTATTTATTCTAAGTGTATTGAGATTGTCTGCCTTTCTAATGCTTTTTTTATCTTTGCTTTCATTCAACTTGCAGCGGGTTTTAGGAACACTTTATGCATTCATGTGTGCATCAAATATCAATTGATCAAATGTACATCTGAGGAAATACACTAATTTCTGCTTGAAATGAATAAAAACACTCACTTTGCTCCATTTTTCTTCTTTATTTCCTGAGAAAAATCAGGTACTCAGAAAAAAAAAAAAAAACCTCATGTAGATACTACCTGCTTAGCATATATAATTATTGCAGCTTCAGTGCAAAAACACCAAAGACCAAAATTCCATGAGAACACAGAACTTGACTCACCTATTCTCAGGGCCTAGAATAATGCCTGGTGCCTAGAAGATGCTTCATAAATTTTTGGAAAGAAGAAATTAAAAGATGAATGGGCAAATATTACTGCAATCTACTGATTAATTCTGAGCTTTCGGTCTGAGTGCATGTCTATTGCCAACACTTCCTATGATGACCAGAGTTTCCTTAATCATTAATAATTTGACAAGGCACAGAACACAATCCCAAGGCAAACACATTGTTACTCAACAAACTGCACCCCGTGACTGGGTGCTCCGTGGCACTGCCAAGCTCTTCCTCAGATGGGTTTTCAGCAAATGGGATTATTATTGTAAAAAGTTACAAAGGGACTGAACAAGGTTTTCCGGTATGTTCTCAGACATAAGGGCAAGGAGGATCGACTGTGTACGTAAGCCCAGTCAGGGCTGAAAGACACGCATGGCTCTGGCACCGACCGTGCCCTTGGAGAAGCCTGGGGACGTTAAGTGTTTCCTAGAAAGTTGAGAGTGAGGACACAATTATCAACAAAGTGCATGTTGTGTTCACAACACAAGGAAGAAAAGTCGGTTGAACCGAAGCTGGATTAAGCTACACGGACATTACTCACGTTCTTAACAGCGTGCAATTTCAGAACAAGTCCTGGCTGTTTGTTTTCAGCAATGTCTAAGACTACCCGCACGATTAATTTTTGAAGAAACTCATCCATCAGCTGTGGCCTAAGGTTTTAAATGTATTATCGTCCACACGCCCTCCTTTGGCAGTGACCAACACCAAAACCTCATTTCGTGATTAGGCTTTAAGAGAAAAGAAAGAAGAAACAAATTAAGGATCTGTTAGATTTCCAGATAGTGCCCTAAATTCCAAGTATAGGAAGATAGTTTTTAAACAAACACTGAATTATGGAATCAGTCTAATCTCTCATTTTAGAACAGAAGAAAGGTGGCAAATGAAGGCATCGGGCCTACCCAAAGGAAGGCCAGGGAAGAGAAAATAAACAGAGAAGAGAAAATGAGTAAAACATAGTGGTCATGAGATGACAGCAATAAACTATTAATAAGCTGTTAACGTGTGGATCATAAATAATGGTAGTTAATCAGAATGTAAAAAAATCAAAAACATTACTTAAGGACAGAAATTCTAAGGATAGATAAAAATAACCCCGAATTTTCTGTGTCAGCTTGTCTGGGATATTGAGTAGCCAGATATTTGGCCAAACATTATCCTGGGTGTTTTTGTGACTGTGGGTTCTGGACGAGATTAATAGTTTAATGTGTAGAGTTTAGCGGATCTGTTCTCTACAAGGTGGGTGGGCCTTGTCCAATCAGTTGAAGGCCTTAATAGAGCAAAAAGGCTGATCCTCTCTGAAAAGGAAGGGATTCTCCTGCAGAAGTCACTGGAGCTGGAACTTCAGCTCTAGCTATCCAGCCTGCTTCCCACCTGCATTTTGGGCTGCTGCCAGCCTCCATAATTGTATCAGCTGACTCCACATACACATATACCACTGGCTCCTTCTCTGGAGGATCAATACCATAACTAGATGTATTGTTCCACTAAAATATTTAAAATATATTAACGCTGGAATTTGAAAGGTAAAAATTTCTATAAGGAAAATACTGACCTACGAAAGAAGAGTTATATCGGCGGTAATGCACATTATGACAAAAGAAAATATTAAGTTAAAAGAAATTAATTTATTTATTGATAAAAGGCATAATTCACCAGGTAGATGTAAAACTCCTGAAAGCATACATAGAACGCATGCACATCAAACACAAAATGAAAGCACTGCAGTGACAAACTGATAGAACAACAAAGGTAATGGCAAAATTTTATATATCCTTCTCAGAAAATCATAAAGTAGTCATGATTTTGAAAAAATATGCAGACTTGATTTGAGTTTAATACCTGAGACTTGATTTTTTTTACTCTCACTCTCTCTCACTAACTTTTTCTTATTTTTTTTCCAACACATAACACTTTAAAGTAATAAGTCCTCATTGACTATAGTGTGTAACCTGAGTTCACCCTCCACCACATCGAAATGCAAGAGCCTGGGTCTTTTGCAATTGTCGTGGACCTAGTTATCTTCAGGGCTCAGTTGTCCAAAGATATCTCATCAGAGTATTTACAATTAAGTTACAAAGTAGAGGCAAGCACTGACTTGATTAGGCAGCGATTTTCAAGTAAGCATTATAAAAGGTTCTACTGAATTAGGATGACTTCCAGGAACGAGTTTGGAAATAAAATCATTAAAGAATTAGGGGTACAGCTTGAGACCTGCATGCTAGGTCTTCAGGCTGCTATTAAATTAAACCATGAAGAGAGACACCGAGAAGCATACTGCGCTACTTGAATTCAAAAAGCCTATCAGTGGTGTTGTTTGGATTACAATTTCTTTTTAGCATATCAACATTTAAGAAAAAACCGTTTTATTGAAAACTAAGGTCGTTGCAGGTGAACTTAAGCAGAGCTCAGTTCTAGAAGAATCACATATAGTTTTGCCGGTTAAGCAGGCAGAAAAATAGAGTCTGCAAAGACAGTCAACTGAGTCCATCAAACTGAGATCCAGAAAGAGTGCTCTGGGCCGTGCTGCTCGTCATCTACCCTCTTGCCCACCCGCCATCCACTCATCTGTCCACTCCCCCCTCCCCCCTCCCATCCCCCTACACGTCTGTGCCCGCCCATCCGCGAGGCACCCACCCATCCCTCCCTCCACCCACTGGTTCATCCCACGAACATTTACTGAGCAGCTGCTATGACCCAGGCACTGTTCTCCATTCTGGGGATATATTAGTGAAGAAGGAAACAATGTCTTTGCCATCTTGGGTTTCATCTTCTAAAGAAGAAAGACGGGAAGTAAGTGGCTATATCTGCAAAGGCACAAAATCTGCTGTGGGTGGAAGCGACGGCGGGCAGTGATCTCTGGTTAATCAGCTTCCTGCTCTCGATTAGGTGGCAAACCCCTCGCCACCTTGCTTACAAGTCTTCCCACAGCTCAGGTGCAGAGAACCCCAGGACTGCACTACAGGGAGATGCTATCCCCTAACTTCTGAGCACATGGAAAATGAAGTATCAAATTACATAAACAGCAGGACTACTTAGAAAAAATATGTTGATTTCTTCATTAAGAAAAGAACACGGATCTTATAGATCCTAAAAGTTCTCATCGCAAGACAAAAATTGTAACTACAAATAGTGGTGAATGTTAACCAGACTTGTGAGAATTTCAGGGCAGACACAAATATTGAATCACTATATGGTACAACTGAAACTGACATACGGTAACTGTATCTCAATAATTTCTAAAAAAGCATTGATATACGCAGTTGAAGTACTTAAAGAAGATGTTTGTAATGGAATGGATTGAGAGTAAATAATTGAATTAAATTTTTCTTAGTCTCTATACCCCACCCAGATACTCCCGTTGTTCCTGTTTCCTAAACTTTGGCTCTGGGACCCAGACGTTGTTCTGAAACGACACAGCTGGTCCACGAGGAAAGTATTTCAAGTGAGGACATGACATGGGATGGAAGAGGATGGAATTAAATTGAGTAAGGAGCTCAAAATAATATGATGGATAGCATTTTAAATATTTATTGAACCAAGGAGATGAGTGCTTCCACCCAGTTTGAAACTGATTAGTGCCCGACATTTTCCCCTAGTTTAATTATTTTTGAAGCATGAACCAACTCGTTCCTCTTGCTATTTTCAAACATCCTCAACTCTGCACCCCACTGTACTCAACTCTCTCACCAGTTCTTTCCCCTGCAGTCTCCTGGTGGAAGAGATTAGCAGGGGTTTTTTTTTTAGTACTAAAACTTATTACTGACTTTAAATAATTTTAATTGCTTCAATTTTGACGATTATTTCCTTAATTAAAAACATAAGCAGAACAGGAGTAATTAGATATGACAAAATAAAGCACAATAGATCTCCAAGGGGAATAACAAAAGGAAATGATTTTAAATAATACTCAAGGTAACACACTTCCACGAAAGTGTTTTTCCTATCTCTTTTAGTAATACTGGCAACTGAACTTATACCAGTTTGGTACTGTCCTGCTTACATCTGAATTTGAGGTTGGAAGAATCTGGATCAGTTGTTTAAAACCCCAACGCTAAAACTTTTATGTAGGCAAAGGGGTCCTGGCCTGTCCCGGCTTCTTCTAAAGGGTTGTCACTAGAGAAGACGCCAGTTAAAACGGAAATGGGAGCCCTGGATGGAGACTCAGGGACCCGCTCACCTTGTCTAAGGAAATGAACTTGCCCTGGGGCACTGCCAGTCTGCTGCACAGCTTGGAAGAAGCATACGGAATCTTTTTCCAGATACTGTAAACTTAGAGTGGATAAATGAACGAATGAAAGAATGGAAACCCTGGTATCTCTTTCGGTACATTAAACAAATGGAGATGAAAAGAGTTTTGAGTGGTCAGTGATGTCCCAGAACTTAATGTCGGGAGGCTCCCAGGAAGCGGTTTCGAGGCAGAGGTCAGGGTCAGCAGTCTGGTCCGCAGGCTGGACCTGACCTCACGCGCATCCCTCTCCAGCAAAGGGTGACGTGAGCCCAGTTTTTACCCGGGGTCCTGGGGGCTTCCTCCTGGAAGATGGAGGCTGGATCACAGCCACTGGCCCTCAACAACCACGCTGCAACACCATCCCAGGTCACTCAATAAGCCCGATCTGTCATCAAAACCAGAGCAACCATGCGAGCCAAAGCAGCACTGCCCTCCCAGCGGGAGAGGATTCGTGGGCATCAGCAGAACTTTCTGGAAACACCACTTGAAATATTTATTGAACCAAGGAGATGAGTGCTTCCACGCACCTTTACCTTTGTTCTTCTTTACATTTGCCAACCCCACGTCTTCCTAGCATCACCCTTAGGTGATGGAGGGTGAGAAAAACAGACCGTTTTCTCAGGAATCTTTTCATGCATGTGACTCTCAGTAGGGCCACAGGAAATGATACCATGAGAGATTCAAAATAAGTGAGTGCTAAGTCATCCCTCACATTCTTGGACAACTTGTTGGCACTTGTTGACACAACAACTTGTTGACACTCTCATTGTTAACCCCGTGTTTATGTAAGTTGCTTTCTGTCTAATGGAGCTGGTTTTCTTGGAAACGGTTGGGAGGCCATAGACAGCAGCATGCTTACCCTTGTGACTAAATTAGAGCCAGTCTCCCACCTGAGCTCAAACCCGTGGTCCAAGAAGTATTTGCAGCGTAAGTAACTTGGTCCAAGGGATCGAGTCTCTCTGGGCTTGGACTTCATCCTTGGTGAACTTAAACTGATGGAACAAATCTAAGTGGTGGATCGTCTATTATCTCCTCTATGTTCACCGTGATAGGTGTTTGAAGGAAGGACCCATAAGGTGCCTGAAAAAATAGTTTCTAACTTAAATTATAAGTCAACCGTGTAAGTTTGTTCTTCTTGCAGAAAAAAAAAAATGTCCAATAAGATATGAAGCAAAAATGAGATGGATTTGTTCTTAGAGTACACTCTTTGAGAGCATACCTGGGCCTGAGCCAATGCCTTTTTGAAATGTCCACAGGTGCACCTGCATTACACAGACACAATTCAATTAACCTAGCTTGGAATTTATCTGTAGACACATTTAATTAAGCGTTGCCTTTTATCTTGTTATTTTTTTAAGCCTTGTAGCTGCAAATCTGACATGGCTGCAATCCAGTAGTTTGTGTTTCTGTGTCCTGGAGGCATGAGTAATTTGAAAACTCATTGGAGATTTATAATCTCGTTCAGACAGGTTTTGTTAATATTCCTTACAGACTCTACCCATTTATTAACATGTCATAAGGTCTCTTTAAGCAATAATTTTTCTCATCAATTTAATGTGACAAGACCCACAGTTCCATAGTTTTATATTATCCCTAAATCTGATTATATCACACATGTATAATGAACAAAGACTAATTGTACAATTAGCTGCTGTCCCGTCACATTTGAGAAACTGTCCAAATCGCATTGCCCCCAAAAGCCTCCCTTGGAATCACAGAATCACAGCAACATCCTCCTGTTTTAGAATGAAACATTATTTTTGAAATAGTTTTTCTATTTTTTTTAAATAAAAAGTGGTTTTTTTTTCCCCACAAGAGCTGAGTTTTAGTTTTAACTGGGTGTCTCCTCTATAAACACTGATTCTCTCCAAGGGGCTCTGGTGTCTGGTGTTATGACTGCGGCTGTATGGCAGCCCCCCCAAAATAAGTCCTTGCCATTCAGCTTCTAACACTGACTTACTAGGGACAAGGGTGTGCATGGAAATGTCTCCTTTTGCAAGAAAGTTTCTATTCTTTGTTCTTACAAGCTAGCCTTCCTGTCTGTTTTCCAAGACAATGGTCCACCTACAGGGTTTGCAATTCTGAATGCACTTTGAAAAAGCTAACAGCTTACAGCCATAGCTCCCATCCTTTGATCAAAACAATTAAAAATTTGTATGACATATTGAAGAGGCATTTCACTAAAGACTTCATGTATTCAAAATAAAACGTAAAATATCGCCGTACAAAAGTATTGTTTTTTAAGGAAAAGAAGGATTTTCTTTTAAATAATGAGGTCCCTCAATTTTGTTTAATTTAATAGGAGAATTAGAGAAAAAGTACTTGAAGTCCAGGAAGCTAAAAGCAAACTCCAGTGTCATGGATCTTTGGGACGCTTTTGCATGGGTGAACCCGGCCTGGCTTTGTCCTGCTGGGTGGAGGACACGCCCCGACCCACGTGTTCCCCCCGGGTGGGCGAGTCGGGCCCTGAGGATGCAGGAGGCGCCCTCGTCCTGTCCCTGCTCCCGCAGCGCAGGGAAGCAAGACCCGCACGCCCTGGGTGGAACGCCCGGAGTCTTGGCAAACAGCAGTTGGAGCGGATGAAAGCAAACACGAGCGATAAGAAGATGGATTTTCTCGCCCCATCCCAGATAGTTCATTAATCCATCTTCTGATTTACTGTTGCCAACTACACCTTTTCTGCATGTGGGAAACACCGCACTGCAAGAAAAATGTATCATCTATTTTTGGAGAGGGGGATAAATGCAAAATCTCAATAAATGACTTTATGTTCCTTAGCTAAAAATGAGGCATTTAAATTTTATGGGAAGAGCCTATCTAGAGTAAATTATAAATAATATGCGAATTATTGCAAATAGAAAACCGTTGATGTAGCACAGCTTATATTTATCATGGAGCAAATGATGTGCTGGAATTGTATTAACAAGGGGAAATATAATTTTATTTTTTTCAAGGGAATTTTTTTAAAGACCGTTTTAAAATGTAATACACTTCAAAACGATGTTGTTACGATTCCCTCTGGAAGTCACAGGGCTGCATACGTTTAACACCACGGTAGGGACCCAGCCGCATCTCCCGGTGACTCAGGCACCTGTGACCCCTGCCGGCGCCGGCGGCCCGGGGACACGCGGAGAAAGAGCAGAGGGCTGGACACGAGCAGGGCAGGGACTGGGCGCCGTGCGTCATCTTGTCCTGATCCAAAGCGACAGGCACCGTCATTGCCACATTCCCCGCACGCAAGCGCTCCCCACCAGCCTGCCCTGCGGCTCTAGGTTCTCAGACGCAGGGCTGCTTTCCAGCCGGCCGCCCTCTTGACCTTCTCCACGGTTCCACGTGGCTGAGAGCAGGGCTCAAATGTGGCAGCACTGCGCTGATCCTGACAAGGGAGACTGTTCCACGAAGCAACAAACCCTGTGCTCACGAGCTCTCTCTACAGGACTTTATAAACAGGGACACTCCGTGGGCCTCTGTAGTCTTGGATGTCACGCTTCCCTTCGAAGGTGTGTAGCTGGTGGGGCTCTGAGTTTGGCAGCAACAAAAGCTGCCTCGTTGGAATGTGCTCTTGGGACCTTTCCAGTGGGGGGTCATCCCATCAGCAGCAAGGTCAGGAAGCCCGTGTGTGTGGAGGAGTCTCGCCACTGTCCCCCACCTGGGCAGTGTCACCCCATCGCCCCACGTCATCAGCCACAGTGACTCTGCCAACTTGGCCTCAGTGAGCCTGCAACACGTCCCCAGAGCACCTGCTTCCCCCCGTCCTGCCAGCAGGCACGTCAGGTGCTGTCGGGAGCCATCACTAGTCAGGAATAGAAACACCCAGAGTCATCAGAACAACAATAAACAGATGCATTTAATGCTTCATTTTGCATCATCAGCTAGGAAGCAGCCGAAAGATCCAAGGAGATTTTACTCCCCAGGCGTGTTGCTATACAACGAAGCAGTGGTACTAACAAACTAGAAATCACGTCCATCTTCAAGGAAAGCACGTGGTCTAGGTTTTAAACGGACACCTTTATTTTTGCAAAGACCTTTAACCTTCACAAAGCCTGTATAAAAAATGACGATTGTAAATGAGTGCCTTCTGCAGGGTGAACAAAGTGATGCAGAGACTGTCAAAGTTCTTAGAGATAAAGCAAGTGCCTGGAAGATGGTGGAGGCTTTCACAGCATCGCTGAGCTTCAAAGACAGTCTGAGTGAGCTCTATCAATTCTGACAGCTTTCATTCCCAGAGAGGTGGTTAAACTGATTCCCGGTACTTAAATATTTCTGTTTGACTATGAAACTGAGGTGTACATCAATATCTGCCGAGCTCTTACATTCTGACATTATATGTCTCTATAATACACACAGAGTACACTCACTGGCCTCAAAAGACAAAGCTGGAAAACACACGTAGTTGTGTCCTACTGGTCACAAATTTGAGTGAGAAAAAGAATGTATATATATATATATATATATATATATATATGCGTGTGACTGGGTCACTTTGCTGTACAGTCGAAACTGACAGAACTCTGTAAACCAACTATAAGGAAAAAATCAAGAACCATTAAAAAAGAAAAAAATTAGCAATAAAGTTGAATCTGTATTTTAACTGTAAAATCATAAGCAAGTGTTCTAATCTCATTCAGATTACAATTTCACTCTACAAAAAAGTGTATTGCATGTAAGAGAGAATTTTCATGTGCTATGATATGTCCTTAGCAGGCAATAGAAGCAAAATAAGTCATATTAAATTTCTATTTAAATATATTTACATATTTTTGTTATATGTAAAAATATTTGCTTAACAAAGAAAACAGAATTTAGAGAAAACTTCCAATATTATTTAAGAAAAATTTGACTTAAAAAAACATTTTCAAGAAAGCATGTAATACAGTGCATTTGATTACAAAGCATTTTTATTTGTCCATTAAGAACAAAACTTAAGGTTTTTACTAAGAAACAATTATTGTCAAAAGTACAGAAAAGCAACACTTGCCTCTCCAATTTTAGTATTTCAGGATTTCTTAATTTGTTTATTCTAGACTTTAAAAAATTCAGTTAAAATTCTAAAGGGTTCTGGCAGGGTATAGCTGGATTCTGGGCAATTATTATTCATAAAGTTTATTTTAAAACTACTAATACATGGCACTTCTTAATATTTACAATTGATATGTGGATACATACAAACGCATATTTACTTTGTGGCAAACTTTTGATTTGGTGATGAATGAAACACACCGTACTGGGCGGGGAGCTCCATTTCCTAAGTGTCTACCCAGTGCCAGGTTAGCCTGTCTGTTAGTGCTCAGAATCTCCGCTGGACTCTCTCTGGTTGGTCACAGAGGACATCTAAAGCTGAGAGACAGTCAGGAGAGTTCCCAGGTGGCAGGACTGGTCCCTGGTGTGCCCCGTCTCCCCGCTGCTGCTTTGTTCCGGACTTGACCCCAAGGAGGGTTATGTTGGTGACTCCAGACCCTGCCCAGGAGATGAGTTTAAAGGAGAGGCCTCTGCAGATGGAAGCGGTGGGACCCTGGGGCTTTCCTTTAGTGGACGGTCAGATTACACCTGTCCCATGGTTTTCACATTCGAAGAAAGGCACAGACAGGGCTTACGTCTTTGGGCATAAGATAAAGTGAAATTTCCCTGCAATCTGAGGTGGATTTCAAAAGGTCTTTGGTGGTGGTATTTAAACAACGATAAAATGCTATTTCTGAGCCTCAATTTGAACTGCAATGTGAGAGTAACATCGAGCTTTCAGGGTCACTGACGGAATTTATAAAATCCTCTGTCTGATGGGTATTGGATCCTACGTGGGCATTTTCTGTGCTCTTTCCCAGGTATCTAATGATAAGTAAATTATATTAGCTCTCCCCTCATGGCGGTAGAATTTGGGTGAGTTAAATATTGTAATGTATTTAAGAAAGGATTGATCCAAAACAAACAGCCGAATAAATATGTAATTGGAAATCTGATTACTGAAATAAAGAAAAATGACCAGACGCCACAGTGGAGAAACGCACCATTCAGCTTCTCTGAATACGTGACATCTGAACTGAGGTCTGAGGAATAAAAGAATAAAAATGGATGAAGGTGAAAGGCTGAAAGGCTGAAATGATGCCAGACGAGCAAACGGGAGCGTTGTCCAGACCGAAGCCCCGTGATGGGACGGGGCACCTGGCCGGAGGCGACTCAGCGCTGAGCGGGAGGGTCAGCGCGGGCGGGCACGTCCGGTCCTGGGGCAGGAGGCAGCTCCGATGCTGTAGTCCTTAGCATCGGGGAACTGCGGGAGCTCTGGGGGAAAGTGACCAGAACAGGGGTTTTGAATGATAACTCTGGCTCTCCCAGCAGGGGCTGTGAGCGCTCACCTTCAGAGCTCCCACGGGCTGCCCCAAGCACTCAAACCGGACTGCAGCTTTGGAAAACACTGCTACTCTTAGTTCTTTGATGCTACTCTTAGTCCTCTCATTATTTTTGTCCTCACATTCATAAACTTGTTAGCTGATCCTGTGTATATCTTAAGATTTCATTCTGACTCATCGCTTGTCCTCCTGTTTTATGCTACTTGTTGAGATCTTTCCTTCTGTATTTCTGAAGCATAATAACGGCTGGAGACACTTCTACTAAGTGTAATTTTAGCAGTTGGGTTTGTATTTTCCAAAATATCTGCTCATGTTCATAGCCATCTTTTTAGGCATAAAATATTTACTGCATTATCTTCATCTTGATGTATTATTTCTTTCTACATGTCTGTTCCTTGTATTTGCTTTGCTTTTTTCCAGATCCATACTTCTGTTGGTGCATCTTGGTCCTTCTCTTGAGATACAACAGTGTTCCTCAAATATCCATATTATTTACCCATCTTGGTGAATCATAGGTTCCTTGGCTTTTTTTTTTTTTTTAAGAAAAAAGGACCAGGAGTCAGACGGTGGGCAGATGAAGGGGACTTCTTCCACGGGTCGGGCCTCCTCTCCTGACCCACACCCAGAGCGTGGAGCAGGTGTTGGGCAGCTGCCTTCACAGGGGCTGTGGCTGCGGGGGTGGCGGGACCCTTTCCCTCCACACTGTGAAAATGAGGAGGGTGTGTGCTGGGTGCAAACACCTAAGCCAGGATAACTTCCTTCTCCCCAGCTCGTCACGTGGCATTCCCTTTGGCTACTGGGGGCATTTTGAGGCAGAGTGTGCTGACATTTGTTCTGTCTTCTGCATCCTTCTCCAGACTCTGTTCTCCACAAAACTCCTGCTCTGGTCCATCCATGAATATCTTCCCATCCTCTAGTGATGCCCCAGATATTCGCCAAAATCTCTGGTGGGCTGATACCCCTCGTGGGATTCTCATAATTTTAATGATCATATCAAAGAGATTTTTTTTAAGAGAGAGAAGGTAAACTGGTGTGAAAGCATTTGCTCTATTGTTTATAAATGGTCCTCAGAATCTTCTAAAGTATCCATTTTTATGCAGCAAGAAACTAGCATGGTTTTCCATCTTTCTAAGAATAGCAAACGTGCTCTATCAGTCAGGGTTCCCCAGAGAAACAGACCTAACAGGACAAATAGGCTTACGGAGGCTGAGAAATCATCTGATCTACAACCTACAAGCTGGAGGCTCAGGGAAGCCGATGAAGCAGCTCCACACCAAAGCGAGGGCCTGGGAAGCGGGGCTGCCCTAGAGTAAGTCCAGTCCAAGGGCAGAGGAGGCCCTTGGCCCGGGGCAAGGAGTCAGGCATGAGCAGTGGGTCTGCACTTTCTCTGCCTTTGTGCTCCATCCGGGTCATCACAAGACTGGCCGACGCCCACCACGCTGGGCACGGCGGTCTTCTTTATCCCAACTCAGATACCAACCTCATCCCGAAACAGATGCGCCTGGAGATAATACTGGGCCAGTTACTGGGCCCCCTGCAGGCCGGTCAGGTGGACACATAACAGTGACCACTCCATCCCCAGAGTCCAGATGTAAAAGCCACACGTAAAGCCCAAGTGGAAGAGCAGTTCCTGGGGAGGGACAGACAGCGGGTGGCTTCGGAAGCTCATTAAAGGAGAAGAGGTGACCCCTTATCGCTGCCCTGAGTTACCTGGAGGGAGCGGAGCTCATGGAAACGCTCCGCTTTGTCTGATTTCCGTCTACCGCAGGCAGTGTGATTCCTGATGCTGCATGACGAATACCAGAATCTCTGACACAAGGAGATGCCTTTGGGGTGTAAATTAAGATCCTTAAATGACACGGAAACAAAATAATCAAAGGCTAAGAGAAGCCAGACTGGATGAGGCTGGAGACATTTCCATCGCCCACACCTGTACCTGCTCCATCCGTTCCCTGCCAAGAAGAGATCAACGTTAATACCGACCATGTGCCATAGACCAGGGCCATCGTCATGTTTCTAGAAAAGCATGGTTAAAGGCTTGGGCAAAGTTATTTTATAGTGTGCGTTCAGGAAGCTTCAGTGAGTCTTCTTTCAATGTCACGTTAATGCCCCCAATTTCCGAACGTACTTTGGTGTTGTTCAGGGTCAGGCAGAATCCAGCTTGAAAATTACAGATAAAATGCTGGTGTTCAGAGGGAGAGGACAAGAAAAGTGGGGCCCTTAGAGCAGATCAGTTTTTAAGAATGCATCACCTTTTGACTCCGTCTCATATCTGATGCCTGGTAAACTTGACAGTCTGATGGCGGGAACCTCGGGGTTCTAACAGTCTAACAGACGCACGGCTGATCCGGCTTCAAGGAGCCTCAAACTCTGAGTCACTTTTTGGTGGTAATCTTCGGATCTTGCTTTTTTTGCTAGAGTCAGCGAGGAGTTTTATGCCGACGGGTTTAAGAACCGTTGTGGTAAAATCGGGGGGGAAACGAGTTGAGATTTAAGAGTGTGAAGAAGGGCTCTCTTTTCACCATCAGCGGCCCTCAAGCACAGCAAGGCTTTCGCTCACCCAGCTCCTCGAAGGGGATTTTTAGAAAAGGAGGAAGGGGCAGGGGTGCACCGGGCACTGGTTCTCGGGTTTCTCTTCCATCCCACTGGCAAGGGCAGGGCAGGGATCGGCCGCCCTTAGCCTGCTGGACACGGAGGCTGAACCCACAGAGCGAGCCCGGGATCAGGAGAGGCACTGCCGGCCCAGGCAGCGGCGGGCTCGCTGGACAGCGCTGCGTCCTGAGCCTCACGGACCGAAACCCTCAGCTCGAATCAGCTCGTAATACCGCAGCACGGGACCCCTGATACAGCGCCAACCTGTAATTTCACTCACCAGGCATCAACTGATTCTGCAAACACATGCTATTTGCTCTTTTGCCTTATTACTTCATTTTGAAGACCTTGATTCTACAACGATGCCGTTTGTATCTTGACTGACAGTTTGGATTCGGGCTGACGGGCTGAGAGATACTAGCTCAGAGGTCCTCCCAGCAGGTAATTCGCCTCTGGAAGCCTGCACAGCCGGGTTAGCCTTAAATGCAAATCAAAGCCGAGGAGAAGGAGTGGGCTGACGTTGGGTGGCGTGACACTCCGCGCAACAGGTAACTCTGCCAAATCTAATCAAAACAATGAGCCAACACCAGGAGAAATCAGAGCCGCGTCCCTCGCTAAGGAGCACAGTGCCAGCCTGGTTCAGCCTGCAGCCTCCGAATTCTCTGCCTTTATAAGATGCCCCGATTTCTTTCCACCTGCCCGGCGCCTCTCTGCCCGGGTGATAAACGGGTTTGGATGTGGCACAGTGAGTGTGGAACTAGTCCCCTGGGGGGATGACGGAGCGCCTGGGTGCACGAGGTGTGCTGCATTCCCCTGAGCTCGTGTGTATTTACGTCTCTCCGGGGGGTCTTCACGCTGACAAATAAGGGTGCCTGCTGATGGCTCAGGGAGCACTAGGACTGCGTTTCACAGACTCTACTGAGACACGCATCCTGATTTCAAACATGTTCCAAAGTAAAAGACGTGCATATTTGAACTGATGGAGAGGGTCAGACGTAGGAAACTCACTGAGCAAAAGTACAGAGCAGCTTGGTGATCCCAGATCCACCAAAAAAGAATGCCTGCTAAAACCTTACTCTGAAGTTCTTCTCACTCCGTAAGTACAATACACCATCTAAAAGCCCATCTAAGGTAATTGGTAAAAATAAATTGCATTACAGCCGGATAATGGACTAGTATGTAGCCACTACAGTATGAATCAGATCTATCTGCAGGGCATCTGAACTGCAGTGGCTCTATATACTGTTATTTCGTTTGCCCTTGCTTTCTTTCTTTCCTCCAGCTTTATTGAGGTAAAGCTGTTACCCGCCATTTATATGTGTTACAAAAACGCACATAATTAATGTAAACAATTTGGTGAGTTTA
>PVHT021183707.1:2038050-2100201 GCA_004024745.2 Catagonus wagneri
GCTGCAACTGCTGGTCCAGGGAGCCCCGCCCTGAGAACCACGGTCCCAGGCAATTCATCGTTTGTGAGGCTGACAGTCCACACAGCGGAAGTGTTCGCCATCTGGTCCTTTAAGGAAACATCTGCTCTGCTCTGCGCAGCTGGATGCCTGAGGGGGGGGTGTCCTCTGGGGACAAAGGGCCCGCTGCCTCCTCTGCCACAGTCGGTGCTCACTTCTGATCACCACCGGCATCATCTGATACTTTTCAGAGAGAGAAAGTCTCCCTTCAGAGCTTAGTTTGCCATTGTTTAAGAAACGCAAAGTTTTCTCACACTGGTCAGCATGGCCATCATTAACAAGTCAACAAATAACAGATGCTGGAGAGGGTGTGGAGAAAAGGGAGCCCCGTTACACTGCTGGTGGGAATGTAAATTGGTGCAGCAGCTATGGCGAACAGTAGGAGGTTCCTCAGAAAACTAAATATAGAGCTACCACGTGACCCAGCAATCCCACTCCTGGGCATCTATCCAGACAAAACTACAATTCAAAAAGATACGTGCACCCGTATGTTCACGTCAGCACTATTCACAATAGCCAAGACACGGAAACAGCCTAAATGTCCATCAACAAATGAATGGATTAAGAAGAGGTGGTACATAATATACACACACAATGGAGAGCTACTCAGCCATAAGAAGGAATGAGATAAAAATAATTCATTTGCAGCAACGTGGATGCAACCAGAGACTCATACTAAGCAAAGTAAGTCAGAAAGAGAAAGACAGATGCCATAGGATATAACTTATATGTGGAATCTAAAATATGGCACAGATGAACCTATCTAATACCTAACACAATGGGAAGGCTATGTTTGTTTTATCTTTTCAGGGCCATACCCACAGCATGTGGAAGTTCCAGGGCTAGGAGTGGAATCGGAGCTGCAACTGCCGGCCTACACCACAGCCACGGCAACACCCGATCTGAGCTGCCTCTGCGACCTACAACTCGCCAGCAACACCAGATCCTTAACCCACTGTGCGAGGCCAGGGGTCTAACCTGCCTCCTCACAGAGAAAGCATGGTGGAACTCCCAGAAAGGCTATGTTAATAGTTGTCAGTGTGTGGCAAATTCAAGTTTCTCTTTTTAGGAATTTCTGACTTTTTTCAAATATTTTTGACCTGCAGTTGGTTGAAGCTGTGGATGCGGAACCCGCGGCCGTGGCGGGCTGACTGCATGTCCACCCTCATGGCCAGTTCTGGGTGGGAACCAGGGTTATTCTGACACCCTGGGAGCCTAGGAGTCCCTTTCTCGGAGGACAGCTGGGAACTCTCGGCTGAGTGGCGGTGACCACGGACAGAACTGCTCCCTGAGCTCCGCCTGCTTCCAGCTCTCCCCTGGTGCCCCTCACAGGCAGCCTCGCCGATGGACACACCGAGTGGAATTCGGGAGGTGCGGGGTGGGGGGGCGCGGGAGCGTCTGAGCGGGTGACAGTGAGGAGCTCTAAGTCCAACGCTGGCTCTTGTTTCACGGTTTTGTTTTCATCTTGTTCCTGCTAACTTCCTGTTTCTGTAAAGTTAACAGAAACAAGATGAAAACAAAACCGTGAAACAACACGCATCTTTTTGAATTGTAGTCTTGTCTGGATAGATGCCTAGGAGTGGGATTGCTGGGTCACGTGGTAGCTCTATATTTAGTTTTCTGAGGAACCTCGTACTGTTCTCCATAGTGGTTGTACCAATTTACATTCCCACCAACAGTTTAGGGTTAGGGTTAGGGTCAGGGTCAGGGTCAGGGTCAGGGTCAGGGCTAGGGTTAGGCTTAGGGTTAGGCTTAGGGTTAGGGTTAGGGTTTAGGGTTTAGGGTTAGGGTTAGGGTTAGGGTTAGGGTTAGCACAGGTAAGCATGTTATAGGGGTGCTGTAATATGAACCTTTCATCAGCCTGTCACATTGGGAGTGTGTCCTCCTTCCTCTGAGCCCTGTGAAGATTGTTCTCGGCGGACCTAAGGGGTTTGTCTAAGAATAAAGAACTGAGAACAACTGCAGTTGGTCCTGAATTCGAGCAGCCTGGCCACGTTCCCTGCTTGTTCCAGTGCCCACTGCTGAGGCAGGCAGGCTAAGAGCCATCTGAGGACCAACTGGGAGACAGGTCACACCTGCCTGTCTGTGCCCACTGTTTATGGCTTCTGCCATCATGACTGCTATATAGCTTTTGATATCATTTCAGAATATCTTGCCTAACTTTTAAATGGGAGTCACGATGAGACTGAAACTAAATGAGAATTATGACTCCATGGGTTCAGTGATATGTGTTCAGATTGTCCAGACTGAGAGAAATCGTAGGACATTGTTTTTATAATGATGAGTTTTAGGTCAGAGGGGGTGTCAGTTTAACGTAGAAAGTCATGAGTTGTGTCTGTATTTTTATCCATTCTGCAAAAATTAATTTTATATCATTATAATAATAAAGTGTACCTCAAATCGCTATCCACGATATTAACTGCCCCATTAGTAGTCTGTTCTTTGCCTGCTATAAAATGGCAGCTATGCATTTTCCTTTCCTCCTGAAGCAAGTCGGCTAAAAATTAAATCCTCAGAGTGGAAACATACTGCTTTGCAAGTTAATAGCAAAATGCCATCATCCCAGGTGTAAATTAGGCTGCACACTTTTGTATCAGTTAGGGGCGTTTTTGGCAGACAGTTTTATACCATGAATGCCAAATTAACTGCTGTAGATTGTGGTACTGATCTTTATTGTTATTTTACACAAATAGACGCTCGTAAAAATTCACCCTATCTCAGATGTAAAAAGAGATACATGTAAAAGGAGGAGAGAGGAAGGATGGGTGAAAAAGCCTATTTCAGTCTCAGACTTGGTCTGCAGTGTTCATTTATCTCCAAATCTTGGTTCGGTCTTGAGTAGAATAATGGAATTAAGCTATGTTTTTTTATACAAATGTACTTATCATCTATTTATTTATTCATTTATTTAGGTATCTATGACTCTGATAGTCTGTGCTCTAATCCACTAAAGAGATGCTGTGAGGGTCTGAGCTAAAGAATCTTGAGTGAATCTTTGCTTAAGACCATGTCCCTTATATTTTCATAGAAAATGCAATTTTAACCAGTGATATTTTTAAATGCTTTGGTGTACATGCTCAGTTTTGCAATTATAGGACATATTAAATGCATGGTAATTAAACTCTCTTTTCTGGGTAGTCTTTAATTTGAAGTGTGATATTTGAAGTTTCAAATGTATCTAGGCAGTGCCTCTTGAGTACTCTGTGAGCCCATTAAAAAGTGCTGCTCCTTGCTGGATGTCCAGTTTTTCCCCAAGTCAGACCCATGCCTCTCGTCTATCTAGTGACATGTGGTGTGTCTCTTTAGACAACGTAACTACCACTTTTATACTCCATGGATTATGATTACAAATGAAATTGTCTTTTTTTGTGTGTGTTTTAGGGCCACACCAGTGGCATATGGAAGTTCCTGGGGTAGGGGTAGAATCAGAGCTGCAGCTGCTGGCCTACACCACAGCCACAGCAATGCCAGATTGAAACGGGCATCTGTGACCTACACCACAGCTTTCAGCAACGCTGGATACTTAACCCACCGAGCAAGGTCAGGGATTGAACCCACATCCTCATGGATACTAGTCAGATTTTTAACCTACTGAGCCACAACAGGAACTTTGAAATGTGTCTTTTTTTAATATCTGGAATTGATCTCCTAGCTAGAGTGAATTTAGGCTTTTAACGAGGGTATCAGAATTATCTACTGTAATTTCTACAACTAAACAATGTGTTTGAGTGTCAAACAGTGTTGTAGCTGTCACCGTACAGATGCTTAATAAACACTATAAAATAAAGGGGGAAATGAAAATAGAGACAATGACTTCAGTTAAAGGGTTTTTAAACACCTCAGAATCCCTCTTCTGAAATCGTTATCTTCAGAGTCTGTCTGATTGTTCTGATTCATTTTTTCTTAAAATTTACTAGCTCAGCCACTAGTCCTCACATTGAATAACAGATTTGGTTTATGCCTGGGCTTACCAAGTTTGGGCTGCTGTTTTTTTTCCCCCCTACCCAATCAGTGGGTAATTCACGCCTGTAATATAGACTGACCGCCAGGTGTCTCAGTGACCAGAGTCAAATGTTTCTACTGTGGCTCTGAGGTCTGGGCCATACACTTGCTGAGGCCCAGGGGTTATTCACTGGTTTCTTAGAACCACATCTGCTTCAAGCTGTCAGCCAGAAGAAAAAAAAAAAAAGGTATCAATCAAATAAAAAAGTATGAGTGGGACCTGTGAAGATGTGTGAAGATATGTCCATGTAGGTGTGTGTGAAAAACACCAAATCTTTGAGACAGGAGTTTTTTTTTTTTTTTTTTTTTTTTTTGTCTTTCTGCCTTATCTAGAGCCGCACCCACAGCATGTGGAGGTTCCCAGGCTAGGGGTCTAACAGGAGCTGTAGCTGCCGGCCTTCGCCACAGCCACAGCAGCGCGGGATCCGAGCCACGTCTGCAAACTACACCACAGCTCACGTCAACGCCAGATCCTTAACCCACTGAGCAAGGCCAGGGATCGAACCTGCACCCTCATGGGTCCTAGTCGGATTCGTTAACCACTGAGCCATGAAGGGAACTCCAAGACAGGAGTTTTAAGAGACAACAGAGAGAGTCCTCATCGCCCCCAGGAGCACACGCAGAGCAAACCCCCCTCTGTGGGTGGAAGCCTCGCTGGGTGCCCCGAGTCGCTTTGCTGGCGATTAAGAGGCTGACTGCAGACCCTTTCACGCCGAGCATTTTAAAAAGAATTAATATCTTTACACTCTAACAGTCTGAACTTCAAACTCGGTGACCAGAATGCAACAGCAGAAGAGGAAACAGCGCAGGGCAGCATGGAGAAGAGATCGGGCTTAGACCCCATGTGCTGGGCAGCCGGAACTCAGGGGGATTCGGCTCAAGGCGCAGCGAGGGGTCCGGCAAGGCTTTGGGATAAAGGGACACTTACCATCACGCAGCAAACCGCCGCTCCTGCCCTCATTTTACGGTCACCGATGATAAAGGGTACTGCAGATGGAGGTGTTACTTCCTAAATTCCACGCACACAAACGTATTTCGACCTATTTTTAGAGAGTGATTTGCTGTGCTGTCATAACTGGCATTAAAAGGGAACTAAATTGCTACATGGAATTGATGGCTCTAAACACACACACACACACACACACACACACACACACACATACCAGGACACACATAATGTGGCTGGTTGGAATAAGAGTGAAAGTCAAAACACACCCTCAAAATTCTGGAGTCAAAGCATATTCTTAGAACTGTGTCCTCCCCATCGAAACAAAATACGTTCACAGTGTGACAGCAGGAACAAACATCCTGACACTGGAGAGACAAATTCATGATAGCTGAAAGCTTTCTGAGTGGCAAGACCAGTGCTTTCCTTTTATTCTTTGCCTGCAAAAAGCCTGGGAGCTTGTTCTTGTCGGGGCTTAAAGCACGTGGCCACCCTTCTCCCTACATGCCTGCTTCCCCAGCGTCATCAGACACATGTTCTGCGTGAGTCATTCTGAGTCAGTCACTAGCCGAGCTGTCTTCTGTGCTCTGGCAGAGATAATGGATCTGGGTTTCCTTAGTGATATTCTAAACACATTTTTTTTTCCTCCGCTCCCATACCGAGCACATAGTTTTGGAGGAATTCCTGTTGTGTGGGAGGCCGGCTCAGCTCCATTCACACACTCTCTCTCCCAGATGTGACCCCTTGGGCTTAGCCCTATCTCCACTTTGGCTGCCAGGCAGCCCCCCCGCCCCCAGGATCCTCTTGGACACCCGCGGTGGCCTTGCTGCATTTTCTTACTTATGTGGTGTTGGCCTGCTATGCTTCAGCATTTTTTTAAACTCTTCCTTTGAGTAAATTAAAGAACGTTTGTGAAAAAGTTTGCTCCAGGAACAGGGAGCCAAAGGGCTCGCTGATTCTTTTAATTGCATAAATGGGGCGGCGGGGGGGGGGCGGGGTGGAGAGCTGGAGGTGGGGAAGGCAGGGACGTAAGAGAAAGGTATAGAAATCAGTTAGCCTCGTGGATGGTTAGATGAGGTCCTTTGCTATTAAAAACATCCAGACGTGAGATCTGGGCGTTGACAACACGGAAGGGGTCGCTATTATTTTGGCTCTTGTTAAAATCTGACCCCACGGGGTGCTTTAAATCTCAGTGAACAGGGCACTGCCCTCTCCAAAACAGCGACCCTTCAGATGTGCACAGCAGATGAGACCCGGGGTTCCATTCAGAGTCCTCTCTGACCAGAGAAGGTCACCGAGTGACAGTTTCGGGGGGGACACCTGCAGCACGGCTTTGTCAACAGGGCCTTGAATCTGAACAAAGCACACGCAGTCACTTCCCACCAGGATGTGACAGCCGGGGCCGGCCCCCAGCCCAGCACATCTGGAAGACGAGCTATTTCAGGCGCCTTCTCTCCTCGGTCCCATGTCCGGGAGGGGCTGGAGAGAAGGTCTGTCTTCCACGCTTGACCGTCTTTAAGCGAGGCTGGGGGTGCGGACAGGGGGCCGGGGTGCCTTGAAGAGCAGGCGCCGAGCCTCCCGGGCCGCTGTTCTGAGACGGACTGAACCAAACGCCTGGTGGGGGCGAGCGCAGGGTCTCAAGTAGGCCGAAGCTTAAAAATGGGGACAGAAATGTGACTCATGTACGACCGAGCGGAAGACATCACTCACAGAAAGTGATTACAAGTCTTTATCCGCCGGGCCCCAGTCGCTAAGGAAACTGACTCAGCGCACGGTGACAGCGGTCCCTCCGGGGGCCGGGCGGCTCGGTCACGGGAGCTGTGGACCCGCTGTTACTGACGGCAATCCCAGCAACAGCGGACAGGCCTCAAGGCCTGAAAAAAATGTCCACACGCACGAGCCCGCTTTCTTCACATCTGAAGTCAAGGTTATTCATCCTCATTTTTTCCAATAAAGAAACAGTGCTACAGCACGGCGGGAGACAAGGTTCAAAGCCACGTCTCGTAAGGTCAAGTGTGAGCCGCACCGTCCCGCGGCTCTAGGGCTGTCCTGCTTAAGGGCACAGGCCTGTCAGCTTTTGTGCAGACTCTGGCCACGTGAACCAGCGCTCCTGCACTGTGTGACGGCAGTGTAGACCAGTGTGCATGGGCCCGAAGCGCCTTTATTTCTCGACCTTTACTCAGAGAAAAACGTCGAATCGCGCTCGACTTTTCCCAGGAAGTTTTCTGGGTCCTGCAGAAGGAAGCTCCTTCTGGCATCATGAACTCAGAAGAGACACGCGTCTGTCAGGGCCGGTGTGCCTGAAGGAGGTCCTAACCGCATGAGCATCACACGGCCCCACACGCTGCTTTGTTCCACCTTCTTAAAATCATTTCAGGAGCCGTTTATTTTCTGGAGATGGCAGTCTTCATCGACACTGGAAAACACAGTTTTTCTTGGCAAGGCAGCGCGGAAGGCAGAAAAAAACACAACTTGTTGGGAGCTCCACGGATAAAATACCTGACTGCGTGCTAGGTGCACCGTCACCCAGAACCTTCCATCGTCTCTGAGGGATGAAAACACATCCCGGGCCCTAATCCTCAGCAAGCTGGGGAGTTGAGAGGTGGTTCTGTCTCCACAAATGCGGTCTGGTCTTATTTCAAGGAGGCCCCACGGGACATGCAGAGTGTCTCAAAATATGTGCTATGTTATGTCATTTTAAAAAGGCAGCTTGGAAGGAGGAAATTGAACCACCTTTTTTTTTTTCCAGAAAACTCTGCCCTTTAATGGAAGAAAAGGGCAAGTCAGTTCCCACACATCTCACTCTGCAACGCAGACTCTGCTTTCACCCCGCACACGTATTCTTTACGGGCTTTGCCATAACCTTGCTTACTCGGAGCGTTTCAAGTTTGCAACTTGAGCTGTTCTTACTTAATATTTATTGTTGGATGTGGTTATAGGCACTGCTTAAGACGGAATAAAACGTACTATCGCTCTGTTACTAACTTCATTAGCTACTTGGAGTGATGGTTATAAGACGCACGCACTACTTTTATCAATACAAAATATGCATAATTTTAAGAAAACTTTGGTTTTCTCAACTCAAATACAGGAATAGAACCAATCCTGTGGATATTTCTGAGTTGTGACAGTGCATTTGAAAGTTCCTGGAAAAGTGACAAAACTGTATGTCTCGGGCCCCGGTCGCAGGTAGGTCACCTGCCTTCAAAGGGCCCCTGTCGCCTTCTGGCTGGGGGTCAGTCAGTGCAAGGACCGGGCCCAGGGGAAGGGTGTGGGGAGGAAGGCAAGCGAGTGACCCGCCCGGCTCCGGAAAAGGCTCTTTGGAGCTAAGCGTGACCACCCACTGGACTGTCACTGCGGAAAAGGTGCCTGTGCCTCGCGGGAACCACTGCGTCTGGAGGGCGTTTTGTCGCCACAGCCTGTCCTTCCTGACTCATGCAGGCATCTCTGCTCTGCGTTGTCCTCTTGCCTGAGTCACCTCCTTGCAGATCTAAACGTGACTTGTTTGTAAAACTGGGTCCGGCTCACCCGGAGGTACAGAACTAAACCGACGGACGCTTTCCCTGACCTTGAAGAATTCATTGTTGCTTCTTAGCTGTTGGGAAAGTCAAAATCACGGGCACAGGAAAAACATAAGCAATAAGGTATATAACGATGAGCCAGTTTGAACAGTACGGACAGCTAAGTTTCTAGGATCCTAACTAGAGACTTGGAACCTTCTGGAAGGTTGAGAGCAGCCTGAAGAAGGGCTCAGAGGGAGCTGGAGTGGCTCTGCGAGGCTTCCAGAAGGAGGGGCTAGAGGCAGGGTCATCACGTGTGCACAAGACTCGGGACCCAGCTGTCCCCGGTCCTGCACCACGGGCAGAGCACGTGCCTCTCCCTTTGTCCCCCGGGGGCAGGGCGCAGCCTCGAGGCTGGCACGCCTCTTCCAAACTCTGTGGGTCGCGTCTGAGACCTTACAGTGGGGACACCTTCACGGCGGCACCTGCGGGTCTGCCCAGGACTCTTGCCCCCACATTCGTCTGGCCGGCTTTTCCCGCTGGCCTTCCACGAGAGCCTTGCCAGGCCCCGAGCCCCTCACACAGGAGCCCCCCGCCCTCCCGCCCCAGTCGCAGAGCCGCTCACTGAAGGCATTTCACCTTCATTCAAAGAATCATTCCCAGGGTTGAGGATGACGTCTAGGCAAAAGTGGTCCCGATAAAAGTATTTTCCATAAGTGAATAAGTATTTGGGCTTATGAGATGACAAATATTGGGCAAGATCAAAGCACAGTGTGCCCTGCCCTGCTGGCTGTCCCAAGGCGGGTGACACCGGCTGTCTTGTCAGAAAGGTGGACAATTTTGGAATAAGTTGTTCCCTCAGCAGGACGCGGTCCTGCGGGAGTTCGCTACCTTCTTCCGTTCTTTTTGGAGAGCTTAAAATATGAAATGAGTTCACAGAGGTGGAATAGTTTCGAGCAACAGCAGCCCAAGATTAAACTGCTCCTGATTTCCCCTCTGAGAGGGGATCATTTATCTCCAGCGGAAGGATCAGAGTCTCGGATAAAAATAAAAATGTGAATTTTTAAAACAGGGCTCACTTTTTGAACTACTCTTCCGAAATGAATCATGCAGCTTGGCCTTTTTATGCGAACTCTTCTGATGCAATTTTCCCCACACGGATGTAAAGCATCTTGGAACCGGCCCCTCGGTTGGACCGAGGGGCTTGGGGAGCCCTTTCCGGCCGGCTTGCAAAAACTCAGCTGAGCTGCTGGAGGCTGATCACACGAACAGCCAGGTCTGGGTCCTCCCGGACTTTGCAAACAGAGGAGGGAGAATTCTCAAAACTAAGCTACCAACTGAGGATTTCCTTGGGCTCCGCGTGGCAGCAACTTACTAAGTGCAAAAAGAAGGCAGGACGCGTTCTCCTGCCCAAAACGAACCCTCCTCCCTGGACGCGTGTCCCACAACCGCCCTGCCAGGGCGCACCCAGGGCGGTGATCGGCCTGCCACCCAGGGCGCACTGACCGTGTCCGGAGGTATTTTTGATTGCCACACCTGCGGAAGGCGTTCCCGGCATCCACTGGGCAGGGGATGCGGCTAAATACCCTAAGGTGCCCAGGACACCCCCGCCCCACGCCTGGCTGAGCGTCACTGGGCCCCAGAGTATCAGCAGCGCAGCGGCTGAGAGGCCCTGTGTGTGCGCTGCATGCTCGCCAGGCGGAGCAATCCTGGAAACCTGCCCTCGCCCCGGGCCCCGCGGTAGAACCCTGCCAGCACCACCTCCGCGCACGCAGGCAAAGGCGCCCGTGACGCCAGCTCAGCGGAAAGTGGATCCTCTGACCATCCGGGTCTCCTCTTGGGTCTGAGGACCCCCGGCTTGGCCAATCCACCAGGCGGGCGGACCTCCGCCCACGCAGGGGGCATCTCACACCCAGAGGTGTGGCCCTGAGGATGTGGGCATGGGGTGACTGGAGAGCAATGTGCCTTTTTTTTGTCTTTTTAGGGCCGCACCTGTGGCATATGCAGGCTCCCAGGCTAGGGGTCTAATTGGAGCTGCAGCTGCTGGCCTACGCCACAGCCACAGCAACGCAGGATCCCAGACGCGCTAAGCGAGGCCAGGGATTGTATCCACATCCTCACGGACACGAGTCGGGCCCTTAACCCACTGAGCCACAGTGGGAACCACGTGCCTTTTGTTGGCCGAGGCTGTAGTTACATAGGACAGTCCCCTTTGTGACATTTAGCAAGCTGTTCGGGTAACCTGTTCACTTTCCTGTAGGTATTTTCACTTCAAGAGAAGTCTGATAAACAAACATATACAAAAAAGCAAATTATTCCGCTTCGGGCAGGCTCTCGAATGTTTCACAAGTAATTACCTCCTTTAGGTGTCCACGGAATGGGGCCGTCCCTGCTCTGGGCGCAGTTGTGGGCGCGAGTCATGCTGAACCCCGCCTGCAGGTTCCTCTCCTCGATTTCGTCAGCGAATTCCCTTTCTCCCCCGTAAAGACTTGATGAGTCAGAACCCTCTTTATGAAGCCTGTTCTAATCTCTCCACATAGACCTGACTGACGTTCCTTTGTCCAAGCTCTCCGAACACAACACGCATCCTCTTCTAATCCTGCAGCGTTTCAGTAAACGTATTTGATTCCAGTTCCCGGACACTAAGCTCTTTTGATGACAGAGATTACGCTTCATCATCCTTTCATCCCCGCTCCCCAGAGAACACAGTAAGTGCTTAATAATTTGTTGTCGAATGAAAGTATACGCAACGTGCAACCGTAACACGTCTCAATCACGGCTCCACGATGGTCATTTTATTGTAAAAACACATGATTTTAAGTGGATAGTCTAATGTCACTCAAGTATTTGGCAGAATTAAAGGCAATTTTAGGTGCCCAGTTAATTATTTCCGTTTGGGTGAAACAACGAGATTCAAAAACTTGGCTCCGACTGGATATTATTTTTTGCCTTTTCTGCATCTGTTTTTTCTCTCCATTAGTTATTTTTGATGCAAATTGTATAAAAAGCACAATTGCCATTATTGAGTGAGGAAAACCCAGATTTGAATCTCACTTTCCTTCCTGCAAGCTGTCTGACTTTGGACCAGCTCTTTAATTTAAACCTTAGTTTATTCATCAAGAAAAGAAAGAGTTCAATTCAACCGTGAGAGGTGTGCAAATTAACTGAGGTCCTTTCTACGCACCAACTCAGGAGAGTCTCAATAAACGTTGTCTTACTCATTTTTTTCCATCTCCTTAATACAAGTTCTTCAATTTGTCATCAACATCCAATTATAAAAACCTGTGACATGCTATTGCTGTTCATCTTCCTTTTTTCTCTATTTTTCAAAGAAAATATACAATCTAAACTTTAACCATAATTTGTGCTATTCTTTTATTAGATTGGTGTTGGGAACTGGGATAAAAACAGGACTACTTTTCGGCCTTCTTGCACTTTTCCAAGTTTTGTTACACATTCCTGGGGGAAATTTTCCATTTGAAAAATGCTATAAATAGAAGCATGACTGATGAACGGTCCACATTAAATATAAGATACTAGGAAAGGGTTCTCTCGCTGCACTGCTATATAAGGTAAAATGCGCCATCACAAAGGAATTTATTTAATGAAAAAAGAGCCCAAAGGGGATGTGCTGGCCAACTGAAGAGACCCGAACAACAGAGCGCGGGCAGAGCCCATCCTGCCATCCAGAGCCCTGGCCCTGCCACCAGCAGGCGATGCATCCCCCGCCCCTCTGCGCCCTGCAGCTTAGGGACCCCCTTCCCAGGGCTGCCCTGGAGGGGCCCAGAGCCCACATCTCCCCTACCCCGCTTCCCCTGCACCCCCACCTCCCGGACCGAGCTGACCCAGAGCACGGAAGGCCCACCGTGGGGTCACACAGAACCGGCGCCTCACCAAAACCCGCTTGTTCTGAGCCCCTCACTCACTTACCAGTGGGCTTCTCCCCCAAGAATTTCTGTAATAAACACCTGGCCCCAAGGTCTCCTGAGCAACTCAGCCTAAGATGGGAGCAGGCCAAGAAAGTAAAAGGACAGAAATGTGTGTAGGGACGCACACTTCAGGCGATGGAAAGAAAGGAATGCAGGGGCTCATGGAAATGAGGCAGACGGCAGTGTAGACCCCTCCGTGAGCTTCCCGGATTACACCGTGCTCAGCGCATCAGGGAGCAGCTGGGGTGGACGGAGGCTTGATTCCGCTGAGCCGATTGCATGAATAGCGTCTAAGAGCCGGGGTGAAACACGCTCGGGGAAGACACGGACCAGCACAGGTGGGTCTGGGCCAGTTCTCAGCTCCGGGAGTGGAAAACCTCGCGAGAGAACAAGAAACTAGGCTGAAGATCGTTACAGGACGTGTGACCAAGGACGCCAGGCTGGGGCTGGACGCCTGGCTATCGCTCGACTTCACAACAGACTTTTCTACAGTAAGAGGATGTTTGATTACGTAAATATTTGTGTTTGCTCATGTTCTGCAAGCCTTACCTATAAACGCTACTCGAGAAAAGCTGAGCACTTAAGAGCTTAATAAGAACGGTCACAGCACCTCTGTTTCTAATGTAACCTTTTCCTGCTGCGCTGGGAAAACAGCCTGTCCTTCCACCGGAGGTGAGGGGGAGAAAAGTCGGTTCATTTCTCTGTCCACTTTCACAAGCCCTGATTTGAAATGTACCTTCCTTCCAATTCCAAAACCCAGGCTCCATTGTTTCTTTGTGTTACTGTGCACAAATAATCATCTGCTAGTAGGCGAGTGTCTAGGAAGAGAGAAATCCCCTTTCACTGGAGTATAAACGTCAGTTCTCTCTCAAGAGAGGGGAGGTGGGTCTGAGCAGGTGGATCCGAGTCCATGCGTGTGCGAAGGACCCTGGACACCCAGCACATGCAAAAGACTCAAAGGGTCCAGGTGATGTTGTCTGCGAATAATGAGATGCTCTGAAACACTTAAAAGCATAGCGCTGAAAATGAAGGCGCGCATTTATCGAGTAAGAGGGCGATTTCATTTATTCTGAAAGGTTAAGTAAACGACTTCGGTGGTGGAGACAGCTAAGGAGAAATTCTCTCGGGGGAAGGAAAACCATTCTGCTCCATACGCTTCCACCTTTGCCTCGGGAGGCTCGTCTCCGGGCTGGTCTGGGGGCCGAGGGCAGCGAAGTCACTAGTAGATACGTGTCTTTACTTTTTGATGGATGCTGGTTCCCAGACTGGATGCATTTTTAGTTTCGGGCCAGTTGCTGCTGGAGTCAATTCCCTCATCGCTCAGTTATCCGCAGTCTTCTCGGGGAGGGGCGGGGGGGACAGAGCAGAGGGGCCTTCAGTCCTGAGGTCGCCGTCAGAGGAGCTCCTGCTGCTGGACGTACCTGGGGCCAGAGAAGCCTCAGCTCCCCTCACTGCTGCTTCTGTGCTGTAATTACTATTATTATGATTTTTGTTTCTAACTTCCAAGCCCATGAAGCTTCTCTCTCAAGCAGTAGGTTTCACGATTAAAAAAAAAAAAAATCTTTGGATGCATCAATTTTTCTCACCAGACTGTTCTGGAAACAAGTGGGCTAGCCGCGAGCCTTTCCGCGCCCCGGTGCACAAACCGCGCGGCCCTGCCTTCCGGCGCCGCGCCTGCCCCCGGCCGCTGCAGCGGGACGCCGCCTCCCCATCCATCACCCCGACAGAGAGCGAATGCGCAGCAGTAAATATCATGGTTTCATCTAATGCTTCAGCTGTGAAAACAAATGACAGAAAATGTAGTGCCTGCAACGTATACGGAGGTCAAAACCTATTGGCGCGGTGATTTCACGGCGACTATTACAATACACTTTCCACGGAGGGCTTTATTTATGGGAACCCGTTATGAGTCATAGCAATTCATAACACGAGGGCCTATGGAAAATGCCATTCTCCACTTGGGCTAAATGCTAGACATACAGCACTCACTTTTGATTAACGAGAGTCATAAACATACCCCAACAGGTATAATACAGTAGTTTACGGCTTTAACCTAAATTGATAGATATATTTTTTTCCTCATAAAACAAGAAAAATGGGATAGAAGGAAATCTTTGCAATTCTCAGCAGGACGGGGAACTGGCCGCAGGCAGTGCAGGCGCCGTCTCATCCCCGGATTGTCAGCCTCCGGTGTTTTGCACCGTTTATGCGCTACCTGGACCACAGCGTCTTAATCTAGCCTATAAATAGCTTTTTAATTGGAATTAAGATAATGCGCTATCTGTGCTTCGGGGTGTGACACAATGCAGTCTGTACTCACTTTAAATCTCACCAAGTCGGAGAGCAGTTCCGCATTCCGGATAGAGCTAAAAATATTCACCCATTAAAATAGTCATCATCATTAAAATTAGCTCGCTGATTTTGCTGATTAATTTTTCAGTAACAAGTATGCTTTCTGAAAAGTTTCAACTAAATGTGTTTTTTTTTTGACAAAACTAGAATTTTAAAATGTGAACTACATAAGGAGAAAGAGCTAACTAAGGAAATAAAGACAGCAAAATTTAAATTTACTGTAATTTTGAAAGACTTTAAAAACTGTCGTTTAAGAAAAAAGCGAAGAAGATGGAAGTGGTAGCTATAAGCGGAACCCAGGTGTGAAGTCCCCAAAGCTTCACTTGGGGCTGTGATCCTCCCGTCTTGGGAAGGCTGTTTATTTTTGTCTGTACAGGAGAAGTAATCTAGCAGGCATAATCAGTATTCGAGTGATCAGAGTTGTTCTAGTGAGGTTTAAATGTTTATCTGCCTGTTCTATTTTCAAATGCAACAGGCATGCTTCAAGTTCAGCACGAGGTTATAAATCAGGTGCAGCTTTAAACGCGTGGATGAAACAAAGGGCTCTTGCTTATAAGACAGACATCGCGGCAATCTTTTTTCCTTTTTTTTTTCTTCCTTTTCTTATGGCCACACACGCTGCCTATGGATGTTCCTGGGCTGGGGACTGAACCGGAACCTCAGCTGTGACCTATTGCAGCAGCGGCAATGCCAGATCCTTTCACACTGAGGAGGGCAGGGGGCCAAACCCCAGCTGCTGCAGTCTGACTCCTAACCCACCTCACCACATCGGGAACTCTGGTGCAATTTTTTTTGTTTTGTTTTGTTTTCGGTATCTTTGTTCTAGTTGGAGTTAAAGACATAAACTAGCTCAAATGTAGCCTGGATCAACCTTACTGAAAATTGTGGGAAGGAGACTTGTGTTTTCATTTTAATCCTTTAAGAAAATCAACCCCTCACTGTAATCTTCAGAAAACAGGCCAGGTTTTAAAATAAATAAATACATTTAACCCTAAGAAAAGAATATTAATGATAAGACAGAAGCCTGTTGGTAAAAATGTATAAGACAAAGACCAGGGGAAACTTACCGTGTTCATTTGTGTTTCAAATAATGTTTGTAGGAGTTCCCGTTGTGGCTCAGCAGTAAATGAACCCAACTAGTACCCATGAGGACGTGGGTTCAATCCCTGGCCTCCCTCAGTGGATTAAGGATCCTGCACTGCCGCGAGATGTGGTGTAGATCACAGACAGCTCAGATCCCATGTTGCTGGGGCTGTGGTGTAGGCCAGCAGCTGTAGCTCTGATTCGACCCCTAGCCTGGGGGCTTCCATATGCTTCAGGTGAGACTCTTTAAAAAAAAAGGCAAAAAAAGAGTTTTTTTTATATCATTCAGTACTAATTAAGGCAATGAGGTATTCCTTGGCTGTGAATATTTGATGTTCCGTACTATTTTTAGTGGACAGATAGCATAAGTCCATAATGAAATTCAGTATATCACAGATGACCATAGTATAGTAACTGCCATGGAAACCTTCCTCAGATATCAGCAGATCTAAAGTCACAGATTTGTGTCAAAATGATCAGGTGTGTGGCCGGTAGGAAACAAGGCCAGTTCACCTCAGGCTATTCATATCTCCATGAAAACACATTCACACACACGCATTCCTCTTCTGTTTAGAAGACTCAGATCCTAAGTAGTTACACACTTCTTTATTTTCAAATATTAAGCTATAATGGAATCCAGCCGGCTTTAATAATGTAATTTAGCCTAATCTTTTACAGAGCTTTAGTGAGTTATTTTCTAAAATTTTTGGGGGGGAAATGTCATTTAAAGAACACACATCTTACTACATAATCTCCTGGGTATGTTTATTGTAAGAGGTATTCAGCGCAAGCATTCATAAAAGGTCATTCATGTATTCTGTGACATAATGTCTAACACGCTGAGTATTTAAGTAAAGAAGGTCATCTTATTTGTCTCTTGTAATTTGAAATGCAAACCTGGTTTAATCTAAGGTGCAATTCCATGAGTTATTATAAGAATAAAGTAATCTGTGTGTGTGTGTCTGTGTGTGTGTGTGTGTGTGTGTGGATTGGTAGGTAGGTAGATAATTGGGTAGATGGATGGATGGATGGATGGATGGATAGTAGAGCAAAGTAGATGTGTATTCAAAGTACCGCAAGTGTCAGGCATTGCTCGTGGTTCTTAATTATATCCAGAAGCATATAAAAGCAAAGGGCTTGAACTACTGTAAATCCTCTATATGTGATATTCCCCAGCTTTCCACTTTGTCCCTTTGCAAACCATCTTCCCTTTAGTCTCTAAAATAATTTAAACATAAAATAGGAAGCTTCCTGGCCCTGCACAGCTCCCCATCGTATTCAGACCCGCATCTACACCCCAGGTGCCCTCCTCGCCCATCTCTCCCACGCTACACGCGCCCTCCCCAGCTCTGCCCGCCGGGCGCCCTCAGGGCCTCTGGGTCCTGCCTTTCCACCTGGGCCACCTTCCCCGGGACTCTGACGCCAGCTGTGCTCAGAGGCCGGTCCTGGGGGCCCTGGCCTCCCTTGAAAGCTCAGCGACTGTCCCCGGGTGCCCATGGGGGAGCGCCTACTTCCCTTCCTCCGTGGACCCAGCTCGGGGGCAGCTAGTGTCCAGGGTGCTCCGAGGAAACAGGGTGGGCCCGGGCTCCCCGAGGGCCACCCCTTCGCCGGCTGCACTTGGCTCCCCCCCCCCCCCCCGCCGTGCTGGCTTCTCCCGGAAAAGGTCTTTCACAGGTGCCTCCCCATGAATCCTCGTCCCCGGGAGCCCTGCCTCTGGGTCCCCGAGCTAAAATGAGACGCCTGGGCATCTCAACGCCACCTCCTGCTCCTTGCTCAGGGCCCCTGCCCTCTCGGGAGCTCCCCGGCTCTCAGGCCCAGGCCGGGGGATCCGGGGACGGCCTGCGCAGTGCTGCCTTGAATCTCTGGCTTTATTCGCCTCACGCCACTTAACGGCTGCCTAGAACGATGCCTCATTTCATTGCTATTTCTGCTGAAAACGGCAGCTTCCTCCCCTTCAGTGCGGTGCCTTCCAGCCCCGACTGCCCTCCAGGATGGCAGGCTGCCGGTCCCCCCTGGACGGAGCAGAAGGATGGGCCACAGCTGGAGAAGCAGGGCCCTCTCCCCTGGGTCCCCGTGTCCCCGCTCCAACAAGCTGGATCCTTGCCTCTGGCTCACCCTCAGCCTCTCCGCCTGCAACTGAGACCCGGGGCTGCGGTCCTGGCTCCCGGCGGCAGCGCGCGGGGCCCCGCGGAGGTAGGAGCGAGGAACCAGTGAAGAAACGCACCGCCTTACAACGTGCATCACACAGGCCTAAAGCCTCGCGGCTGCCCAGGGCAAACCATCGCGGAAGGAAGAAGCCCGCAGTACTCGGGGCGCCATGCCCCACCCAACCCCGGGGCGGAGATGGAAGCGGGGCGGGCACACGCACGAGCCCCACACAGCAGCCCTTGAAGACCCGGGCACCTGCCAGCGGCACGGGGACCTGGCCCGGCTAGTTCTGCCGGCGACCGGACACCAGGATGCCTGCTCCCGGAGAAGGTGCGAGAGGCGGAAGCAGATAGCAGAAGCACATAGAGCGCTTTCCCTTGGACTTTTCACTGGGAAGGTTTCTGATGCAACATGTAGAAGAATGGACGTCAGGCTTTAATTCTTAAGTCTGTATCTGGCGGCACGCTGAACTAGACCACGTACTGATTCAACACCCATTTACTGGGCACTTTCTATGTGTTGGGCACTGGCCTAGACCTGGGGTACAATAGTGGACAAAACAGACACCCTTTCCTCTTCTCATATAGTTAATATACTCGGCTGAGAGAGACAAGAAACATCACCCAAATGACAGCAAGTTGGGAAGGCGACGGGGACAGGGCTGGCGGTGGGGGTGGGAGCAAGGGTTCTTTGGAGCAGGGGGAAAGGATACGAGGGGCGACCTGCCAACACCTGAAGGAAGCGTGTGTTGGGCAGAGGACGGGAGGTGAGAGGCCCTGGGGCGGGCGCGGAGCTGGAGGAAGAGCAAGTCAGGCCAACTCCTTTCCCTGCGGTCAGAGGAGCTGCAGGCTAAGTGCTGCGCCCTGGGCTTTCCCTCCGCCCAGGAAACGGAGCCGACGGCCCTCCGTGGACACAGGCGAGGTGGCGGCTCTCCACCTGCGTTCCCGGCGCGCCCCAGGAGCAGAAGAGTAAACAGCATTCTAATAATCTAAGTTTAGCCACAGGAACTTTCCAGTCAGTCAGATTGGCCTGGGGGGCCGTCGGAGCTCGAGGGCCAGAGACCGGCAGGGAAGCAGAACTCAAGGATGATCCCTCATAATAGAATCTAATCCAGCAGTAGAGAAAAAGTCATTCTGATCGTACAGATAAATTAGGGAGTAATCATTTATATTCAACTATTCATCACAGAACAGAAAGCTTCCATACAAGGGTACTCCGGGTAGCGATTTTCTCTGGAGCAGTTGAAATATCATTTGTTACCCCACAGAAGCAGCCAGATTTGCGGGGCTGCGTCCTCTGCCATCTGGACTGAAAATCTTTTGGTTTTAATTCACAAATATTGTGCAATACGATAGCATATAACGAAATTCTTTTCTCAGTTCTATTAAACTGAGGGTACCCCAGTGGGTGGAAAAACATGCGAGAATAAGCAGACAACAGGCACGTGTGAGTGTGAGTGTGTGAGTGTGCATGTGTTGTGCAGTCTCGGTGGCCCTGCCTGATGCACCTGCATGCAAGGCCTAAGCCCTGCAGGGACAAAGTCACTTGCTTTCAGGAGTGTCTGACACAACATCCTGCAGATGTGGCCACTTAGGGTGGTGTGCCACCATCGGGTCCGTGAAAACTCTGGGTGCTGAGCAGAAGGGCTTACTGATTATTTTCTGGAATTATTGCCCAGTTGTTTTTTGGGGGCTCGGGGGGGACTGCGCTCTTTGGTTTTGTTCGTTGTGGACTGGCGGGCTCTGTCACACGACCGTAAGCGCTGCAGCAGGTGCACGCACGCTGGCGCTCCGGGATGTGTGCGTCGTGGGACGGCTCTCCGGCCTGAGCTCTCCTGAGTCCTGGGAGTGGCCAGCCTCAGGGAGGGAGACGGTGGTCTCGGGGTGGTCTCCATGGGCGGGGGCTCTGCACGTACTTCCGGGCATTGCATGCGTGTTTTAGAGCCTTTCTGAAATTTCTCAGTCCTGTGCCTCAGAAGACACCCAGGTCAGCACTTGGCGTAGCCCCTCTGACTAGAATCTCTCTCATTAAATCTGTTGTAATGGATGTGATTTTTAAAATTTAAAAAAAATTAAATTAAAAAAAGGAAAAAAAAAAAGTCTGGAGAAGTCAGCCCTGAGCATCTTAGGAGAGCTGCGTGTGGCAGGGCGCCTGCCTGTCTCCAGGTTGCAACATGCGCAGGTCCAAAGCCTCCGAGGACCCTGCCACCTTCTGACACACCCTGTTTCTGCTGACAGCTCCTGGGGTCAGAGTTTCTGCTCTCTGTGCTGCTCAAGTGAAATCGCCGCCTGTTCCACCGAACTGCGAAGGAATTCAAGAAGGAAACACATGAGACTAGGAGAGCCTGCTCTGAAGAATAAGAATTTTTTTAAATTTTCAGTACTGCGAGGGGTAGATGATAGGTCTCTCCTGAAAATCGCTATTAAGCAGGAGGGAAGCGAATCCGAACGTCCCCAGGGAAACGCCGCTCGCGGAGCAAGATTTCAGACCATTAAATGTCCGATGGGACTATAGCAACGATAATAAGAAAAACGCTAACTGAAACTCCGAAGTGAGATGAGAACGCAGTGGAGGCCAAGTTCCAGGGGTCCCAAGTCCCCGTGTTTTACTAGAGCCTCCTCTGGGAAGACCTTTATCGGAACGGGCTGAGAAATGTGACTCCCCTTTGTTGGAATAACAAAGCTGTCTGCGGGGCTGGAAGTCAAGTCTGAAGAGGCAGACTCTGGTGTTTTTGAAGCGGTGGGAAGATGTGGCGTCTGGGATTTCAGGGTGACCCCCACGGCAGGGAAGCCCAGCCGCACCCCAGGAGGGCTGCCAGGAGGGGAAGTGGGACCAGTCTCTGAAGATGGCAAATTTTGCAGTGCAGCCAAAAAGAAAAGTGACAGTGACACAATGGCTATGGCTGCAGCGGCCGGCCCCCCGGCCTGACGGGCTCCGCGCCGCCGCACGGCGCACTCTTTCTTTCTGCCTGCCCTGCAAAGGCCCCGGCCTCTGACCCAGGGCTGGCATGGGACGGGGATGGGACAGCAGATCACCTTGGGACCCGCAGCCACTTGGGGACCGGGGTCGGGCGGGGTGGAGGCTGGCTGGGACGGCCCGGCCTCTGCTCCTGGAGGCGGCGAAGGGAGATGCCTGGACCCACTGACCTTCCGCGGCGCAGCACGGTGGAGAAACTTCCCTGTCCTTGGTTGAGTAAGACTCTAAGTTGTGCTTGAAAAATGGATATAGAAGATCTTACGAATGATAAATTATTTCACACTTTTGTTTTCAAATAACCTGTATCATTTTCTAGCAGGAAAACGCTCCACAGAATGAGGCGGACACATGCTGGTCTCTGGTCTTCGGCATTAAGCTTTCTCCCAGTGAAGAACGCGAAGGAGAACAGTACTCGGGGATCAGGCTAAGGGGGCCGAGGCTCGGATGTGAGATCGTCGTGTGACCCTCGATGTGCACGTGTGATTGTCACGTGCCACCCACAGCAGGCCGGCGTCTCCCTGAGGCAGATGGCTCACAGCGGCAATGTGAACACACAGAATTTTTTAAAAATTCTATTAGTCCTCAATCCTTCGCTTTCGGGCAATAAAATATCTTCACAAACACAGATTTGACTCAAGTCGTGGTTGCTAATGCTCCCTAATTGTAATGAGTGTGATTTTCTTCGGAATGAAATTATCTATTGCTTTAAAAAAAACTAATTTGTGCTGGTTCTGAGATTATTCCAGACCAGCAGATCCTCCGTATTTCCTCTCCCTTAGTCAGGAGGAGGCGGGATTCTCCCTGCAGTTTCTAACCAAGGGCGTCAAAGTCGAGGCAACAGGCCAAGGTTTTGTAGATGAGGGATCCCCCAAAATATTCTCTCTTTTGTCAGGGAGCAACTAAGTGTACGCTCCATTAAGATTAAGAGAAAGTCAGTGTGAGGAGTTCCCTTTGTGGTTCGGTAGTTAACGAATCCGACTAGGAACCATGAGGTTGTGGGTTTGATCCCTGGCCTTGCTCAGTGGGTTAAGGATCCGGCGTTGCCGTGAGCTGTGGTGTAGGTTGCAGACGCGGCTCGGATCCCGCGTTGCTGTGGCTGTGGTGATGGCTGGCGGCTAAGCTCCTGTCAGACCCCTAGCCTGGGAACCTCCATATGCCGCGGGTGCAGCCTTAGAAAAAAAGACGAAAAAAGAACGAAAATCAGCATGTTAGAATGGTTGATGATAGTTTAATGGGTTCAACTGGAATTTAGGGAAGAAGGACATACTCCCGAAGGGGGAAAAAAGCCTCCACAAGAGGCGGAGATGCAGGGCGGCACCAGCCTGGTGGCCCTGGTGGCCTCTGCCCTCGGCCCCACTCTGGACTCCAGCCTCGTTCCACGAGCACCTGGAACACTCTCCGTTCCCCGTTTCCAGAAGTTCTGCCCTCCTCCGCTGCTTTACTCCATCTCCGTCATTCTGCTTGCTGGTTTTCTTTTTTTCCTAGTCATCTTTTAACACTTTAAGAAAGATGTCCGCCCTCGTACTTCATATCAAAAAGCTCTTTCTCGTTTATCTGACTGCTCCTTTTATCTCTTTTGCGTTCTGTCCTTATTTCAAGAAGGCAACATTTTATCATGTTTTTATGGATATTTATTTTTTTGTAAACAAGATCTCTTCTGTTTAAGTCTCTGTTGCTTGATGTTTCTCTCTCTCTTTTTTTTACATTTGCCTATTTATTCCTTTTTTTTTAAAGCAAGTTTGAGGCTTTCCTAAGGTATCTACAAATGCAGTTACTTTGTGAGTGCCTGTCTTCGGGTTTGCTGAATGTAGGCAAACTGCTGTCCAGGAGACCCCATCAGTTCAGCGTCCGGAGCAGAGGATGAGCATGTGACCCCCTTCCACCCACCAGGGACCGTAACCACGGGTAACCAAGACCCAAAATGACACCCCCTCCTCCACCCCGACCCTCCTCACTCTCGCAGGGAGCCTTAGACACGCAATGCCCGGGACGGCAGCCCCTTTAACAGCCTGTGTTTCATAGAGGTCTTGACTGATGTGTCTTGGTATCAAAAGTCTCCTCTTCAGGTGCTTAAATTTTTAGACCTTTAATATATACATTTGGCAAGTTCCCGTCATGGCTCAGTGGGTTAAGAACCTGACACAGTGTCCATGAGGATGTGGGTTCGATCCCCGGCTTCTGTTAGTGGGTTAAAGATCCAGGGTTGCCGCAAGCAGCGGTGTATTCGCAGACACGGCTCGGATCTGGCGTGGCTGTGGCTGTGGTGTAGGCCGGCAGCTGCAGCTCGGATTCAATCCCTAGCCTGGGAACCTCCATATGCTTCAGATGCAGCTGTTTAAAAAAAAAAAATACACACACACAGACACATTTGCTATTTCTTGCATATGACATATTCTCTTTTCCTTTTTCTTTTTTGTTGTTACTGAAAGAAGATTTTAGAACTGTTTTATATATATTTTTTAATCTGGCAAATATGTGCAGGGCATCGGATTAACATGTTCCCTTTTCTTTGCTGTGTAGAGTTCATCACTGCAGATAATTTTAAAAATGTGTAAGTTTCAGAAAAGATTCTGTTTTCCTCTCTTATTTATACTCTGCGTGGCTCTATTTACCCAGTCGTGTGAATGGGAAGCACTGCACCACCAGGGACTTATTGCAACTACAGGTGCTGGTGGCTCTGTCCCTATAAAATGTGAGACCCATCTTAAGAAATATTCCCCTGGGAGAGAAGAAGTGTGATTATTGGTGTTTATACAGGGCAATTACATACATGAAAGTATACCTTTGCAGGGCTAGCTTACTCATTTGAAAGATTAGAATTAATAAAGTGAAATCAATTCAGCTTCCTTGAGAAAAATATTTGACGGTTAATTCCGGAAGATGATAGGAGAATTTCTTTGTGTTATGTTAAAAGAAAGGGCAATTGACTTTTTATCTTGATTTTTCACAAATCAGAAAGCCATTTATCCTTATTTTTTTTGCTCTGAGCCATACGGACGCACACATATGCATGCCAAAACTATTGCGCCAAGGCTGACACTTAATTACCCAAATGGAGCACCATTTTCATCAGGAAAGACTTCAATTAAATATTTTCATTTTATTATGTAAACTATCTTTCTAATCTATCTCCCATACATGTTAATCTTTTTGTTTATTGTGCTATCTATATTATATCTGCTAAAGTTTACCTTGAGGACAGGAAGGAATTATATTTGGAAATTATTATAGAAAATCATAAGAGAAAAATTATTTTGTCAGTTTTGCTCTTTGTTTGGAGCTTGGAGCTAGCTGGAAATGCATTTTGTTGATTACCATAAAAACCCAGTGTTTGCATATTTAACAGTAATCTTTGTTGCTATGAAACTGGAGATTAAGCTTCTTCAAGAATATTTACTTCTGAAGACACTGTTGCTTTTTATAGACTATGAATCCTGGAAGAAGAGAAATTCTGGTGAGAAAAGGGTGCTCTACGGTGACCTGGTGACGGAAAAAGGAATCCCCTGGACAGTGTTGCAGTGACACTTGCTTGGCTAGACGGAGACCTTCCCCTGAGGGGCGATGGTTAATTTCACGTGCCCACCTGACCGGATCTCAGGGCGCCCCCGGATTTAGTTAACCTTTGTTTCGGGGTGTGCCTGGGAGGGTGCTTCCGGAGGAGACAAGCATCGAGCCGGGGGGCCAAGCAGAGCAGAGAGTCCTCCCCAGCACGAGGCAACCCCTCGAAGATCTGCAGACAAGAAAGAGGTGGAGGATGGCTGGATCTGCTCTTTCCACCTGACTGCTGAGCTGGCACCCCGGGCTTCTCGGGTCCTCGGAGGCTGACGCCTGCACCGCCGGCTCTCCTGGTGGCTCATGGGCTTCTCAGCTTACATAACGGCACGGGCTGATTACAGTCAATCACATGCAGACACGTGTGTGTGGGTGAGTGTGTGTGTGTGTCTCTCCCACGTACCCTAGCGGTTCTGTTTCTTAGGGAGGCTCTAATGCGAGAGCATTAGTATTAGCATATTAGTGTCTACAGGATGCAGGATGCGGGTTACGCGCTTCTGAAACATCCAAGGAGAGGCGGAGCTGGGTGCACGGACACCGACTCACCTTAGACGACGGCAGACTCTGCGATAAAGGAAGTACAGCTTCAACGAGAGGAAACCGGTTAGAAAGTATGACTGTAAAATGGGCATCCTGAACAACTTTTAATATCAATTAACCATTTCCCCTTGTTCCATTTAAGAGCATCCAATATGGTATTTTCTAATGTGAACGTCAGCCCTTTACAATGCGGGGATTTGCTCAAGATGATCAGGGCTGGTTATCTGAGAGAAAGTCACTCTAACCGTTTCTACTTTGGCTCAGAATTTCCGTGGTAATTACTTTTGAACTGACTCAGGTTATGAGAATTGAAAACACTGACTCACATGAGTTCTATTTCAGTCAATGGTCTGAAAATGAAAACAGTATGGAAATGACAAGGAGCGGTAGGAATGCTAACCACCAAGTCATCAATTTATATAAGGCGGGCATGTTTTAAAACGTTCAGATGACAAGGGCGCCTGTCCCTCTTTCCCTGCCCGCCGCCAGACGGGCGGCCTGAGTGCTGCAGCGTGGTCCCCAGAGCGTGACAACCAGCAGCCACAACGCTCAGTGCACAGCCTTTATGGGCCAAGGGCTGTGCTCTGAATCGCTTTTTAGATCCGTCCTCGGATTTCGTCCAGTGGTCCTGTGCAGGGCGGCAGACTGAAGCTCGGGGAGTACGGGAGCGAACAAGGTAACGGCGAGCTCAGAGGATGCCCGGGGGGGGCTTCCCAGCCCTCAGGGTCTGCTTCCAAGCCCGACTCTTTTTCCCGACCCTGTTCTTCCAGGATGGGGCCCAGACCTCACACGGGAAGCAGGTACCATGCAAGCAGTGTCTACACCCCATCGCAAGACTGACCGTGTGTGAACATCTCAGGAATCACTTTTCTCCACCCAGTATTCGGCCTCAGGATCTACGCTGCCTTCTTCCCACTGTCCATTTCCATCGCGTGCGCACAGGGGAAACAGGAAGGCGCGTACCTGAAAACCTAAACTGAATTCTATTCACCTCTAGCTCTTAGAGGGAAAAACCCCTCAAATGTTTCTGGCTTTTGGCCGCACGTTATCAAATGGTTCAGCCTTTTTTCTAACATCTTCTGTGCTTCATTTCTGCACTTTACAGGATTCACTATGTTTATAGAAGTTAATGTTGGGCGTACATAATTTGCTGTAACCTCAACTTTTTAGTTATCACTGAAGGATAAAAACCTGAAAAATTTACTGAAAGTCTCCAATAATACCACATTCAAGTAGGACATGATCAAAATTGAATATGTCTGCAACTTTTTAAAAAATGAAGCATCTTTTAATTTTTCAATTTTTTTTTTTTTTTTTTTTTTTTTTTTTTAGGGCAGCACCTGCAGCATATGGGAGTTCCTAGGCTAGAAGTCGAATCAGAGCTAAGCTGCCGGCCTGCACCACAGTCACAGCAACTCAGGATCTGAGCCACGTCTGCAACCTACACCACAGCTTGCAATAACACTGGATCCTTAACCCACGGAGCGAGGCCAGGGATCAAACCTGCACCCTCATGGATACTAGTCGGGTTCATTTCTACTGAGCCACAACGGGCTCCTGTAATAGGAATGTCTATAGGTACTGCTATTTTGGGTTTGACTCGATTCAGGAAGATAACTGTCATTAAGACCCAAAGCCCGGCTCCCCTTGAACGGCAGCCCGTGGCTCTCACCCTGCACCCCCAGGTCCGGGGAAAGGGCAAAAGCTTATCTTTAGCAGAAGTTCCAGCCCGCTTTTCTCATGATCTTTGACTCCCGCGGGTTAGCTGCCTGTATGGTACCCGGTGGTCGTGGTCAAAGCCGTGGGGTATACTGATCCATTTAAGCCGATCGATCCCATCCCTGGAGCTGGTTTGGGAGCCTTTCTCCTCAAAAAGGGAAAGGAGGTTTCCTAAATAAATTTGGGTTTCTTTCATTAGCGGAGGTAGGAGAATGGGTTCTGGTCAGCCAGCCATTAATGTTCTGAAATTGTAGTCCAAGGATATTTGCAGTGGCATGAATGGACTTCACAGAATCTTGAAATTCCTTGATACTGTATATCCAAAAATATATGAGAAAAAGCATTTATATTTTTAAAAATATTTAGTTCACCTAAAACTAAGAGCTGCCACTGGAGTCTACATATCTGAATAAGCCGTTAGCAAGTGCCTTAACAAACAATATGCCGGAGCTGTACCATTGCTCAGTTATTTGGGACTACTTGCCTTTCTTTCTTTCTTTCTTTCTTTCTTTCTTTCTTTCTTTCTTTCTATACTCTGCTTTATAACAAATGAGGACACTTGATAAATACTAGCTGATTCAGATGGATTTTTAGATAAAAAATCAACTGGACGTTCTTATTTGGTTATAAGAAATGGGTTTATTATGAAAGAGCATACTCAAAATATAAATACACGTCCTTATACTCAGTGAACATAAAGACTTTTAATAGGTTCTTTTCTTGATTATTGAGAACCACTGAAAGATTCTAAGAGAAAATCAAGAGCACTGGAACTACTAGGAAAGAGAAATGAAAGATAGAAGCTTATAATAAACTGTCCTTTAATGAGACTATTCTGCAAATAGTGTAAAATCTTAATAATAACAAAGGCAATAATAATAATTAGAATTTTCAGTCTGTGGTGTCTTTCCACTAAAGGCCTATAAAGCATTTCGACATAATGGGGTGATATTCACGACAGAGGAAAGGCCACAGCCATAAACGTACACGGCACTTAAGCACTAAGGAGGTAGCCTGGCTTTCCCCGCCTTGTATAAGCCTTGCCTCCCAGAACCTGTCAACATCAGGAGCGCTGGCGGTGACAGATGGGAAGTCAGAGTGAGGGTGGGATCATGGGACGGGGCAGAGCTTTTTGGTGGTGGGCAATCACACCAGCTGCGATGCAGAGGGGTTTTTACTGTAATCAGCCCCTTCAGTGTAAAACCTGAACCTTTACCGACGGGCTCTTCTCAGAGACACGCCGGGTGCTGGGAGGTTCCCGCGGGGGCTCGCTGCTCCCTGCATTACTCGGTCCTACTCGCCGGTCCGCCGGCCAGCTCATCCCCCGTCTGCTCCGGGGCTGCCCGTTAGTTCGGGACTTGGACTCTCCGCTTGGGGTGCTCCGGTGACCAGCCCGTCCTCTGAAGTCTAACCAGAGTGCCGTTCATAAACACAGACCGGATCTCCCGCCAACCCCTGAGGCCGCCACGTGCACTCAGGGCGGAGCTCACTGGGCCGTGACGTGCTGCTGTCTAGGAGGTGGCCTTAGGAGTCCTGGTTCCAGAGGCAGAGGCTGGATCCGCTGCCTTAATAGCTCTGGGACCGTGAGAACCTCCCGAGTGTCTTTATCCCTCAGCTTTATCATCTAGACAACGGAGGTAAAGACGAAGCCCCCGCAACACCTCGCCCGGCGTCTCCCACCCGTACCAGGAGGCCGTGTCACTCTAGGATCTCCTTTTTGCCCACGATGGAGTTGAGGCTTTAACTAAGTGATGCACTGAGAGCTCCTGTCCACACTCCCAGCCCAGCCAGCCTCACACACACACGCACACACACCCTCTGGAATGTTCCGGCCCACGCGCCAGCATGCCTGCTCCCTTGGGGGGTCCCGAGGTGCAGCTCAACAGTGCCCCCCATGCCCTGGGTGCAGTGGAACCCAGCACCCTCCGACTTCTGACCACCCCGGGCAGCGGGCACAGGGAAGGGCTGCAGGTGGCGGGGAGGGGGCAGGTGGGCTCAGGGGGAACAGATTCAAAGACACAATCGATAAGACTTTCAAGAAGGCGACGCAGCGCCTGGAGCCCTAAGCACAGGGCCCTTCGGTGCCTGAGACCCACGGACCCTCCGCAGAGCACACATACTTCTGCAGTAATAAAAAAGTGATATTTCAACGTATATCACAATGATTCTCTTCAAAGCCTTTTGGTTTTCGAGGGCATAATTATTTTTTCATTACTTTCTAAGGGAAGCAACGATTATTTAGTATATTAACATTATTAAACTCATTAAAACCCAGGGAAGCGCAGATATTTCAAGTTACATGTGGAATTTAGCATCCAGAATGAGACTTCTTCAGAGTGCTATCCAAGGGGGTTTCAGCAGAAAACATTAAAAGACAACAACTACAAAAGAAAAACCAGCGATCATCCCTGGGGCTTCCAATAAAAGTACAAGTGGCGTCAGACCCTGATTCCAGAAGGCCCTTCCAAGGTCTGCAGTGCAGATACCACGTCAGTGGTAGACGGTGGCCTCTGTCAATGCAGACTGAACGGAAGCACGGAAGGTGTACTCTGGCCTTGGACCACATACAGGACACACTTTTATTGCACTTCAGGTACTTCACGCAAGATCACAGGCAGAAAAAACTCCAAGCTCATGGCGAAAGGGCGTGTGATGGCAGGAATCCTTTCTCTAAAACCCGGCGAGATTGAGTTCCTCCCCCCAAACTTGTGTTTCCACTTCCTCGCGCTTGGTCTGCGGACCCGGTGCTGTGTTTGAGATGTGCACGGCTCTGCAGTAATAATTATCGTCATCTTTTTTAATGTTAATGAAAGCCGTATGTATGTGAGATTTTCCAAAAATGTGAGAACCTCCCCCACGTGATCTGCTGGAAGACGTGCAAAGCACTTCTAAGTACAGAATGTACTTTTCTTCGGCGCAGTCAGTTTTTCCTAATGACCGTTTATGTAAACCCCGGTCACGTCGAGAGCAGAGAATTCCTGCGGCAGTATAAATAGCTGCAAGGACTCTGCCCTTGACCCGCTGCACCCACCGAGGGAGTAAGTGTCTCTAATTCCTGTGCTCTGCTCCTGGCCCAGAACCAGCAGGCTGACGGGGCCACGTGGCCCGGGCTGGTCGGCGGCGCCGGCCCTGAGGCGCAGCCAGCGTTCGGCCGGTGCCGGGGGATGCTAGGGCGGGCCGTCGTGTCTGGTGGGGACACTGATGTCCACCCGAAAGCCTGTTAACCGGGGAAAGACTGGCCCCAAGAAAGCGGCATTCGCCACCACGAGACAAAGAAGCCATTGAGCAAAAGAAAAGACAGGACCTGTGGTTCTCCTCCAGCTGCCGACTCACCAAGCACCAGTCCCCTGTCCTCAGCAGGCCTGGGACGCGGCCTCAAGGCCCAGAACATGCTCGACTTCTCAGACTGCAGCCTCGGAATGATTACAGCTTTCCCGAAAATCCAGATTCTACTGTCTGCCCACCGTCTTCTCCTTCTAGTCAGGGTCAGGTTCAACCAAAGCTACCAGGTGGTCAGCCTCAACCATTCTCATTCCAGTTCCCACATTTTCTTCTCCCCGGTCCACTTCTCAGTGGTGAGCATGAACTTGTTAGCGAATCCAACATCTAAACAATTGCCATCGCTTCGATGGGAGCAACTGAGTGAGGGACGCTGACCTCCCGTTAACAAGATAAGCCAGTGAGGCTGGGCCGGGTCCCCTGGCACCTCCGCCGGGAGCCCGTGGTCCTCGTCGGTTCCGACCCCGCTCAGGTCCCATCCTGCAGAGTAAGGGGCCATTCGGCGCCTGCCGCAGAAGCAGAGAGAATGCAAAGTCGCTTCCCTCTGTGCTGAGTCATTACCACTAATGTGTTGTGACAACTTCACCGTGAAAACCTGTTAATAAACACTGTTGTCGCAGAGGAGCTATGTTTATAACTGCAAAGAAGGGAAGGGCTTTGAGATGCTGCTGTGCGTTGTTGTAAATACGGCCTCAGGGAAGCAGGGGCTTCTGCTGAGTGTGGAGCTGGGTGCACGCGGCCCAGGAGTCACCTTTGATTTCTGCCCCCCGAAACGCGGAGACAGTGCTCTTGAAGCCATGTCTTAACTTCCTGCTTAAGTCTAACTCCAGAGAGGGCAAGTCTCTATGCAAACAATGATGATATTTTCTCTCGTTAGGAAGAAAAACGTGGGAGTTCCTGTCATGGCTCCGCGCTAACAATCCTGACTGGTGTCTATGAGGATGCGGTTCGATCCCAGTGGGTTCAGGATCCGGCGTTGCCGAGAGCTGTGGTGTAGTCACAGATGCAGCTCAGATTCTGAGTTGCTGTGGCTGTGGCACAGGCCAGCAGCTGCAGCTCTAACTGGACCCCTAGCCTGGGAACTTCCGTATTCCGCAAGTATGGACCAAGAAAGCAAGAAAGAAAAAAGGAAGAAAGAAAAAGAAACCTTGTGGAATGGAAATATGCCTTTTCCCTCAAACTGCCCCAAATCCTCAAATGAAATTGAAGGTAAAATTGCCATGTTCAGCATTCTGTCACCCCAGGTAATAGTGTCACCCTTTAGCTTCATTCAAATGATTCCGGAACGCTTTAAACTCTCCAAAGCACACATTTAACTAGCTCGCACTGTGTTATAACTGGGAACCCCACTCGATCCCTTTTAGAATTGGAAGGGGTATGCGATGCTCGGAATTGGAGAGGATTAAGGTTATGCCATGGCTAGGCTGCGAGTTCTTTCCTTGTAATCACAAAGCAGGACTGTCTCGCGTCCCTCCCCGCCTCCCAGTACTCAATCTAACAATCAGTCGGTGCAGTTGATCCTAGACCCTGACAACCAGCAAGGGGCAGTGAGGAAAATCCCCACTGCCGAGAGAGGGGGCCGTAGAGCGGAAGAGAGAAAGGAATCAGGAGACCGGAGACACCCTCCGCGTTGGCAGAGGGCAGTCCCGGCTTCATCTCAGCAAGCCTGCTCCCCGACCCGAGTTCACGCCCCGCCACCGGAAACCTCCGACCCCAAGAAGCTGTCTCTTGGCTTCACTGCCCTGCGCCCAGTTCTTGGGGCATCTCTGGCCTCTGACGGCAAGGGCAGCCCCCGCGGCCTTCTCCTGGGAGGTCCGAACACCCCAAGCGTGCTCTGTCCCCGCGCCCCCGCCCCGAGATCAGACCGCCGCTCTGAGCCGGAGCCTCTGCTGGGAAGCCCTCCTCTCTCCGCCTGGCTCTCGCTGACCCGAGAGGGAGCCTGGGGACGTGAGGCGGAGGTCTTCTCCATCCCCCAAGGACGAGAGGCCTGAAGTGCCCCCCGCCCGTGCCTGCGCCCTAACGCATGATATTCCGGCTGCACGAAACGCCTGGTCCCCAGCGACGGCACAGGTACTGACGCAGCAACGGCGAGACCACGCTCACATTTAATCGGCAACGTGCAGTCACTGCCTTTTCAACTGCCTTCTTCCCTTTCTCTACTTCTTCCTCCTAAGCTCATTGAGAAAGCGTTCTTTCTCGTCAGGGTCTAGCTGGGATGACCCTGTCCCTGGCTTTCAGGGCACGACCCAGCTGAATGCATTTCCCTTTTTTTTTCTTTTAAAAATGTTTTAAATTATAGTTGATTTACAATGTTCTGTCAATTTCTGCTGCACAGCAAAGTGACCCAGTTACACATGTCTGCGCGCTTTTTCTCACATCATCCCCCATCATGTCCCATCACAAGTGATTATAGTTCCCTGTGCTGTGCGGCAGGACCTCAGCACTCACGGCAGCACCAAATATCTCCAGTTCGCCTGCTGTGCATGTTGCATGAATACAGTAAGATTTAGGACTGAATAAGTCTTTTAAAATATCCTTCCTATACAGGGGCACGGACCTCTCTGGTCCTAGGAACCTGTGTGTTCCTGAAAGCGAACCCCAAAGGCAGTCCAATGTGCGCATGCATGAACCCATTCATCCAAGGTTCCAGGCTTACAGACAAGCACCCGCCCAAGGCCAGCAAGCTCCAGGTTGATCTGTGACTCCTAGGGTACAAAGAGGCACCAGATTCTCCCTCTTAGGAATTTTTTTTTTTTTTTTTGCTTTTTAGAGCCACACCTGCAGCATATGGAGGTTCCCAGGCTAGGGGTCTAATCGGGGCTACAGCTGCCGGCCTACACCACAGCCACAGCAATGCGGGATCCGAGCCGTGTCTGCGAAGTACACCACAGTTCATGGCAACGCCAGATCCTTAACCCACTGAGCAAGGCCAGGGATCGAACCCGCAACCTCATGGTTCCTAGTCGGATTTGTTTCCGCTGCGTCACGACGGGAACTCAATCTCTCTTAGGGATTTGACCCGAGACTATGGAGAAAGGAGGTAGCTAGCAATGAGAGTCAAAATACTAACAAAAAATGATGGAGTTAAGTCAAGGTATAACTATGCTTGTCTTAAGAGCTATTAATTTCTTCGAAGATCAGCTATTTTTTTCTGAGTGGAATTTATTAAAATAAAAAATGAGTACCATTTGAAAACTGTGGCCTCTCTTTCAAAGTGTTTGGGGTGGCTATCTTCACAACATATGGCAAGGAGAACATAGAGAGCCCAAAAGAAAATTAGAAAACCGCTCCCACTGAATTGTTCTAAAGAGCAATTGCTTCACTAAAACTATTTTCCTCTGACATTTAATGCCTCTCTCAAACAAAGAGCTTCCAAGCTGCTCCACGGCTCGCCTCCCAGTGAGTTCGACGAGTGATTTACCCGAGAAAGGTGCTCCCTGGCTCCCTATGTCCCCCGACAAAGAGCAACTGATTCTGCACTGTGTTTTCACACGTTAAGCGGTAGCACGAATGATTCATTCATAATTCTGTCTGCATAAACTTCTAGATTATGGCAGGTTATTGAAATACGTGAGGCTATTTATCATGTTCTTATCAGCGGTACCCAAACAAAGAACTCATCTTATCAGTTCTGGAGTAGAAATATAAAAACAAAACAGGGTGACTTTCGCTTGTCCACCGACTACACCAAGGATGATCACGTCCTCGAATGGGCGAAACCGCTCACCGCCACCTAGGTTCTAGGCAGTGATTTCCCACAGAACACGTGCCACGTCCAGCCTCACCGCTCCCAGGGGGTGCCTTTGTATTCGCTCTAATCTTAACCAGCCGAGTCTGGCCGAAGGCTTGCATCCAATAACACGCATTTAAGCATATGTGGCTTGACTACGTTGCGACGACTGGGTGGGTCATGCTACACACTGACGCTGGCATTCACTGCAGTTCACGGGTTGAAATCTAGCCCGCGGTGCGGTGGTGCTGGGAGGCAGTGCCTCTGGGGAGCGGTGAGGTTACAGGGTGGGGCCCTCCTCCTCCACGTGAGATGGGGCCTTCTATGAACCGGGAAGGCAAAGCTGCTGGTGCCCCATCTCAGACTTCCGCCTCCAGAACAATGGGAAATAAACGTCTCCTGTTCCCAAGCCACCCAGCCCACGAGGCTTGGTTCCCGCAGCCCGAAGGGACTAAAAAGTTCTGCTCCCTCCCCACCCCCCAAGATATGTTGAAATCCTCACCCTAGCACCTGCAAGTGTGAGCTTAGTTGGAAATGGGCTTTTTTGCGAGGTCACGTGTTAAGAGGCCATCATCCTGGGTGGAGCATGACAATGTTTTTAAGAGACGTGAGAAGAGGCCTGGGCACAGGGAGGTCGAAGCACATGGGCTGGGACTGCGGTACCCCAGCCGCAGCCGGGCACTGCCGGCAGGTAGCAAAGCCAGGACAGGGGCGGAGGATGGGCTCTTTCTCCAAGCCCCCAGGTGGGACTCAAGCCTGCCAAGCCTTGGTTTCAGGCTTCTGGCTCCAGAACCAGGATAGAGTACCCGTCTCCTACTGAAGGCATCAGGTATGGCAGCTTGCTCTGGAAGCCTTGGGAAACTCATACACATGGCAATGGGTGGATTTTTCCCATATAAAGTTAACAGTTTTAACAAGAGAAACACTCCTTGAAATGCAGTCGGGGTTACTGAGGATCTGTCCCTGCCGCTTTCTGTCTCTGGCACCTGGTGTAACTCTGGGCCCGTGGACAGACATTCTACTAATGAGTTAGCGTTTCTATGGAGACCAGAGACGATGTTATAAACAACCCACACCAGGTGAGACAGGACAGAACGAAACACAACACACGCAAAACAAAACAAAAAACACAGAATCTACTGGTGGAGGCAGCCCACACTCGTTCCTCCATGTCCCTTTCTCTTTCTTTTTTGTGTTACTTTGCTTTCACAGAATCGCAGAATGGGATGCCCAATTTTGAGTCATTTTACACAATGAATTCTAAATCAGGAGCTAAAAATCTGTTTTGTTTTTATGGCAAATTGGTGTGTGTATGGCTGCCAACAAAAAAGCTTTATTTTGCAGTTTCCAAAAAGAAAAAAACAGAAAGTACTTGTTTTTATTTTGTGTGCATGTGTGTGTGTGTATGCGTGTGCATCTATTCGACGTTATTAAAATGTTCAATACCTGCTTGATTATGGCCATCAGAATAGCCCCTGTCAAAAGGCTGAAACGACCCCACCTGGCAACGCTGAATGGATGTGGAGGCGGTGCTTACACGTTAGCCTTACGTATGCGTATGTGCACGTAACAGACACGTTTGACATTCAACTGTAAGTGAAGTATGTTTATAGAACTAATAAAATGCTGAAGTTACAGCTTCTCTCCCGAAACATCAAAATATTATTTCAATATTAACTGCCAAAAGCAGTTGGAACCTCTAGGGGAAAATCTTTCATGTGGTTTATATACAAAAACTACATCCAGCCCTTGAAGTATAAATGTGCATTTAACATAGCTACATGAAAACAGGCACTTGTAAAAATTCTTGTGAAAACCATCAGCTGTACCTACAGGAGCAACTGTAAGAACTTTTACATATTTGAGTAGGAAGATAGGTCAAGATAATGCAAATACTAGAGGACAATTCTTTGGAACATCCTTTTAGTAAATCATTATAACTCTGAGCTAAAATGCTATTAGGTCAAAATAAAATATATGATTTAAAATAATAGTATGAAGTAGGGTAATAGAGATTTGGTTAAACTGTAATTCTAATCTCTTAGGAAGTATTTGGTATATTGAATTTTATAGTGGAAAACAAAATAATCTTTGAAAACTGTACTGAATTTGACTTAGACATTAATTTTTCAAAAAAAAAACAAAGCACAAAGCCCCCTTTAGGGAAGATTTCACATTTTAAAAGGATGAGGATGAGTTAAAAATATTTCAATTGTGCCACATCAGATTTTCCGAATGAGGAAAATTTACAAAATTATACTGTCCATGATAAATTAGTATGGAAAAGACATTGCCAGAGTACAAGAGTGTATCTTATTAAAAACATAAAGGAAAGAAGAAAATTACAGAGAAAAGAGGAACATATTTCATTTTTTCCAATCAATCTTCTAAGGACAGTATTTACAATCACTGTAAGATGAAAATTCCTTGTAGCTAATGGAATAAATTTTAAATTATTTGGACAGTGAATCATTTTCAGTAAAGACAGGGTACATTTTATAATTGTCCAAGAAGTAAATCCTCAGCACAAAGTTTCGTCTAGAAAAAATACTTCCAAAAACTTTTCCCTGCATTGTGTTTGGCTGGAGCTGGGCCTCTGTCTGGTCCTGCAGAGTCCGTCAGCAGGACCAGGTCTGCAGCCCTTGAGGCTGGGCTATTACCATTCTTGAACAAAAAGTCTAAGTTTGAAAATCTCCGTACAAAATTATAATAAAATTGCAATAATAATTATTTGGGGATGAGGCAATTTCAGATTTCTACTTGTGTGAGAGTCACTGCTACGCGTGGCGTTACCTTTAACCCTGACATCGGCTGTGTGCTCCTCTGAACCTCTGCCATCCAGTGGGTCTAGCCCAGGGTGACTAAGACCACAGACGGGGCAGATTAAGCCATAATTTATTTCTCCCAGTTTTGGAGGCTGGGAAGCCCAAGCTCAAGGTGCAGGCACACTGGGTCCCGCTGATGCTCCTTCCGGTTTAAAGACGGTGCCCTGCTGTGTCTTTACATGGAGGAGAGTGCGGGGTCACTGGGGTCGCCTTCACAAGGGCCCCAGTTCCACCCAGGGGGGCTCCAGCCTCATGACCCCATCTCCTGCCCCAGGCCCCACTTCCCGACACCACTGGCTTAGGGTTGGGATTCAACGTATGAACTGGGGGAGGGGGCACAAACAGCCAGACCGCAGCACTGGGTCAGGCCAAAGTACAGACTTCATTTGTCTCTATTAAAAAAATGGAATCATAATCTGATTGCAGTGTTTTGCAGCACGACATTTCATACTCTGAACACTCCCCCTAAGCAAATCTGAGACACGAGAATAATGTACAAGTAAAATTTTATTTTACTTATTTTTCAACAGATTTCTTTTCTCTACACCTTTAGAAGAATTTGCGTTTAAGTGTGAAGAAATTATAGGGAAGTGGTTGATTTAAGATAAGGAAGAGTATCCTCTAAATATTAGCGATATTAGCTTTGTTCCAAAATGAAGCTTGACTTATTAACCAAATTAGCTTGTTATTTCCCCATCTAAGTTATATGATTTCTGGTTGAGGATATAGTAGAGGGTACTTGTAACTAGGCGGAAAGCTCAGCAAGAAGGTTTGAGATTCTAAACTTGTTTTTATTCCAGAGTCAACTTCGTTTTTACAGTTAACCGCTGATCATCGTCCATTTGTCTTTAGCTGAATCAAGCAGAGGTTGAATGAGCGTTTAGCATTGTGCCATGTTCAAACGTCGAGCTTGAATTCCAGTTACGTCTTTTTGTTTGTGCAACACAATGAAACAGCAGTCCCCACAATGTGGGCACTGAAACGGCGACAAAGCGAACGAGGTACAGAGGGTCCGCAGAGAGACCCCCCCACTCTCCTCGCCTTGGCTCACCGCACAGCGCTCCTGCCTTGACAGGCGTTCCTGACTCTGACCTGATTTTGACCTTTGGATAAATGGAGTCTTACTGTATGTATACACTCACGCCTTGATTCTTTCACTCGACAGTGTTTTTTTATGAAAATTCAACCATATTGCTGCCTGCTCAAGCATCACTGCTGTGTGGAGTTTCACTGCATGCATATTCCATGATTTATTTATCTAGTCCACAGTTTCTACACTGTTGGGTTGTCTTCTCATTTTGCGCATTATTAATCTTGCTGGAATAAGCATCCTTCTGCAGTTAGCTGGCTGCACAAGGACAGGAGTCATTCGAGAGCACACACCAAGAGTGGAGGAGCCTGGTCAACGAGGAATCTTTGACAGTTACGGATAACATCCAACTGTTCTGTAAAGTGACTGCGCCAGTCTGCGTTCCTCTCAACCGGTGTGTGGACGTCTCCATCGTTCTGTGTCGTTGCGAAGTCTCTGTATTGTATTATATCCTAAAAAATTAACCTTACCTATTGGAAACCCGGTCAGGAACAATTTGGCTAAGTCAATTTAAAAAAAAAAAAGATTGTCTCTTCGGTAAATTAGAAGTAATGGTAGTTGTAAGAACGGTGAAATTATTGTGAAAATTAAATCATTAAATAAAATAATATAAAGTGTTGAGGGCAAGACCTGGCATGCTGCATTTTAAGCAGCTGTTTCCATAATATGAGCCGTGATTCAATTAAGTTCCAAAAAAGAAAAAACTACAAACAACAGGTGGCATAGGCACTCATACAGAAGGCAGAGTGCGGCACAGCCAGGAAGGAGGCTTTTCAGCGAGGACGGGGCTTCAGGTGGGTCTTCCATTAAGTCAGAAAGGACACCCTAAGAAGGAGTAAAGACACAGGCAGGTGTACTTTTGGACATGTGTTTGTCTTTCCCCGTAAGCAGGCCACTTCTGACACGGTCTCTGTAATCACCTAACCTGCTGGCTGGGCATGTCCACTCAAGGATGCTTGTTTCTGTGGGGACCAGGTTCGAGCCACTTCTTGCTCATGAGAACTGTTCTTCCAAACGTAACACTCGGGAAGCCAGTGTGCAGCACCCTGAAACCAGATGCAGGTCCTGCTTTTTTTTTGCTGGTGATTAATAAAGTGTACGATAGCCCCCTAACAGATCATCATGTGAAGGGCTGTGCTGCCTGTGTGGCCTTGCGACAACTTCAGTCTCCGTCAATGGTTTCCTCAAATTATATCCTGACCTCGTGTCTTAAACTCATGAGGTGAACAAGTGTTAATGAGTAAATTAAAATGGTTATTTATTAATATTTGTTTATTTGTGTATGAACTTTTCAAATTAGAATGCAAATTCACAAGGACACTTTCTGTCTGTAATATTCTCTACAGTACTCCCGGCTTTCCTTAGACAGACAGACGGACAGATGGACACACACACACAAACACACACACACCCCTAAATGCAGCAACTGTCTGCCTTCTCCCACCACGACCTTGTGGACTGCCCCTCCTCAAATCTCTGTATTTTTAGGTTCTGGCTCCGATCACTACCTCCAATGCTGTTCTAGTCCTAATTACTACTGATATCCACACACACAAAGTCCTAAAGTTTTGGCTTCTTCTTTTGAAGCTCCTCAAAGATCTCGCGTTCAGCCTCCGCGGCGCTCATCTCCCAGCCCCTCCCCTGGAACTTGTCATCACCAATGATCCCAGCCCCTCTGGAGCCTTTATTTTAAGCATCCCATTTTTGACTGCAGCTTCCTTCTCAGCTCATCTGCTCTCGTGTCTCCATGGCAACAATAACCCTTTGCCTCCCCAGAGGCCTGGCTCCTCCTGCTTTGTGGTCCTCCTCCCCTCCCCCACCGGGTCCTTCCTTTCTTCCTGGTCACGTCCTCGGAACCACTCCCCGCACACAAGTCCAGCTCTCCCTGCTTTCCTGCCTGCTGAACACCACCCCTGCTTAAATCCTGCTCTCCGGGCCCTCCACAGGTGCTCCGCTGCGTCTGATGTGGGTGGAGAAAAACTTATACCAGTGATGGTCTCCCTGGAAATTCATGGTCATAAGCCTGAGTGTGCCATCATCTTCCTGGAGTTCCCGCACCAATTCAAGTTCCCACGGTCAAAAACAACCACGGAACACCTTTTCTCTCTTTACCCAAACACCTAGTGCCTCCTTTCCTGCTCGAACTTAATGTTGCATCTCCTATGTCAAGAAATAACATTAAATAAAGAGACATAACAAAATAAAGCCACTGCAGGGGACAACCAGAGGTTCCGACCCCATGTCCCCGACACCAGGCCTTTTTGCATCCGCCTGCCCTCTCTTCTCGCGCTGAGACTACGCGCCGCGATCCTGCCCGCGGCCTGCCGCTCCTCACCCACTCGCGGCCGCTGCTCCGCTCATTGTTCTCTCTTCGGCATCACTTTTTCCATTTCTCTTGGAAGCTTACCTCCTGCATTTCTCCAGTCTTAACATAAAAACCAACAAAAACCCACTCTGGGCTCCCCTTGCGCCATAGACAGTGGCCCATTCTCGGCAGCGAGGCTCTCTGCTCTCTACGGCCCGCAGCCGCAGCCCCGCTTCCTTGGCACCACTCCCTCCGCCGGCGCTGCTCCGGGGGGGACGCCCCCAGTGACCCGTTCTGGTCCTCACCGTACTTGCCCTTCCGGCACCTTCGGACACAGGCAGCCACTCCCTTCCTGAAAGACCATCCTTGTCTGGCCCCCAGGACCGGGAGGTTTTGGCTCCCGCCACCCTCGCTGAGTTCCTGACTTGGCTTCATCTTCCCCACCCCTCCGTGCTAGAAGACTCCAGGAAGCAGCCCTTGGGATCCTTCTTCTCGCCGCCTACACTCATCCATTCAAGGAGCCCACCTGGTCCGTGGTTTTCAGTGGTGTCCACACGCTGAAGAGTCTGAGACATCGCCCGTACCGCCCCTGGACTCACAGACGCAGGTGCACTCTCAGCACCGCCATGGGGGTTATCTAGACCCCAACTCCTGAACTTCACCTTTGAACGTCTAGTCCCACAGTCTTTCTTAGTAGAGGAAGCACTGGACTTAGGCACACCAGACAAAACTTTATAGCCACCCCAACTCCTCTCTCTCACAAGCCCAATTTATCAGCAAATTCATACCGTGGAGCTTATCAACTTTTTTTGGTGGGAGGTGCCGCACCCGTGGCATATGGAGGTTCCCAGGCCAGGGCTCAAAACAGAGCTGCAGCTGCCGGCCTGCACCACAGCCACAGCAACGCCAGATCCAAGCCACGTCTGAGACCTCCACTGCAGCTCATAGCAACGTCGGGTCCCTTACACACTGAGCGAGGCTGGGGATCAAAACCGAAACCTCATGGATATTAGTCAGGTTCAATACTGCTGAGCCACAGCGGGAACCCCCAGAACTTATTGACTTTTAAAATACCATATTTTTATTTTATTTATTTCCATCTTTCCCAGTTGGGAAGTAAACTCTGTGAGGACAGAAAATCTTTATCTTTTGGGTTCCCTGATATATTCTCAGGGTCCAAAATGGTGCCCTGCCCTCAACAGGGGATTGGTAAATATTTAATAAATAGACAGAAGAACGCATCAAATAGACACTGGCCCTTAGCCCGCCTTACTGCTTCTATTCCCCAAAATCACTACACTTTTTAAAATGCCGCTTACGAAGTACCTTGAGAAACCTACCTATAAGAAGATGGGTGACAGAGGCAAACACGGTCCCTACTGCACAGAGTGGGGAATCAGAGAGACGCGGTGAAAGCTGACTCTGTGACAGACAGCATCACATCTGGCAACAATTTTTGTGAACCGCCAGAAATCCGGGACTATGAATACTTGGCTAATAAAGACCTACCCCATACGATTCTCTTTAAATAAAGGATATAAACTTATAAAGCCATCATTCAAGAATGGAATTCCAAGACTGAAGTCAAAGCCATAGTTCCTTCCTGTAAAAGCACCTGCCACACAGCCGCCCACGTCTCTGCTGTCCAGAGAAGGGAAGGGAGGAACCTGGAGGCTGGAGGTCTGAGAATCAGCACGCACGTGGCCAACAGCCTGTGTGGGTCTGGCATGTGAGCGCGAAGTAAAATTCAATCATATTAAAACACTGCAATGGAAGGTTCGTTTTAGTGTAGTTAGAATTACCTGTAACATATATAACATACACTCGCAGCTGGCATATGTGTCCCTGGATATTGCAGCTGCCTGCCGTTCAACCTCATAAACTGAATAAACCCATACAGTGACCCAGCAACTGAATGAATGGGAAGGCGCTGTGGTCTGTCAGCCTGTCGTCCTCTGATATTTCTAAACTCGGGTGCACTTTGAGCAGTCTGACACAGATACCCGATCTAGAAGTGGCTCCAGATCTCAGCTAAGCTGTGCTTCCCACTTTATGAATGACTAAATTGAGCCAAGTAGCTACAAAGACACAAAGTGAAGGTGACCACGAGACCCCTTGCCCTGTTTGCTCATCCGAAAGGGCCTCGGAGAGTTCACATTGTGGCCCAGCAGTAACGAAGCCAACTAGTATCCACGAGGATGCGGGTTCAATCCCCGGCCTTGCTCAGTGGGTTAAGGATCCGGCGTTGCTGTGAGCTGTAGTGTGGGTCGCAGATGCGGCTCCGATCTGGTATTGCTGTGGCTGTGGTGTAGGCCGGCAGCTGCAGCTCCTATTTGACCCCTAGCCTGGGAACCTCCATATGCCATGGGTTCGGGCCCAAAAATTGGGGGGGGGGCAGAAAAGATGCTCTATACCCACATGCATCTGGCAGTACTGTTGTGTTCCTGTGTGTACTGTACACCTCTCTACACACACATACGCATTCCACGTAGAAAACAACTAGATGTTAAAGCCACATTTTTCTTGCCCGGTTTTACCTATTTCCTCACTTTTTAATTATTTAAAATTTTAGTAAATTAGCTTACAATAAACTGCACATATTTTAATCATATATTCTGGAAAGCATTGACATGAGAGTGAATCCATGCACCCATCACTACAATCAGGTAATAAACACATCCATCACCCCCCAGTTTCCAGGGCCCTTTGAACTCTTGCCCCCTGCCCCCGCACCCACTGCCCCGTCTCCAGGTAACGAAGGATCTGTTTTCCTTCATGGAAGATGGCTCTGCATTTTTCAGTATTTTGTATAATCTGGACAGAGGATCATATCACTCAGCATGTATTCTCCAGGGGGCACGGGGAAGTGGGCTTCTTTCACTCAGTCCTTATACTGGGATTTACCCACTTTGCTGTGTCAGTGGTTCATTTGTCTCCCTGCTGAGTAACAGTCCACTGGCCAGGTGTCCTACGATGTGCTCACGCAGTCCCCCATTCAGGGGCTTTGGTGGTTTGCAGTTTGGCGCTATTTTAAATAAAGATACTATGAACATTCACATACAAGTCTGTTGCTAAAAAACACTTGCTTTAACTTACTTTGGGTGAATACTTATAGTTATATAGGTATATGTTTGTTTAAGAAGCTGCAAAATGTTTCCCCAAGTGGCTGTACCATCCTACAGTCCCACTGGCAATTTATGAGGGTTCCAACAGCTTCACAACCTGTCAACGTCCAGGTGAGAACTCTTTAAACATTTTGATGTGTATGTCAGGATATCTCACTGTGGTTCCCATTTTAGTTTCCATAATGACTATTGACGTTAAACATATTTTCATGTGCTTGTTTGACATCTTAACAGTATCTTTCAAAAAGCATTAAGTTCTTAATTTTGCTGAAGTCTAAAATCAATTTTTTTATTTTTCACGGATGATGTGTTGATCTGACATCTTAGGAATTTTTGCCTCCCAAGAAAACATATAAACTCTTGGTTATAATCTAGGGATTTGACAGTTTTAAGTTTATGCTTAGACCTATGACAAGTTTTGAATTAACATTGACTAGTTTTTCTTTCTCTTCCTCCCTATGAATCTCCTACAGTCGCTACAACACCATTGTTAAAAAGATAATCCTTGCAGACTGAATTGTCCTCCTGGCTTTGTCAGAAGTCAATGACTATGTATGTGTGGGTTCCTTTCTGGACCTTTCTCTCTGATTCATTGACCTACTAGCCTATCTTGATGCCAAACCCATGCTGTCTTGATTACATAGCTGTAGAGAAATTTCTGAAGTTGGATAAGTCCCTCACTTTTCTTTTTCAAGGCTGTTTTGATTTTTCCAGGTCTTTGCCATTTCACATAAATTTTAGGATCAGCTTGTCAGTTTATCCAAAAAAAAGCCTACAAAGATTTTGGTTGAAATTGTTTGGAATCTATAAATGAATTCATGAAGAACTGATCACTTAACAATATTGAATCTTCCAGTCTATGAATGTAGTATATCTTATTTATTTAGGTCTCCTTTAATTTGTCTCAGTAATGCTTTGTTTCGGGGATAAGACCTGTATATATTTTATTAGATGAATCTCTGAGTGTTTCATTTTTTTAGGGCTGAACCCACAGCATATGGAGGCTCCCAGGCTAGGGGTCAAATTGTTACTGCAGCTGCCAGCCTATGCCACAGCCACAGCAACACCAGATCTGGGCTGCATCTGTGACCTATACCACAGCTCAGAGCAACACCAGATCCTTAAGCCACTGAGCAAGACCAGGGATCGAACCCACATTTTCATGGATACTACTCAGGTTCATTACCACTGAGCCACAAGAGGGGCTCCATTTTTTTTCATTCTACTGTGGTGGTCATGTTTTTTGAGTCTTCATTTTTGAAAGTTCATTCCTGGTATACAGAAATACAGTTGATTTTTTTTTCCAGCTTTTTATTGTGGTAAAACAAACACAACAAAATTTACTATCTTAATGATCTTAACCATTTCTAAGTGGTATCAGTATATTCACGCTGCCGTGTATCTGTCACCTCCATCCATCTCCATGGCTGTTTTCATCTTGTAAACCCGAACATCTCTTACCACTAAACAGTAACTCCACTTCCTCCCTCCCTACGGCTGCTTGCAGCCTCTGTTCCATTTTATGTCCCTACGAGTTTGCCAACTCTAAGTGCCACATATGTGAATTCATCCAGTATTCGTCCTTTTGTGACTGGCTTAATTCACTTGGCACGACATCCTCAGAGTTCATTCATGTTGTAGCAGATGTCGGAATTTCTTTCCCTTTTAAGGCTTAATATTATTCCACTGTATATACAGACTGCCTTTGTTTTTCCATTCGTCTGAGATGGACATTTGGCTTTCATCCAAGGTTTAGTTACTATAAATAATGGTGCTGTGAACATAGATGTATAAATATCTCTTCAAGACACTGATTTCAGTTGTTTTAGATATATACTCAGAAGCAGAATTGCTGAACCGTATGTAAATTCTATTTGTAAATTTTGGAGGGACCCTCGTACTGTTTCCACGGAGGAGGCAGCATTTTACATTCCTACCTACAGTGCAGAAGAGCTGCAAATTTTGACCTCCTCCTGTACACCTGTAATTGTGCGTGTGTGTGTTTTAATAGTAGACATCCTAGTGTGTGTAGTGGTACCTGCTGTGGTCTGGACTTGCATTTCTCCAATAATTAGTCATGTTGAGCATCTTTTCATATGATTATTGACCATTTGTATATCTTCTGTGGAAAAATGCCTATTCAAGTCCTTATCTGATTCTTAAATTGGGTTGTTTGTTTTGCTGTTGTTGAGTTTTAGGACTTCCCCACGTATTCTGGATTTCAAATCCTTATCAGATCCATGATTTACAAATACTCCTTCTACTCCAAGGTGCCTTTTCACTCCCTTGACAGTGTCACTTGATGCACAAAAGTTTTTAATTTTTATGAAGTACGATTTGTCTATTTTTTCTTTTATTGCATGTGCCTTTAATGTTATATCCAAGAAATCACTATCCAATCTAATATTGTGAAAGTTGTGCCCTGCTTTTTTCTGAGAGTTTTATAGTTTTAGCTCCTAGGAACAACTGATTTTTATATATTAATGTTTTGTCTTGCAACCTTGCTAATCTCATTTATTAGTTCCTCTAGTTTTTTTTCTGTAGATTATATAGGATTTTTCCATACAGATGATCATGATGTTGTCTAGGAAGAAAGTTTTAACCTATTTCTAATCTAGTTACCTTCCTTTTTCTTCCTTGCCTACCCCTAGACCCACCAGCAAAACGTCGAATAGACATGGGGGAGCAGAATCCTTCCTTGTTCCAAATCTTGGCGATTAAGCCTTTTACCATTAAGCATGATATTAGCTCTAGGCGTTTCTTAGATTCCCTTATTAGTGTAAAGAAACTCCTTCCTATTGCTACTTTGCCAAGAATTTTCGTTGGGAATGAGAGTTGAATTTTGCATAGATTAAGATGATCCTATTTTTAAAAAAATTTAGTCTGTTAATACGGTGATTTATATGAATTGCTTTATTCAAGTGCTCAAACAAATTGAATTTCTAAAATCCCCACTTGGTCATGATACATTATCCCTTTTTTGTGTTATTTTTGGCTTCAACTTGATAAACTTCCACTAAGAATTTTTGCATCTATACCAACAAGGGTTATTTGTTAGGAGTTTTTTTTTTTTTTTCCTTATAATGTCTTTAGGTTTGTTTCAGAGTAGTTAATACTGGACTTTTGATCTTCAGATGACCAGTTTGATTCTTTTTTACATTTCCTGTGTCTCTAGTTAATATTCTCAATCTTCCCTCTATCTCTTGAGCACGTGGGGTAAACTTAGAGTCACATATTGTTTTAAAGCCTTGTCCATTTCTTGCAGCATCAGTGTCACTTCTGCATCTGTTTTGCTGGTAGGCTTTTCTTCTCCACGTGGGCCACATTTCCCTCCTTTGCACGCCCAGTATTTTTTATTGGGTGGCAGCACTTGTGAAGTTTACCTTATTGGATCCTAGGTATTATTTTATCCCTATCCTGTGCTTTTGTCTGGACGGCTGGTAAGTTCCGTGGCAACAGTTCCGTTCTTCTGAGGTCCCTGTCAGTCAGGCTTCGGGTTCCGCTGCCGAGGATCTCCCTAAGTCTGCGGCATGCCCGTGGAGCATGAGGCTCCCCACTCAGGCTACTGGGACAGCCCGCCTGCGGCCCCGTGCTGGCTCTGAGGGGCGCCTCCTCCTCCGCCCCTCCCCTGTGCTTCCCTCACCGGCCTGTGCTCTTCGTGCTCAGCCGGCGGTCCCGGGAGGCCCCCCACCCCACCCCATCACAGCCTGGCCTCTCCGCGCCGCAGGGAAATCCCTGCCCTCTCTCGGCTGCTCTTCCTTTCACGCGCTTGGCCTGGACACTCGCCTGTGAGCAAAAGGGGGCCACATAGGGTTCTCACCTTGTTCTTTTTCCTCCTTCGGGGGTCGCTTTCCTTCATCTCCTGGTGGCTGGGGTTCATGGCTTCGGTTCAGTATTTTTAGCTGTTCCATAAAGGACAGTAAATCTGGTCCCTCTTATTCAATCTTTGCTGAAAGTGGAACGGCTAATCTAATTTAAGATTAAATTTATTCTAGGACCTTTAATTGCCCACATCTAATTAAAGCCTATCATTTTGATGATATTGCCTCCATCTATGAGTTTTTAAAGCAAATATGTGTGGTTTGGAAACAGACTGTGCTCACACATGAAGGCCGTGCCCACAACCTTTGCTGCTGACTTGCTTCCTGCCCAGGGCCACTAAAGGTGTTTTCCTGAGGTCCACAGAGACATGTTCAGCGTTATCAGTAGAAGAGTTTGTCCCATTTTCACGATCTGTGTTCTAGAGCGGGATATCAGCTGTCCAGTACCAACAGTACGTCAACGACTGCATGTTTTTGTTTTTTGTCTTTCTGCCTTATCTAGGGCCGCACCCGCGGCATGTGGAGGTTCCCAGGCTAGGGGTCTAACAGGAGCTGTAGCCGCCGGTCTACACCACAGCCACAGCAACGCGGGATCCGAGCCGCGTCTGCAACCTACACCACAGCTCACGGCAACGCCGGATCCTTAACCCACTGAGCAAGGCCAGGGATTGAACCCGCAGCCTCATGGTTCCTAGTCGGATTCGTTAACCACTGAGCCACGACGGGAACTCCTCAACGATTGCATGTTAACACAATTGTTGCCATTTTAATTATTTCCCTCTATCTCTCCTTTTAATCTACAAATTATGAACCGACTATTAAAATGAAGAATAATCATACTCTTTAAACTGTTTTCTTTCTACGTGCTTCAGCTCACCTGTTATATCGATTTGGATGAGAATGCCGAGTCCTATATTTGAAAGCGGTGTAGGCTCAGGACAAAACATTTTATCTTTATCACAGTATGTCAGCCGTTATACTCAGAGAGCTTTGGGGAATTATTTAGTCTCCATATGAGCTTCTGGACTTAGACTGAAAATGGATGATTTCAGAAAAAAGGCGATTTGAAAAATGTCTCCTTGTTGAGTTCTTTCCTCTTGCTAGCAAATCTGAATTATTTTGGAGTGAATTAGCAGCGAGCTGCCATTAAACGTGAGTGCCTGCCCTGTTAATCATCCACCCCCAGTCAGGTAGCATTCTGGCAAAAACCATTGTTGAAGATGAAAAATCATAAGTCATCTACTTTGAAGGCTTCACAGCTTTAATAAATGTGATGTGTCAGCTACTTCATTTCTAAGGTTTTTTTTTTTTTTTTTTTTTTTGCTTGCTATAATTTTCTCAGAAGGAATAAAGTTATAAAGGAGCCTACTTTCATGCAAATGAATTGCACGTTTTGGCTCCAGTTGCCCTTCTAAATTTTACAATTAATAAATAATAAATGAAGATACTAGAATGGAGAAGAGTTAAAGAGACAGCACAGCCCTCCTGGAAAGAGTCTTTTTTGCTGGAAGAACTGGGCTTAGTTTCATGCAGGTGGTTAGGAACCTAAAACATAACAAAGGCAGCAACTATGATGTGGTTTAGGGAATTATTTCCATAATACATGTGCCCACTGCCATTTTCATCTTCAGTAATAGCGATATTTGGTCTATTTTAAATGAAATGATTTAACACCTAATATGAAACACATTTTCTGGTGCCTTTGAAGACAGAACACAGGATTCTTTTTTTTTTCATTCACATATTAGCCTTTAGTTCGAGAGAAAAAGTCGGCTGTTAAACAGTTCATTATGTTGTTCTTATAGTTATCAGTGTGAAAATTTTAAGGATAAACAAAATATTCTTCCTAAGACCAACTTTAATCTATCCTTCAAAATAAAAATGTCGCTTCTACGTCATAAGTGAACAGGACAAACATCTCTCAAGGACGTTTGGCTGTTGCTCTGAATTGATACAGTTCTGCTACAGGTGGCACTCTTCTTCAGCCTGGCCGTCATCGGAGCCAAATGATGGCTCGGTCTTCATTTGGTCACTCTGTTCTGAAGCCTTCAGATGCTGCCCCCAGAAAACGGCAGCTAAGGCTTGCAGCATATTTAATGTGTCTTCTTTTTCCGAGGATTCCCCAGACTTGAGCGAGGTGGGTGGGGAAATTCACAGCTGGCAGGTCTTCAGCCGGGCGTGATTACAGTGTCTCGGGAATGTAGGTGTGCAGTTTTCTATTTTTCATTATTTCTTTTTTGGGGACTTTACTGAGCTGTGCCTCTTTGTTCTTTGCTTTCAGGGTGTCTTTCTGAGTTCTCTGTGGTGAAGACTCCGAAGCTAAAATCCCTTGCAACATTGATAGAGTTTGTATTTGTTTCCCAGGGCTGGTGTAATAAATTACCACAAATGGGGTGACTTAAAACAGCAGAAACCTATTCTGTCATAATCCTGGAAGCTAGAAATCCAAAACCAAGGTGGTGGCAGGGTGATGCTTCCTCGGAGACTCTGGGTAGACACCCTCCTTGCCTCTTCCTAATTCCAGGTCGCGGTCCCGGCTTCCTCAGGTCGCGGCTGCGGGGACGTTATCCTCGTCTCTGCTTCCGTCGCCATGGGATGTCCTCCCCATGTGTCACTGTCTGCTGTGGCTCCTCCCTCTCTCTGAGGGCACAGGTAGTAATGCATTAGCCACCCCCCGACCCCCGCCAGCCCCAACGGCCTCATCTCCACTGGATCACCTCTGCAAAGACTCCATTTCCAAATAAGGTCACATCCACAGGTCCGGGGACTTCGGGCTCAGCGTACTTGGGGACATGACTCAATCCGTATGCGGCTTCTTCTCCATCAAATGACAATTTCAGAAACTGACTCTTTTGTTTACAAAGGATAATTTGCACTGGGAACATTGTTAAAGACCAGCTAATCTGACCACCCAGATTGACGTCACAAAAAGTTATTGGGCTTTTACCCCCAGGCTTACTTTTTGCCATTTCTTGACAACAAAGGCTGTTTCACCCATATGAGTTCATAGATCCCAGAAGTATCTTCATGTTGGGTTGACATTCAGACGGTATCAGACACTCTAACTGCACTCGTTTCTTTTCTGATACATTTTCCAGGAGCAGGTCAGACCCCTCCTGCCCGGAGCTCCCCCACACACTTCTTCCTGCCCCGGTGACCGGCCCCCAGACCCACTCGCCTCAAGAGTCCGCACACCTGCCCGCCGTCCTGACAAGTGTCACACTCGCATCCCTGAACATCTGCTCCCCAGGCCTTACGACTTTCACCTCATAACTCATTTCCAAGGCTGTCCACCAGCGTTGATGCCATCACCCTCACCCGCACCACCGCAGTCGCTTTCTAACATTTCTAACCCCTGCATTCACGCAGGCCTCCCACTAACATACTCTCCACGCATAACCACTGTGAGCTTTAAAAAGCAAACACCAAACCACGGCCATCTCCAGCTGAGATAACTCAATAAGTGTTCATTTCTTGCTAGATCAAGACATAACTGGGTGTTCTAGCCAGCTGCTCCCTCTCTGGCCTTGACCTTTGTCTTGGTCAGCCCCGGCTGCTACAACAACAAACCGGAGACTGAGGGCTTACACAGCAAACACTCCTTTCCCAGTGCTCTGGAGGCTGCGTCTGAGATCAAGGCACCGGCAGATTCGATGCCTGGTGAGGACCTGATCCCGGTCACAAACGGACCTGTCACTGTGTCCTCACCTGGAGGACAGGGTGACGAGCTCTCTGGGGTCCCTTTTACAGGGGGACCCGTAGGAAGGCCCCGCCCTCACAAGCTCATCACCTCTCAGAGGCCCAACCTCGTGACGCCATCACTTTGGGGACTAGGAGTCAACATACGCGTTTTGGAAGAACACATACCTCCGGTCCCTGGCAGACCTCCAGCCGAAATTCTCTTCTTTTCCTTTGAATTCTGTGCACTTTCAGCCTCTACAGCCCCATACAAGCTATTGCTCTGATCCGGAGCACAGCCTTCCCATACTTCCATGTTTTTACCTCCTCCTAGTAAATATCTCCTGTATTTCAGATCTCAATTGTCCCATTTTTGGCTCATTGTGAACAACTTCCCAGCCCCGTCTTCCCCAATAGAATTTTCACAGGGAGCGTTTTATCTTCCTAGGAAACATAACAGCAATTAGGAGCCAGTAGTTGCGTTTGTGGCTGTCAAGGGACTTGTCCTCACCCATAGGATATAAAGGCTGTGAGGACCAGGGTAATCTGCTTCCTTGTGACTCTGTCTCGGGGTTTTAGTATTTACTACCACCTGCTGAGTGAAGAAGTATGCAAGTCATGAAGACACAAATAATTAAAGTTTAATTCTGCTCCTTCGTGATTCCCTTAAGCCATCCTCCTCGGCGTGGACTCTAAGATGACTTGCAGGCAGCACAGGACCGCACCGAGATGTAAAGAAATCCATTTGAAGATGCAGCTATTGAGGAGACAGTGTATGTTTTTAATCAACGCAGGATAAAGGAATATTTCTGTGCAGATGTCCACAATGGAGTAGAGCGGTTCTTAACGTTCCTTACACCCTGAAGATGCCTCCTTGCTTCCTGAGAGGTCACGAGTCTGCAAGGATTTTTAGTGTAGATGAAAGAGTGTAGCAAAATGCAAATAATTTATGTTCTGAAAATAGAAATATAAATAATGTATTGAGTATATAAAGCAAAACTGTACATAATGTACTTCTCTAATCTACTTAGAATTCAGGGCATTGCTAACAGCAGAACTGATGTATGATATAAAAAAAAGCATCAAAAGAATGGAGGACACTGTGAGTGGGTCTCATGAAGTCTTCATCAGTGCTACCATCTCCCTTTTGCCCATTACTTTCTTGGAAATTTAGAGCTATGGCTGGAGCCTGTGTAGGGCAGCATTTTCTCCAATTCCTGAACCTCCCCACTCCTCTCAGAGAACAGGAAGGTATCCCACAAGAAAATCAATAGCAACCCAAGTTCTATAATAGGGCCATAATTTATACATATATAATTTATGGCTGTACCCATGGCATATGGAAGTTCCTGGGCCAGGGACTGAATGCAAGCTGCAGCTGAGACCTATACCACGGCTGTGGCAACAATGGATCCTTTAACCCACTGGGCTGGGCTGGGGATTGAACTCAAACCACTGCAGTTGAATTCTTAAGCCTCTGCTACACAGCAGGAACTCCACAGTTTATCGTTTTAACCGAAGGGGGGGAGATTCCTATTTCTCATTCTTGGTTTTCATCCTGAAAACGTCATGGTACTTGTAATATTGACACGGGCTGATTTGTAATTTAACAGTAGCTTTTTAGGTTCTGGTAATGACATGCGCAGCACATGCTTAGCCAAATCAAGAAGTGCCTCCTGAGGCTGTGTTCACAGCAGCACGCTTCTGCCCATCGTCAGGGGCCCAGAGAGGTCCCGAGATTGAACTCATTTAATTCTCCTCAGTGGCAAACGGATGAAATTATTTCTTCAACTTCAGAAGGTTATTGAAAGGAGTGTTTACTCCAGACACAGAGTGGGCATTGAACTTAGTTGTTAACCCTTCCCCTTCCCTTTTCCCCTTCTCCACATCTACGCTCTCCATGTCTTTGGGTAGCTGACGTGGGACTTTCCTAGACCCGCAAAATCCCCCCACAGCAGACCCCAACAGTGTTTGACTAAATGACCAGAGGACAGGAATCAGTGGGTGGCGCATCTTCAGAATTCTGCCTACCACTCTCATTAATTTCAACAAAAAGACATTTTGTTGGAAGGATGTACGGAAGACCTAAGAATTCATAGAAAGGTTGGATGAGCAGGCTCTGGAAGTTACACTGAGCAAGGAAACGCTGGTGGGACACATGGCTGGAACAGTCTGTCATCATCCCCACACCACCCTGGGGCTTCAGCCTTTTTGTCACGTTGCTCATGAATTGAATTTTAGGTGTGGAGGAGTTCCCTGGTGGTGCAGTGAGTTAAGGAGCTGATGTCACTGCAGGGGCTTGGGTCACTGCTGTGTTGTGGGTTCAATCCCTGGCCCAGGAACTTCCATCTGCCACGGATGGTCAAGGCCCAAAATACAAAGAATGATACGTGCGGATGTCTAGCTGACCAACTGGGAACAAATCCCAAAGATGTAGCCATAGGAATGGCAAAAATCAGATCAGCAGACCGTGGGGAGCTGTCAGTTAAGAAAGCATGTGTTTAAACAGGATGAGGTGTGAAATGCACTTACCCCACACTTTCACTAGAATGAAATCAGTTCCTAAAATGTCTTACACTAATGTCATTTCACGATAGAGGTTTGGTGTCACACCATGTGAGTTCAAATCCTGGCTGTGCTAAGAACAGCTAAGCCTAGATTTTCTCATTGACAAAACACCGACAAAGACTTCTTCAGCATGTGTGTCACGTGTAAGTGAAATAAAGAAGGAAAGTTCACTTCCCACAGTGCCTGGCACATAGTAGGTTCTCAGTAACTGCCTAAATACTATTTCATTATGAACAATACTGATCTAACTCATTGAACAAATGTAAATGTAATTACTTATTTAAAACATTGTCAGGGAGTTCCCACTGTGGCTCAGCAGGTTACAAACCCAACTAGGATCCATGAGGATGCAGGTTCAGACCCTCAGTGGGTTAAGGATCTGGCATTGTTGTGGCCGTGGCTGTGGTGTAGCCTGGCAGCTGCAGCCCTGATTCAACCCCTAGCCTGGGAACTTCCATTTGTTGCAGGTGTGGCCCTAAAATATATACACAATCAGAATACGTGTGCCATGTTCCTGAGATGTAAATGCTACTCCATCTGCGTTTTGTACACATGCCTCCTATAAACGGTGGAATACCCTCTCAAGAAGGGCATGTGGCTGCGGGAATCGAGACTGAGTGTAGTTCCAGCCCCATCACTATGGCAAATTACTTTCTTAGGTAAGTTATCTAACCTCTACCTATCAATTTTTCTCATCGGAACCCTCCTGGGGTTTATGATGATATCAACATTTTATAAGACAATGGCTTTAAAGGCTTCAGCCCAGTGCCTTATCCCTGCCAATTAATAAACATTAGATGTTTTAAATATCATAATCACGGAGTTCCCGTCGTGGCGCAGTGGTTAACAAATCCGACTAGGAACCATGAGGTTGCGGGTTTGATCCCTGGCCTTGCTCAGTGGGTTAAGGATCCGGCGTTGCCCTGAGCTGTGGTGTAGGTTGCAGACGCGGCTAGGATCCGGTGTTGCTGTGACTGTCGTGTAGGCTGGCAGCTGTCGCTCCGATTTGACCCCTAGCCTGGGAGCTTCCATATGCCGTGGGCATGGCCCTAAAATGCAAAAAAAAAAAAAAGAAAAAAAATCGTAATCATCAAGGCACTATATGTGTAACCAAACAGCAGTGCTGATGAAGGTCTAAAAGGGAACTCAGGACAATCAGCAGTCCTGTTGCAGGACTATTTTTAATTACAGCGTTTTAAAAATAGCTGCTACAATTATTCTGACAGTGATCTGAAGCTGAAGCCACGCTGTGAAGTGCTATGCTAATCAGAAGAGCTCTCAATCCAGGGAGAGAACACATCAAGCTCACAACAAGCATGAATTAAGACCCCACAGTATGAAGCCTTACATCTTGAAATCACTGCTGCTGTTATTTGCAGTGAGAATGGGACTGGAATGCACTTCCACTTACTAGTGAATAAATTGAGGTATTTACTAAAGAAGATACAGAATTTCCAGACCATTTGTCTCCTGGGAGAATCTGCTGTGACCAGTAACTGTTACTTCTGTTTATTCTGCTTCCCGGTGGAAAAAGAAACCATGGGATCTGCGTCCAGAGATGAATAGAGCAGCCTCCTAAGTCCAAGTGCCCTAAAGGAAGTCGTTATTATATCAGCTAGAAAGGCTATTACGGTAGTATTTCTTTTTTCAGTGGTCCGCCATAATAATTTCCTGGCTATGTTAAAATTCCTTTTCTCCCATTTACTCATGCCTTCTGCCTCTTCTATATAGAATACCTGTCTTTTAATTGTTTCTGTTACATGCCCCTAATCCATCATCCATACCACCACCAGGTAAGCATGAAGAAACAGATGTTGGATCACAGCATCATTTCTCTGTGATTTTCCACATCAAGTGCCCAAAAAAATCTAAGTTACTTCAGTAAAAGCCATTCCTTGACCGACACCACCTAGGTGTGCAAACACCCGTAAAAGCTGTAATCGCCCACCGTGACACTCACCCGTTTTACGATCATGGCTCCTTGACTTTGCCACTGTCATTTTACACCAATTCCAAGTATTTGGTTTTTATGAGCCCCCTTCTCCAACCCCATAATTTGAACTTTATCCTTTATTATCGCCATTGATTAAGATCACACAATATTTTGCACTCAACAAGTGGGTCCAGAATGACGTGGAAAGAGTCCCTTCATGGCTCCGAATTCACTCAATGTTCAAAACAAGTCACAGAATAAGTAGGACCGACACGGAAACCACACAGGCAGGTGTGGGACGGTGCAGGGAGTAAGGGGACACATACGATGCAAACAGAAAGCACTATGTATGGTACTTTTGATTCCAGATATTTATGAATATCATTGAATGACAGCGCAATGGAATAGACATAACAACGTGCAAGTAAGTATCTTTGTGTATTTTTGCCATTTGAAAAATAGGCTTTTTCTTTGATGCCTCTTAGCAACTCAAGTATTTTATGTTCATTCATTTAGTCATTAAAAAATCAGCTACCGAAAACGTGCCACGGTGTTTCCAGAGCTTTTCACTAAAATTCAAAAGCAATGGTAAACATAGTCAAGATAGTAGCATCAGACCGCGTTGTTGGTCACTATATTCTCCGCTGACATGCATGTAAATGAAAAAAAAAAAAGTCAGTTGCATTTAAGAAGGTCCCTGATGAAGCAGTACAAAATGTGAATTTCATTAAATCTTCATTCTTGAGCAGGTCTTTTCATTATTCCAGAATCAAGAATCAAGAATGAAGAATCCAGAATCAAGAATGAAGCGGTTCTGCTGTGCGGAGGTGAAACGGGTGTTGAGGAAAAGCTGTCCCGCCAGCTGCAGGCTCGACCAGGCACGTTTCCCAGGGGACGGCCGAGCCACCACCAGACCCTGTATGGCCGCTCAACTTTGGTGCTTAATAGCTGTGTTCCTGAGAGTGAAAGAAATGAGCCCGTCACTTCGAGGACAATTGACAGTATCTGTGGCCAGTGGCAACATTAGAGCTCTCATGTGAAAATTAAAAGACTGGAAAATGTGTATATTCTACCGTGAACCTGAGAGTCACCCGACACGCACCGAAGAAATCAGTGTTCATATCAGCAAGCGCGACCCTTTAAAAATTGTGTAATGAAGCACTGCACCCTCTGGAAAATCTTTCCAAGTCAGTGAGCCTTGGCCGTTTCATGTGTGAAGTGGGAGACCATTACATTATCACGAATCTGTTGTGTTGGCAAATAGGATGATTTATAAAAATGCCTGCCACAAAGGGAGGCCTCAGGAAATGTATTTTCTCCTACACTGCAAGGCGAATTAGATCCCGGGGTCATTTAACCAAGAAGAACAATCAGGTTGCAAGATGACAGCCCAGGAGAAAAGAAGAGAGAAAGAACTGACAGAAAAGCGAAGGATGAAAGCACTTTCTCCCAGTGCAGGTTCTAGGTCCCGGAGGATCCCGGACAGTGTCCCGGCCGCGTGGGCACCACGGCCTCTCTGGCTTTCCCTTCCTCTCTTCATCCACAGCTTGCTCCTCTTCAACGCAGTGCAGCATTCCAGGAACCCCTCCTTCGTTCTGGATTCCCAACTCCGCCACAACACAGAATCCGGATGTCCTTCAGGCATGCTCCTTTTTAGTAATTTAATCTGTTGGCATACACAGAGTCTATCATAGGACAGTTCTCTCTTTCAGTGCTGCTTTGCCAACAATTTCATTGTTTGTTGAAGTTCTGAAGCATTGATTGGCGTAGCATGCAAAGCATCTGAGGCAATCGGTGCTAATCATTTGAGCAAACAGATCTTTGAAAGGGTGACCAGACCATGTGTTCTCAACGCACAATGGACCATCTTCAGCACTTTGGTTACTCTCTCTTCCACAAGAACAAGACATTAGCTTCCCTTCAGCATACAGTAAAGCTGGGGTTTTCCAAAAAGAGGGACATAAAATGAGTTACCAGCAGAAGCACCTTATCACATGATAGATGTAAAAGTAATAGGTATAAATTAGGGCCTATTAGTCAACAAGAAGTTTTAAAAATATTTTAAAATTATAAAGTTCATATATAGTTATATTAAAACATTCAGAAAATATAGTATTTTAACTATGACATTGAAAGTGAAATAGAGCTTTATTAAAGTGATTTTTTTCTATTTAATGTGCTGATTGATAAATTATAAAGAGTGGACTTGGATAGTCACTGTACCAAATTAGAGTGTGATCAGTCCCATACAGCATAAAACACGTGAACGTAGTCTGTCGATCTGTTCATCTCATCAGTGTGTAGTGACCAGGCTATACCCGTATAACAAAAATCTGTATTTATCTGAATCTACGGTATCCTGATTAAGTTGCTCACTTCTTTGAGCCTAATATTGTTCTGCTATAAAAACAAAGATAGTAATTTTATTCTTAAAGATATCTGTGTGCCTGTGTGTAGACCAAAAGGCTCAGAGAGAAATGTTGGGCCTGACATATAACAAGCTCAATAAATAATTTCCTTTTAGCACCACTAGTTCCAACAATTTAATGGGAAGTTTATTGTATGTGCATACATTGACTATGATTATTATGAAGTTTAAAATGTACTTTGGTTTGGTTTGTTTATATCTACTGGCTAGGGGGTCAGAGACCCTCTACTTTAGTGTAGTTTGGGGCTAAATAGCTTGGACAGTGTGTGTGTGTGTGTGTGTGTGTGTGTGTGTGTGTGTGTGTAGCAGGTGTATAAACCCAAATCTACGTGAACACAGTCAATTAATTCCCTATGTTTTTACTAAAACAACCAGCCAGTGGTGCATCTTCTTTCCTGCTGCTCTTCAGCCATGTGTTTACTCACCTCTTCCCAAGATGACAGCTTTGAACCTCAGTGTGGACGGGAATTGCCATGCTCCAGTGTTTTTACTGGAAGGTGAGTGTGGTAGAGAAAGCCAAAACTCCCCTGGGGCTGCTGTTTTGAGAGCAAAAGTGGATTTTCACAGCTTCCAGGTACTGGATGATCATTATTAAACATCTTTTTTTGTGTGTGTAATGATTGAAAATTTTTCAGTGGGAATAACTTTCCAGTGGAAAGAATGAAAACCAGATCAATGGTAAGGGAAACAATGCAAATCCCCTTCCGGTCCGAGGACCGCCTTAGTCTGTCGTCTTATCTGTGGGGTGTACGCACAGTGGCTGGTCCCCGGGCACCCTCGCGCCTCTGAAGGCCCCTCACCCTCTTTGTGCCTCACAGAGTGACACTGTCGCCTGCCTCTCGGGACCCGCCTTTCCTTCCCGTGTTCATCGGAAATGAAGATGTTCCCATGTGCAGCTGTCACACCCAGAACCTCTAGGCTGCTCTCTGTGAGCCTGGCTAAGGGGCACGTCTCCAGGAACTGTCTCAGCGTGAGGAGGGTCTGTAAGACACAGCCAGCCTCCTTCGACACAAAACCTTCACACTGCCGAGGGGACCTGGGCGAGGGCAGCACCTCGGGGGCAGCCGCGGGAGGGGGCTCAGCCCCGCTGTCCCATGGGGACTGTTCTCCGAGGATGACAAGGGCCAGAGCTGCAGCCAGCATGTGGCAAGGGGCGAGGGCGGGTGGTCCTGGAGGAGCGGCCTTCTGGGACATCGCTGGCTCCGGATCACTTATGGAAGAAGCCCCGGGCAGCAGGGAACGCCTGGGCCTCACAGCGCAGCTCCGGACCGGCGCCGGGGGCGTCCCCTCAGCCGGGGCGGGGGTCGCACAGCAGAAGCCAGGGCTGTCACCTCTCCCTGGCCTGTGCATCGTGGTCCCGAGGGTCCCACCAAGATGTTTCGGGGAGTCTTCCTGCAGCCATGTCCCCGCGCCTGGTGACTTCTCGTCTGACGGCACCAGACAAAAAGTTCCTTTGGCTCCAGCAGGAGCCTCAAATTGGGGGGGCTTTTCAGGGCCTTGGAAAGAATAGCGTCAGAATAATAAGTGGGAACTTATTATTGTAGAGTGCCATTTGAGGGAACACTATGCTTTTTTTTAATAAAATAAAACTGTGAGAATTAGGTCTGTTTTTCTCGGCCGCCCACACTGGCGCAGGAAGTAAATAGAAGTGGAGAGAGTGACACTTATCTTGCTGTGAATACAGATGTTCCAAACAGGAGTCAGGTGGAAAACCTGATGCCCAGCAAGAAGAGTTTCTCACCCCTGATGTATCTGCTAAGATGCAACCTGGAGACCAGGGACAGGAGGAGACTTCCAGAACTGCTGGCGGCTGTGTGCCTCTGATTTCATATTCAAGTCACAGAAGACAGAACTGAATAATAAGAGCATTGTTTTCTGGGAAACAAAGTTCAAAGTACAAAGTTCGTAACCCATATCATGAGCTTAAGTCATGATAATGAGGTTCCCTTTTGTTTACGACCACTAAATTTCCCCTCCAAATCAGTTATCATTCTCAAGACTCCACATTTATATTCACGGTTAGGTATAATATTTTATTCTGCGGCACAAACTTGTGCGGTGGGAAATTAAAGAACCAGATAAAAACTAAAACCCCTCCCGCAGTGTTTATCTGCCCATGTGACTTGGGAATTTCTTCAAAGTAAAGAGAATAATGTAAATTTTGTGTTTTCTCCTGACTTATATCCTAAATTTCTTTTCCATTAAAAAAAAGCAAGTAAAAAAGCTTAGAATATCTGATTCCTTTAAAATGTGTTTGTTCACAAAAGAATTTTTCCTTTTCTAATGTCAGCAAATTTATTAGTTGTCCTGGACCATGTATATTCCCCAGTACCTTTTAGCCATGAACATGAACTAGTTAAAGAAGTCCTGGAGCCCAGACCCATTACAGCCTTGCCCTCCCTGCTTTGTTTCTTTTAGTTGTTAACAAAGTGAACTCTATTTGTGTGACCTAAAATCTGACCAGAACAGAATCACATTTGGGGGAGCTAGGAGTCCTTGGATGCCACTGGAGAATTCATTCGCCTGTTAAATTTGGATGATAACGGATTTCTGTCAAAGGGAAGAAGAACGGGACTGGCCGAACAAGGGTAAGAGCTCCAGGCCGTGTTTGATCTTAAATTGGTTCCAGATACAAAGTGTAGCTTTCCAGGAGCCCTCGATGGGTGGAGACCAACAGAGACTTCATGGTACAAACATGTTCTTGGCCTATGTCATGACAGCGTAGCTTCACCTCACAACATTTACGCTTGGAATAGTAAATCTTTCCCCCCGACAAGCTGAACTTGGCAGAAATTCTCTAAGAAAGTGAGGTCAGAGAGCCCTGCTCAGGAACACAAACAGACAGAGACGCGTGGAGTTTCCCTCTGAAAGGACGCAAACTGCCCCACCGGCCACCACCTCATCCCACGTCCGTGAACGTCATTCCTTCAGCCTTTCAGGAGAACAGGTGCGCGAGCCCCGTGGGCAGGCAGACAGTGAAGAACCCGCATCTGCTGTCTAGATTACGAAAATATCTTACAAAGGTCCCTAGCAGCTTTCATCACACACTTGGAGGGACATGCCGTCACACCTAAGGTGGAGACACACAAGAACCACTAACCACTTAGACAAGACATCAGCTGAGTTCCCAAAACTAGTAATGGAATGAACAAAAGCTATTGACTCATTATGCGGAGAGGATGAAAAAACAGCAGATTGTGGAACAGGTAACTTGCTGTGTGAAAACGGCAGGGACTGTAGCTCTGAACCACATTTTTAAAATCCTGTAAAGACGAACCAAGGGAGGTCGGGGTGAGCAGAACAGAGAGGGCCTCGAGGAAACCGGGGAGACTGAAGAACGGCGCCCAGGGCTCCGCGGCCCAGACGGGAGCGCCCCCCGCAGCCGCGCCGCCACAGTCCCCCGCCGCCCCCCGAACTCGGGGCCGCAACCTCCGCAATAGGAGCCTGAGAGCAAAACAGGGTGAGCCTGCCAGCATCCGGCTCACGGTAAATGAAACAAAACGAGAACTAAACAGATCAACTTGCTACACGCGCAAAGCCACGGGCTAAGGAACGCCGTGGGAGGCTCTGGAAGGACCTGCGCTCTCCAGGGTTGGACAGGGCTGTGGACAGCGACGGCCTTAGGGGACATGCCAGAGCTCCCAAGTAATCAGTTCTTTCAGGATTCTGTTCACTTGGGGGTAGATTAAGATGACTGCTTATTATGGTTTGTTCTTCAGTCTCAAATCATGCAGGGTACTAACTTGATTTTTCCAGTGAAAACCACTTTTTCCATGGCTTTCTGCTGTATTTTGCTAAAGCCTTTTTTCAACCTCCTTTAACAGTTTTCTGGTCACTTTTAAGGGGGGTCATTGCCAGTTCCCATCGCCTGTGTGATTTTGATCTCACGGCTCCCCACCCCCGCTCGCACTGGGGAGATGTGAGCTCTAGGGGCTTCGGTTCTGCTTGTCACTCTTCCAACCAGGCTGACCCCGGGGGCGGGGAGGGGGGTACTTCCCAGGCACCCATAACCAAGCACCGCGGACTGGGGGGCTGAGGGCGGGCAGTGCTGCGGGGGAGGCTGCTGTGGGACTGGTCTCTCCTCGGCTTGTCGACGGCCTTCTCCTCCCGGGGCCTCCGTGGTCTTCCCTCTGTGTCTTATCTCTGGGACCAAATTTCCTCGTTGTATTAGTTCCCCAACCATCCTGGACTAGGGTCCACGCTAACGGCCCCGTTTTAAATTGGTCGTCTCTGCGAAGGCCCCTGGGAGGGGGTCAGGCTTTCCGTCTACCCTCCTGGGCTCTGTAGCTGGACACATGAATGAAACTGACAACAAAGATGGAGTTCCCATCATGGCTCCGTAGTTAACGAATCCGACTAGGAACCATGAGGTTGCGGGTTCGATCCCTGGCCTTGCTCAGTGGGTTAAGGATCCGGCGTTGCCGTGAGCTGTGGTGTAGGCCGCAGACGCGGCTCGGATCCCACGCTGCTGTGGCTGTGGCGAAGGCCAGCAGCTACAGCTCCTGTTAGACCCCTAGCCTGGGAACCTCCACATGCTGTGGGTGCGGCTCTAGATAAGGCAAAAA
>PVHT021183707.1:2105031-2312857 GCA_004024745.2 Catagonus wagneri
AACTAAAAGACACAATGAACCTTCTTACAGAACAGACAATGACTCACAGACTTTGGAAAACCTTGGTTTTTCAAATAAGACAATCTGGGGGGGTGGGGGATGCACTGGGGGTTTGGGATACAAAATCTGTAAAATTGACTTGTGATGATTTATGCACACCTATAATTGAAATAAAATCCATTAAGAGAAAAAAAAAAAAGAGTTACTTAACCATAGTTTAACACTGAAAAATTTACCAATGCGTCAAAAAAAATCAACTATAATTTTAATACTAAAATCGCCTATAGGTACTTTATACATATGTGGTATGTAAGCCAGATTATCACAAATATTTATAACAATTTATGAAAATAGCATACGGAAAACTGTCCACATGCAGTAATTAAACGTTAAAAAAAAAATTGTGCCGGGCTTTGGCTGGATGCTGAGTTGATACATGTAAATACACGCTGTCTGCTCATCAACTGCCTGGTACCTGTTTCCATGGCGCCTACGGTATGGTGACTGTCTGCCAGCTCGCGTCCACGGGTTTATTAGAACACAGGGCTGCGTGCTGACCCTGGTTCTCAGAAACTCACCACTTCCCAACCGTGACCCGTGTGGCTTGCCCAAACCCTAGCCTGGCTTTTCTCCTTCCCGCAGGGCTCTGCATTGTGCCTGGCTTGCTGGCTTGAGCAGGCACTTAGGAGCGGAAAACTCCCCCATGCTGCTCATCCTGAGAATCCAGAACCTGCTGACCACAGAGAGAAAGGTTTCCAGTGCGAGCGCCCCAATCAAGCTGTCTGCTGGCACCCACCACGGGCCCCCTGCCCCCCAAAGTCCTGTAGCTCTGCTTCCCCTCCTTAGAACAGAAAACCAATCCCTGCTGGGTTTTACAACTTCTAATAAAGTTCTCCACACTTAAGTCTGGATTTATTTTTATTTGACAGTGTCTCACACACACACGTGTACGGGTGTGTGCATACTTTTAACTGTAAGTAGGAGCGGATCTAAGATGTGTTTATTAGTGGTTTGTATGTGTCCTACGCCGTGTTAGATGAAGTACGATAAAATGTTGTCGCCAAGTAATTTACAGAATATACTCCTGGGATTTCTTTAAATAGTAATACAAATAGTGTATGATTATGAAAAAGTAAGTAACAGACTGAAAAAGGCCACTGTCACTGGGTCCATATAAGACTGCCTCTCTCCCTCTCTGATTGCGGTGTTTTCTTATTTTGTGGCTGTTGTTTTCACTTTGATTATATTTGTTTGCTTGCTTGTTTGCCTGTTTTGTACCACATCCGAGCTGGGGGAAATTCCTCCCTTTATTTTTCCCCGAGATGGGAGGGTCTTTTTATGGGTCCCTTGAAGGGGCTAAGCGTGCCTAACGGGAAGCTCAGGCACTGTGACTCTAGCATCACTCGGGAGGTTTTTAAAAGCCCACACCCCGTACCAGTTCAATGCGAACTGCTGGGGACCGCTGAGCTGTGAAAGCCCCAGCAGTGCCGGGTGGGGAACGGGGGTCTGAGAGCCTCCGGTGCGCGTCCGCGGAGGGATCTGCAGATCCCCAGCCAGGAAGACAAAGGGACCAACTCTCAAGTTCACCTCCTCCGCTGACTTCCAAAGCAGTTGTGACTACACTTCGGGATCAAAGAAATTACAAGCTCCCGGGGCTGTGCCTGCCAGCGGGCTTACTGCTCCTTGGACCCCAAAAGGCTTTGAAGTCCGCTGCGAGTTTCTGTGTCGGGGAGAAGGGTCCACGGGGGGAACCGAGGCCATGATCTGCCAAAGAGCCACCTTCCATCCACCTACACCGCGAGTCTGCAGCGGGCAGACCACTGCCTCCGCTTACGTGCTCCCGGCTCTGTCAGAGCTGCTCCTCATGAGAAGTGAGCACTTAGGGTCTCCATAAAAGTTACAAATGTTGGCTCATTTTCAGTCATGTACTAACATGTCATTGAAAGTTTACCTGAGGTAGTGTGAAAATTTTTAAGTGTTTGATAAGCTAGAAAACAGGGAAAGATGTCCATTAAAATTCTCCCATAGACGCCTGGCCTTCCACAGACACCTAGTCTCTGCAGAACACAGTTTAATTCCAATATTCACCAACGTCTGAAGAAAAATGCAGACATATTTTCTAATGTTCAGCTGCATCCAAGCATAACTATGCATACCCAACGAGGGAAAGGGCGGAGGGCTTCTGGAGACCAAATGCGATGACTGGCAGGTGCCTGTCTTTTTCACAAGCCTTTCTAAGAACACGTGATCCCACGGTTTGGCTTGGCTGTATTTTCATGCCACAGTCTGGCTGTTTCTAAACATTAGCGTGTCAGAACCACCAGGGAAGAGGGGGGTTGATGACACTGCATTCCTAGGAAGAGGTAATTATTTTAAATCACTCAGCAGAAAAAAACAAGCAAATCTGCTGGTTGGGCTACTGCTTGTATTCGCGCATCTTGAGTTTGATCAGCAGGTCGCTCCCCTGCAATAAAAACTATCTTCATAATAACACACCAGCGGCTAGGACTGGGTTATCAGAGTTTGGAAATATTTTACTGAGTTATTTTGGATTACAAATAAAAGTAATGACACGGTTTAGAAAGTAAGGAATAAGTAAAGAACAAATTTCACCCAAGCCAACTGTGATCATTAAAATTTAATCTATGAATGTGCCTCATAGGTAAGTGGTGTTTTATTAAAATTAATCTAATTTTAAAAACTGAGGTAACCTTTCAATTACTAACAGACTGAATGTGTTATTTCTGGGTATAGAAGTTTTCATCTTTGTCCCAAAGATGTCTATTAAAAAGAGGCATGTATCCTACAGGCGGGAAGAGAAGGCCGAGCAAGGAAGCATAAAGCAGTGCCTTGTCATAGAATAAGAACATAGAAATCCACCTGTATCACTCACACCTGCTGCCGTGAGCTAGTCTAGGGAAGCTGCGTCAACTTTATCTTCTCTTCCTACCAATGACGGCCCCACCTGTTGAAAGCTCAGATGCTGAGGAGAAGCCGCAACAGGAAATGCTCAGCATTTCTCCAGCTATTACGACTATGTCCAGGTAGGGCTGGACTTGAAAGGCTCCCAGAGAAGGTTAGAACTTGGCTGCGTTGGCTGGGTCCCTATATCTGACCGAGTGCCTGCGGCACTTAGACCTAAAAGCAGACCGGTCATTTGCTAAGTGCCTTGAACTGAAAAAGTTGTGCTCCAGCACATACAGCCCTGTGTTTAGGCCCCAGGCGCCTGCTGGGGGCCGGGCACGCGGCGGCGTGGGGTGTGAGAGGGCGCCCCACGCGATCCTGGCCAACTGCAGCTGCCCGGTGTAGGGACGCGGATCCGTCGGCCGGGATGGCGCCGCGCGCAGACTCTGAACGGAAGGTCAGCGGGTCCGTACTCACCACGCAGGCGTGATTTCGAGACTCGGCTGAGACACGGTGTGACGTCAGAATCACAGAGAATAGAGAAACAGCAGGTCCTCAACATGTACTAAAATCCTTTCTTTGCTCTGAAAAAAGCAAACTGCTCTGCTATGCAGAGAGGATGGCCAGGAAAACAGCATAATTTCCCCCTCTCCTCTTTGAGGGTTTACTCATATGTGTGTTTATTTTTTCCCATAATAATGCACAGGAAATACATTACATTTTCCAAGTGCTGGCCAGATTCTATTTGTGTTTGTTTACACACTAAACCGCTGATGGACAGAGGTCGTCAGGAGGTCTCCGTGCTCCGGGTCCAAGCGGACGCTGGGTTACGAGACAGCCCTTTTCACTAAATGCAGTTGCGTTCTGCCCGATATTTTTTATGCGGTTTAATGACTTTTCACATGCCTAGTGAAAAAAATTCATTTTTTCCTTTTTGGCTGTGCTTTTCTCATAATACAAACTCCCTCTAAAACTGAAGGCAGAAATATATTCCAGCTTGAGAATGAATCAAAGACACATTTTTTTCCCCCGTAGGATAAAATCACTGTCATCAAGCTTCGGTGTGTTTTCACAGACGTTCTTCTCCTTGCCCTGGACGTGCGCTACCGAAATCCTAGTTTGCGGCTCTATGTGTGTACGGGTTGAAGCTAGAATTCAGGCGGAATGTTAAGGCCACTGAAATTTCCAGCTGCCTAAATTTCTACGCCGAGTGCTTCTGCCCACCCGAAAAGCAAATATTTAGAACGTGTCCACGCTGAGTGGCCCTTTCTGACTCGTGGTGGAACTCTGAGGACGAAATGACAGACTGTGTCTGCTCCCCGTGCCCCGAGGGTGGGGACTAGGCAGTGCTGCCTGTAAACAGTCACAGGCTGTGCCAGCGACCTTCGCGTGCCCTCCCGATGATTCACACGCCCAACGCCCGCTCTGACAGAGCTGACGGCTTCAGTTCTTAGTGGTGCCACCTTTCAAAACAGGTGTGTTTTTACTACTGAGCACCTTTTCTCTATAAAAGCGTATGGCAGTGAGTGTCCACTTCCCTCTGCCTCATAAATGAAAACGAAGGATGTCGATGTCTTAAAAAACAAAACAAAACAGGAGCGCGCGGGTCTGAATGATGCCGTCTGCTTCCACCGTCTTTGCTGCACGCGCCTTAGCGTCAGGCTACAGGTCTGTTAAATATGCGCCAACAGAAATCCGTCCCAAAGCCCTTCTGTAACTTTTCTGTCGCCGGTTGGTGTATGTGGCCCAAGACAGAAATGGAGGAGAAAAAAAATACGGCGGGGAGAGCCCTAGCCTGGGCCCGGATGAGGTCAGCAGACGATCTGGAGCCAGAAGCAGGGTGACCGCTGCCCCCGCCTGCCTGGGGCTGAAGAGCGCGCGGAATCCCCTGCTCTCTGCCGACACCAGGGGCAGGTTCGGATTCGCGGTCCACCCTCTGCTGGACTCAAGGCCTTGGGCAAACCAGCGCTCAGGCCGTCTGCCCACCGGCAGAGGGTACTAACCTGCCCTTGGGTTTTGGAGATGAGAGCGGATGTCTGCAGAGAATGGTCTGGAACATCAGGAGCCCTCCGGCGCCTCAGCCTCCCTGTAATTCATTTTATACGAGCTCCTAGATGCGCAGCGAGCTGGATCATTCGCACCTCTTCTCTGTGCAGAATGAACTCCGCCCTCGACAGGTCACCTCCAGGAGCCCAGCTCCGCCCTGACCCAGGCCCTCTCCATGCTCTCAGCAGCTGTGCCATCTGCATCAGTAAATAATACGGGCTGTTCTCGCCATTATCTTCATGGAAAAATACAGAAGACCGCCTGGCCCTCCTCATCTCTGCGCCCGTCTTCACCCAGAGCAGTGACCCCAAAGCACCAAACTTCCGAGGTCGTGCTGCCCACGTGGGCCCCAGCATTAGAGCGGAGCTGCGTTTGGGGGCCTGTGAGAGTCCTGCAGGTTCCGAGCAGTCTTCCACGCGGGGCAGGGCTGGGGAGGAGGGATCCGAAGGCAGAGGGCAGGTGTCCGCTCTCCGCCTCCCGCGCCCACGGGCTCTTCCTTTTTTGTCCACCCTGCGGACATGCAGTTCCCGGGCCAGGAATCAGATCCCAGCTGCAGTTGCCACCTAAGCTGCAGCTGCAGCAAATGCCGAACCCTTAACCCACTGTGCTGGGCTGGGGATCGAACCTGCCTCCCAGGGCTCCCAAGACGCCAGGAGATCCTTTTCGCCAGAGCGGGAACCCCCTTACTGTCACTCTTGAACAGGCTGCTGCCTCCATGTGGGCACAACACGGTGCCCTGCGTGGAGTGCGGGATACTCTGCAGTGGTTTAGTTTGGGGTTCCAAGGAGGCTCTCGCTGCTTTATCCAAAACGAACGGAAGCCAGCCATTGCTTCCCCCCACATCGCTGTCACCAGCAAGCTCGGGGCTTCGGCCAAGAACGTCTTCCATTCCTTGGTCACCCCCACGTGTGCTGTTTCCAGTGAACCGCGCACCGCACATCTGGACCCTTGCTCAGCAGTCACGTCTCTACTGGACTGTGAGTCTGAACACTCCGCACTCAAGCCGCCCTGCGGCCGCGGTCGGCACAGCTGTGCAGGACAGCCCGTCACACACAATTCTGGTATTTTAAGAAGCCAAAGGCCCACGATTCTCTGGGCATTTTTTCACGCAGCTAATGTGCCAGGATTCTGCCATCGTCTGGGGTGGCTTCCCTGTGGGCCAAGCCCAACTCGGCTCGCCTTTCCCATCAGTGGCCGATTTTCAATCCACTGGTGCTGATGTAGATGTTCTTTTTGTTTTCCTTCCTGACGCAAGCAGGAAGCTTCCAGAGCCCAAGAGTAAGACAGCAAATGACTTAGATTGCTTATTTCAGTTTAGTGACTTTGTAAATACCGTTTAAAGACTCAGATTTTCTCTGAATCACTTATATCAAATTTAGTGAAGTTATTTTCTTCACTTTCAAAAAAATGGGGTAATCATACATGATCCTTTTAATGAGAAAAATTATACGACCACCCATTTCTTCCTTTCTCCTGGCTCTCTCACTGCATGTCTTTCATCAGCTTTCCAGGACCCCTTGTAACCCTGGGTCATCACCACAGTACACGCATTTTTTTAAAAGTATGGTTCAGCCTTGAGAGATAGACTTGAACTTCCAATATCTGCTATGTGCCTCCCACTGATTTTTGAAATTTCTTTCAGGTTTATAAAAATTAATTCGGTTACTTTTGCTTTTTAGAGTAAACCCTTGTAGCTGTGGCCCAGCCACGCCCTCAGCGCTGCCCAGAACGTCACTTTATGCGGGATTTGGATTTTAGGGAAAAATCACATGTGCTTTATTGACCCAGCCCCATGTAATCAAAACACCAAGACAAAATAAGTAAGCCAGCAAAAAGCATCACACTTTGTTCAAAGGCCCTTTAAAGATATGTAATAACAACCCAGTTAACTCTATGCCATTTACTTGACTATTTTCATGTTGAGAAAACCGAACTGCGGAAGCCAGCAAAACAGGGACTTTGGGAACCAATATAAGGTAATGGATTGTATCATCTTCATGGAAATACATGACTTTATCCTTAAGCAATTCCCTCAGGCTTAAGTCACTAGTCACTATTACCATGAGCTAAACCGCTCCTCGGCATTTTGTTATACAAACCCCAACCCACCAAGAAGCTGACAGGATTACGCGGTGCGCACTCGTGCGTCCGCCACCCGGGTTTTACAATTAACGTGTGTCCTCTCTGCTTTGGCCCATATCTATCCATCTTCTTCATTCCTCTGTCCACAAATCAATCAGTTAGAAGCAGAGTTTTGCAAGTTGATGGCCTAACTTCCTACCCCTAAGAATTCTGAGAGCAATGGATTAGAATGGGTTTGGACAAGAAGCGTGTAAACAGTGGGCCCAGTGGGTCCTGGCCCGCCGATGACCTGCAGATTCCGTGTGGGTGGCACACACTGAAGTGAAGGTACAAAGTGGAAACCACCTTCACAGTTGGAGGCTACTGCCCAGAAGACTGGAATTACAAAGCATAAGCTGTGAGTCCATCCTCTGCATAGGATGGGCACTGCTAACGAGAGTCTGACTCTTAATGAAGCGTGGATATGGCCACAAGGCTCTCCTCCACTCAGCACTCCAGGTGGGTACCACTGAGGGGTGGGAGCTGCCAGGCACGTGGAAACCTACTCGCCATCCGTGGGAAAGCAGACATCGCGTCTCTACGCCACTGAGCCCCAAGGGCAGCTGCATTAGAGCCACGCGTGATCAACACCGATAATGATCCATCTGACTGTTAATAAAACACGAAATCATGAAGTCTAGAGTCATTGGAACGTTCAACACCATGCCTCCAACTTTTGTAGATGTAGGTATTCTCCACTCCTTTTGCTTCAGACACACACACACGCACACACACAAACACACAGAAAACTGAAGTTTTACAACATATCTCTCAACAACGTGAGAAGTTTCTGCACCTGGGTGAGACCTGGGCAGCCATAAGGGTACTCTCAGTGGGAGGCTTTGCTCTTGTGGAAAATAAGTGAGCAAGACACAGTGCATGGGACGCTGGTGTCTGCGTGGAGACACGAGCTGGGTGCACTGGCCGACCGGGTGTGTGCAGGGTGTGGGGACAAATGGAGCAGGTGCAAAGCTTCCTGGGAGTCCAGGGTGGAGTGGGGTGAATAATGAGTAGAAAGAAGGGTTATATAGGAGTATACAGCCAGATTCTGAATTCCGGACTTTGTTGGCATAAACATGCTTTAGATTTTATCATTTGGTACATAATTCACACTGTTAACATAGGGCAGAGGCTGTGGAATAATCTGAGAAGTTACATAATTAAGACAGAAAACAGAGGAAATTTTAATACGTGTTTTTAAAGGGCTACTAGGAAGATAAAAGGTAAAACTTTATAAGATTCTAACACGGCGGGAAACCTCCCTCATCCAGAAGGTCCCTGGAAGTGGACCGTGCATTCTCCAACCCAATCACGATTGAGGCATCGCCTAGTACACACACCAAGCAGTGTACTTCGTGATAGGCTGACTGTTTGAGTGAACTGAGAATCTGCTTTTGATGCATCTTAATTTCAATAAACTAAATTGACTTGCCTTGAGGCTGCTGGTGGTACGGCGCGCATGCGTGGCGGTGACTGGGACGAGGACGACGGCGGGGTCTGGGTTCTGTGTATGCAGCTCGCCTCCTTGCACTGTCTGTTTCGCTGGGCCCCTGCAGAGAAGGGTTTTCCCTTTCTTCTCCTTCTGAGACCCCTGAGGTCAATAAGGAATGCCGTATTTCTTGGCCATAGACTGTAAGAAGAAGGTTGCCTCGTGCGATTCAGAAGCTCCGTTTGTCCCCAACTGTGTTCACAGTAGTTAAGTTGTGTCTCCGTTGTGTTCGTGGAACAGCTGAAGCGTTCCATGCGAGGTGCAGCCCCAGCAAGCAGTGGTCCTCGAGACAATGGTACCCAGCACTCTGTCACCTCGGGGTGGCCTGGGGGGGGTCAGTGTGGGGGGGTGCTCAGACACAGCCTGTCTGCACGCTGCGAAGATGGTGAAGCAGGCACACATCTGTGAACGTCGGCCAGACGCAGGCAGAGGACAGCACAGGGGGACTGGGGTCAGCCCGGAGGGGTCCAGGGGAAATGAAGATTTAAAGGATATAAAAACTTTATCCACTTCAAATTTTGCCAGGGTCTAGATACACACTGCGTCCTTAAACAAGTGCTCACAGGATTCTGCCATTTGACCCCCTTACACACCCAGCCTGGCGTAAATGGCTGTATTGTCAGCAGTGTTTTGGATGAAATCCTTTTCGGTGGCTGCTTCAGAAACAATTGCTAATTGTGGGTTCCCAGAATTGCCTTTTGGCTTCAGGGATGTCTGGAAAGGGCTGAACTGCTCTTCACAGCACAACAGAAATAAAACAATGGGGAGATGTGACTTCATAATCTGCACACCAGAGTCACCACACTGTGTGTGTGTGTGTGTGTGTGTGTGTGTGCGCGCGCGTTGCTGTTTGTGCACCCAGATTTGTGACATACACCATCCTCTGTAGGTCCAATATCTGGTATCCATTTGGTGGGAAAGATCTGGTTGTTAGGCGACAAGGACAGGTCTTTTTGAGTGATGTTTCTTGAGCCACACAGCCTAGCTTAGGTGCTGATGGAAGAGAGCGTCCTTCGGTTGAGCTGCTGTGCTGCTCGGTGGTGTGAGGTCTGCAGACTCTGGCGGGCTCTGGGAAGCTTCAGCTTATCGGGGACGTCAGGGACCCCCAGCCGTCCCTCTAGACTAGCATTCTCCCTGTGACAGGGCCCGACCTTGGACACCATGTCCCCCAGCTGCCCCTCGCCCTGCGGCTGTTCCCCTCTGGCCCCCGTCCCTCCCCTCCTGCTCTGTGTGCTGCACAAGGCACAGGGCCAAACGTGTTAGTTTCTTTTTTTTTTTTTTCTGGCATTATTTATGAAATAGAATCAATATTATGCAAGATCATGTTTTAATTCCGAGGTGTTTAGCTCGCATGTACAACAGGACACTCTACTCAAACAAGGCCCACGTAACAAGAAGATGTGCTTGGTTTTTCTTGGGCTAGAGGAGTGATGATGACACCAAAATCTTCTCGCCTTTTTAAAAACAGCCTGTTTTTCTCTTCTGCTGTGCTAATCACCACAAGGGCAATGGCCATGTCTGTCTTGCTCACTTTTGACCCCAACCTCCAGTGTGGTGCTGACGTATGATGCATCCTCAACCACTGTGATTTTATTAAAGCACAGCTGATTTACAATATTATATTACTTTCAGGTATACAGCCTAGCGATTTAGTATTTTTACAGATTATGCTCCATTAAAAGCTACTAAATGATAACGACAAGAATTCCCTGTGCTGTTCAGTATATCCTTGTTGCAGAGTAGTTTGTACCTCTTCACCCCCCACTGTCCCCCCGTCTTGCCGTCCCCCACTGGTAACCACTAGTTTTGTTCTCTATATCCCTGAGTCTGTTTCTGTTTTGTTAGATACGTTTGTTTGTTTTTCAGATTCCACATATACGTGACATCATGCGGCATTTGTCTTCCTCTGTCTGACTTATTTCATTGAGCATAAAACGTCCAGGTCCAGCCATATTGTTGCAAACGGTAAATCTTCATTCTTTGTACAGCTGAGTAGTATTCCGCTAGTATATGTGTACCACGGCGTCTTCATCCATTCATCTGTTGATGGACAGTTTTGCTGCTTCCATATCTTGTCTAGTGTAAATACTGCTGCTGTGAACACTGGGGGGCATGCATCTTTTCAAATTAATGTTTTCTTTTTTTCTGGATATATACCCAGGAGTAGAAATGCTGGATCACACGGTGGTTCTAGTTTCAGTTTTTAGAGCGAGCTTTATGCTGTTTCCCACAGAGGCTGCACCAGTTTACATTCCTGCCAACAGCACACGTTCCCCCCTTTTCTCCACATCCTCAGCAACAGCCGTGCTTTGCGGTCTCTTCTGTGCTGGCCACTCTGACGGCCTCTGTGCTCTGAGGAAGACCTGGGGGACGCCTAGCAGGGACCCCTCCAGGATGATCCCCTGGGCAGCTCCTGAGCTTCCGCTCTGGAGAGAAGGCCCTGCTGGCGGCCCGGGAGGTGTGTTGTGCGTGTGTGTTGGGGGGCGGGGGGCTTTCACCTGCAGGGCCCGGAATGGCCTGGAAGGATCTCAGCAAGGGCCTGCCGCTCCAGCGCTGCACTAATTTGTCAGGATTATTATCTCTTCTCATGCCAAACAAATATTTACTTTTGCATCCATTTTTTTTTTTTTTTTTTGTATTCATAATTCTCTTCAAAAAAAAAAAGGACTAGGGCTTGTAGAAGTTTTAGGCTCCGCCCGCGCCCCGCCGGCCCGCGCCCCGCCGGCCGCCACGTGTGCAGGGTCTCGGCACGTGGTGAACGTTCATCCCCTTCCCAGCGCGACAGAGGCCGTGAGCGTTTTAGGGGGTTTCTCTGTTGAGCCCCCACATCCCACTCTGATTAGAAGCCTGAGAAGCGGATTTCCCCCCGTTTCCGGGATTTGAGCGTAAGGCCTACTTGTGCCGATCTCGCGCTTGAAGCCTGGATTATTCGTTTTAATTTAAAGCCTCTAGATAGATTCCGATTAAGAGTCGGCGGCGAGCCAGTGTCGGAGGAGGTAAGGCGGCCGAGCGTCCCGGCGTCCTTGACCGCCTGCGCCTCGCCTGCTCAGACGGGGGCGCTGACGCGGCTGCGCGGCCCGCGGAGCCCTGGGTCTTCCACGCCGCCTGGCTTCTGCGGTGTCATGAGCTTCTCCCCCTCCGAACTGCACACCTTTACTTCCCGAGCCCCGTGTCATGAGGCCGCCTCGTTTCTTGCACCTCCCCGGACTCCCCAGGTAGAGGCGGCAACTGCCTGCCCCGCGAGCGCAGGTGTCTGCGGCCCGGTTCCCGCTGCCGCCCGTGGCCTCAGCGCTGGCTGGCGCGGCCGGCCTGGCACTTGACTTTCAGTGCTGGGGTCTGGAAAAGGGCCGGCGGTAAGGGCAACTTTCCTGTCACAGCCCGGAGCAGCCCTGCTTGTCCCGGGCCCTGGCGTTCCGCCCGCCCTCAAGGGGCTGAGAGGAAATCTTGAGTGACCCGCACCCTTCCTGGAGCCCGGGTCATCTCCTTTGCGGGAACTGGCGTGGAGGAGGAGCTGAAGCCGCTGCCAGGCTGGCATTCCAGCAGCCCAGCCCAGCGCCAAGGCACAGGGCAGACAGAGCCCAGCATGCCCGGGGCCTGACTCACCGGGGAGCGGCCCCCGCCCGGGGGCTCTGGGCCTCGCCGTTTCTGGGGAAAACATTCTCCAGGGCTCTTGCAAGAGGATGACTCATGGCAGCGGGTATTTTTAGGAATCTGTTAACTTGCATTTAGCTTAGGGACGCAGGATCCAATTGGAGCGGAGCTGTGAGCCGTTACACACAAGCTGTTTTGACTGTTGTAACTGTGCCACGGTTTCTGGGTCTGCCGATGGAGTCATCTTCTGGGGAAGCAGAAGGGAAAACAGAAAGAGACTGTTGCTACAACAGGGCATTTGATAAGATGCTAAAAAAATCAATGCCAGTAAGAGCATTATATTTATCTTTACAGGATCACACCTGCTTGTTCCAAGCACATCTTGTAATACTTGGTTATATTTTGCAGAGTCACTGCTGGGCATTTTAAGGATGATATGAACACATCAGCGTTGGTTTGGGAGGCAGAGGCTAGTAGGTTAAAGCGCCCTTTTATACAAGGTTGGCTCTGGGAGGGTCTCGTGTATTTGTACCTTGCGTTTCAGACACCGGAAAGAGGTCAGCAAGTGGGTCAGCAAACCATGCTTGGGAGGAGTTAAAGCGCCTGGGACCCCGTGTCCTGGGGGCTGGGAACCTCCCAATGCGAGTGGGTAGAGGGGGTGGGGGGGACATATGTGCCTATGCAGGTATGTGCATATTGTGTGAGTGTGTGCTTCTGAGGTGTATATGTTTTGTTTACGTAGATATAGATATATACATGTATTTGAGTGTGCATATGTATGTGTTTGGTCGTGTGTGTGTTTGCAGGCATGTGTGTATCTACATGTGTATTCTCGTGTATGTGTGTTTGTGTGTATGTATACATTTTGTTTTGTGCATATGTGTTAGGTTATGTGTGTTGTGTGTAGGTGTGTGCAGTGTGTGTGTGTTTCGATATGTCTATTTGATGTGTATGTTTTATTTTGTGCATGTGTGTATTTGATGCTCGTATATATTTTTGTGTATGTGTTTATCTGGGTGTGTGTGTGGTTGTGTGTGTTGTATGTAGGTTTGTACATGTTTTCAGGTATGTGTGTCTGGGTGTGTGTGGTGTGGCTCAGGCACTGAACCACCAGTCCGGTTAAGCACATGCAGGGCCAGTCAGAAGCCAGTGGGTAGGTGAGTGAGTGGTTTGTGGGGTTTTCGAGGCTGAGAAACAGTGTCTTTGTTTCAGGCAGGAACGGGAATCCTGCTGCCAAATGCGCAAAGAGCAAGGGCTCAGTAAGAAGGCGGGGCTTTGCTACAACAGCAAGAACTCTGCATCTTACAGTAGGGATCAAAGGCGAACAACAAAGCAAATGTCAGAACGACAACAGCTAAACTAAAAGGGCTGGCTGACCTGACTATTCCAGTTCTTCCACTGTTGCTGCTTTTCTCCTAATTTCCACGCCCCTACATATTTAGAGGACTTTTCTGAGTTGGTTTGCAGTGTGTAGAAGCTCCTGCCATCTTCCCCGGGGCGTGTGTGTCTGTGCTGACTGGTCCTCCACCTGGCATGGCCTGGGTTTAAACAACACTCATGAACTTAAAAGACGATTCTTCTCCCAGTGGAGCTGGGATCGCCCAGAGCTCTCCCAGTGCCATTTCACACCGCTCCCTCTGTCACCATTAGTGTTATTAAAACAGATGGTGCCTTTGCACTCCAGCAGGGCACTACACCAACCAGTTTTAGAGAGTAAATTGGGAAGGTGATGTTCCTTTTTAAACAAGCAGAGGATGGCTAATCCAGTGCAGCCAAGAGAGAAAACCAGATCTCAAACCTCACCTGGAATTCAAGCCACTAAAAGCAGTGCTTTGCTCAAAAAAAGAAGAAAAACCCTATGTGGGATTCTGACGCTGGAACTTTGACCAAGGTGTTCTCCTTGTTTCCCTGCGGGTGAAAAGCAGAAACAGCACACCGACTCGTTGCCAGTATTTTTGGCTTAGCCGAAAGTGAGGAAGTATTAGACAATTCATGCAAAATCTGTTTTTATGTAATTTCCAATCTTTGTTCCAGACTCAAAAATATTTGGCTAACCTGGAGAAGCAGCTAAACCCTGGGGTAATAATCCTATCCAAATGGCCACTATTTAAGAATTACTAATTACTAAAATGAACCTTCCAAACATGATTTTTGTTAAATTACGGTCAAGTGTTCCCATTTAGATGCAAATAGTATTTAAAAAAAGATAATAGTTTAAAAATCCGTATGCTTTATTTGTCATAGGTGTAACATATAAACCGCCTGTATACTTCGCCACTATCACCCAAATTCCCACCAATTCCATCTTCCTGCAAGGCACGCAGACAGGCCTGATGTCTCCCCCCATGTCACCAAAACAGCCACGGCTTATAGATGCGTGTTTTCCTGGTTACTGTTGATCACTCATGATTACAGAAAAAAACATCATGGCCCTGCCTACCCAGTTTTACCTCTTTCCACCCAGAATAACATGAAACCTATTAACTGCCTCCAGCTGTCTTCCAACTTGATGAGTCAAAACCTCTGGGCACTTTTTCCCCCTCCATCACAAAATAATCAAGGATAAGGACACATTTGCAGTCGGAGCATCCAACAAGGCTAAATAGGGCAGCTGTGAATCACAGAGCCCTGGACCTGGAGTAAGAGGGGAGACTGACTTCCAGTTGTCTCTCCGTGGTCCTTCTGGGGCGCCTCACTGCTCCTGACTGAGTTCTAGTGCTTGAGTGGCAGGAACAAACCAATGAGAGAACCACCTTGGACTCAGAAATTCACCCCCACCATTGCCAGGAGTTTTTCTAGAGCAGTGAGGAGAGGAAAACTGGCGAAAATCTGCCATACTGGCTTTGCCAAAATCACCCATAATTGTGATACTCCTCAAACTTTGCACATTTTGCAATATATTCTTCTATTTAAATTTACTTTTCACTTACAGAGTGGCTCACATTTTATAATGAGGTCAAGCCACATTACAAAGAAAGGAGTATTGTCTTGGTAGCATTTGCATTTTCTCATAAACTCTAAAATCTCCTGTTTCAATTGAGAGTTTTGCTTTTTTCTTCAGATGGACCTCAAATCCTCCAGTAGCCAGTTGTGACTTGCAAGTCTTCCAAGAAATGCCTCCTGTTCTGATACGTGCCCTATCACAATTCCATAAACGTTTCATGCCTTGGCCCACACTGTTAGGATAGAAACAACATAGACTGGGGCGGCTTAAACGACAGACACTTAATTCTCGTAGTTCTGCAGGCTGAAAGTCCCAGATTAAGGTGCCAGTGGCTGTGGTTCTGCTGAAGGCTCTCCTCCTGCCTTGCAGACGGCCGCCTTCTCACTGTGCCCTCCTGTGGTGCAGAGCCCCGCGTCCTTTCCTCTCCTCTTCTTTTAAGGACACTAATCATATCATGGGGACTCCACCCTCACGACCCTATCTAACCCTGCCTGCCTCCCCCAGGGCCCCCGTCCAAATTCTGTCCCATTGGGGCTTAGGCTTCAACATACGGGTTCTGAGGGACACAAACGTTCAGTGCATAGCCCTTCCTCGGTGTGGATCATAAAACATTAAATGTGTGGATTGGCTCTGAATTCATTCCAAGAGAGGAATTCTCAATCTTCCACTTCTAGCATGAAACTTAGAAACAGATACATAACAAAATACATTCCTACAAAAGACTTTTAGGCATAAACTTTATCTTTAGTATATTCCCTGACACTTAACTGGGTCTCAATAAATATTTTTTAGTCAATAAGTCAATATTGCTGAATCTCAGTGAAATGAATAGGATGTTATCTGTAAAGTCCAATTAAACTAATTAAATGATTTAAACTGCTGAATAGAATTTAATGTCCTTTATTTCCATACTAAAAAGTGTTCTCTAAAAAATGACAGTGTTGTTTCAGCCTAATTGATATTGAACAATTCCTGCTGACAGTAAGTGATCATGAACTTCATTTACTTCTTGAAGTCACTCCTTAAACAGAATCATAAGATTATGTCATCTGATAAAGGAAAGTGTTTATCTTCATATTTCTTATATTTACACATGGTATTGTCATGAGTTTGGGGAAGTTTTGAAAATGTGAGTAAGCTAAGAACGTGATTGTCTGCAAGCATAAGAATTCTCCTTCAAAAGAGCTTAATATGTGTGACTAATGCTTAGTCACTAGCTCACTTATTTTCATCAGTATGTTTTTAATAGACACAATCCCTGAGTGTTTATCATTTTTTTCCCAAAGTCCTGGTGATTCAGGATGGTTCATTTTAATAAGTCCAAGAGAAAGCTTATGATAAAAAAATCAAATATTGAACTATGAATCATAGTAGAATGATATATATTTAATAAATTAAAAAGCTGTTTTGACCTTGTCACTGTCTGAGTTCTATGATCCTCAAAGACTTGTTTTGCTTTCCTGGAGTTAATTTTTACCCGAAAATGAGAGTTTGAAAGTGGCAAATTATGATTATTCTTTTAGTTGTTAACACCCAGGATTCTCAAGCACTCAAGTTTGCAATCGTTGTGATAAGAGGCAAAACCAAGGGGCTTTGGGGTGGTGTCTCGGAAAGCTTCCTGCACTGGGACCACAGAAACCAGTTTTCTGTTCTCCCATTTCCTCTTGCTCCTGGAAAACGGCAGGACCGTGTTTCCCAGGCTTTGGTCACGTGACAAACTGGCAGCCAACTGAACGTGATATCATAAGTGACGCATGCACCTTTCATGCCGTTTTGATAATAAAGCCCTTCCAAGTCCCACCCTCCAGGCTACTTCCCCTGAGCCCCGGTGCACACAGCCTTGAGCGTCTTCACGTGGGTGGAGCCATGAGGGGTGAGACCGGGGACTCTGAACCCTTCCAGAGGAGGGCCAGAGCCGCCCACCCACGAGGAGTACCCCGAGAAAGAGACAGGCCTCCGTCACTCAGCGCCACCTCGGAGGTCTGTGCGTATGCTGGTTATGGCGACTGGCATCACCCTGGCCAGTGCACTCTTTCTCCGAAGAACTGTGTGGATCTGACTTGACATTTTAAAGTGACCTCAAGCCTGCCAGTCAGGTAACAAGCGCAGTAATCCATGTGGGACAAGGATTTCCCTCCTGTGTGTCAGTTTCAGCTTTGTCAGAGTTAATGGTTGAGACGGAATTGTTTGATTTTTCTAACTACTACCTTTTTCTTCCTCCGTTTTTCATCTTGTGAAATGGCATGGGGCTGCTGTGCAGCCACCACATAAATTATCTCATGTACATGGGTGTGTCGATTTGTTCTACTAAATTTTAAGTTAACACGCCCCCTTAGTTCATTATTCAGAGAGCTGTCTTCTGACCTATGTCTTAGAGACAGCTAGGAGCTTTGATTTACACCCTCCTTGTCAAGCCTGTGCGTGGTCCGAGAAGAAAGAAAATGAAGTCAAGAGTGGGAGGTAATTTCTTGGTTAGGGGATCGAGGCTGAGAGTGACTTGAGAAATGCCACACTCAGGTGGCTGTTGCATCCTCGGAACCTGCTCGTGTTTGCTTGCGGAATAGATGCACCGCGGGGTTTCGGAATGAAGATGCTGTGAGTGTGGTGCTCTGACAACCGTTCAGATTCCCCGCTACCTGGTACTGGCAGAAGTCGTGACAAGGAGAAAAGGCTACACGGTGAAAACCCTCTTCTCCGCTTTGGTCCGCCGGCTCTGCTCTACGTTCCCATACTCCTGTTTCTCCAGAGTTTGCGCAGTCACTGCTCTCTACTTCATCCCAGCGGACTTCACGTGCCTCTGAAGGAAACAATACTTTCATGAGCCTGTGACTGTTTGAAGACTGAGTTTCTCTAAGTGTTTCCCGTGAAAATGACTATAAATAAGAGCAGAGAAGTCTAAGTAGATGAGAGTGAAGAGCTTAGGCCTTGACTCTGGGTGGTGAAATCTCTACTGTCTGATTTCTGGGTAAATGAAGAAATTGTCTAGATGTACCTGCCTCAGCGATGAGTAAAGCGTTTAAATACCAGACTGAAATATATGGTATAGAGAAGAGGGCAGCCGCCTGCTGGCTCCGTGACTTCAAACCATCAGTTCCCTGTTCTTGGCCTCGTTCTTCCCATCTGCAGGCCAAGTGCTTTGTGACGGGGCCCCGGGAAGTCCTACCCAAGGGCACTAAGAATTACCGACGACGGGGGCTGCTGAGTATGGAGTTTCTGCTCCAGAAGGTTCTAACTTGTAAGGATGACCTTTTGCGTCTGAAAACTTCTTTAGCATCAATTCCAAGTTATCTAAAGCTTTACTGCGCCGAGCTGAATTCTTCAAACCAAAAGGCTGACTGAGTAAGTCAATCTGGTCAAAGACTTCCTTGGTTCAGACAGCCCCATCCGCCACCCTGCACCCCAGTCCACGTGGACACATGTAGTAGCGACAGTGCTGAGAGTGAGACGATATTCGCTGTATTTGAGCACAGAAAGTTTTGACCTGCTGGAGTTTTATATCAAAAGGAAATAATTTCCTCTTATGGAAAATAGCTTTTAAAAGTTAGTTCTTGAACAGTATACACTGATTACCAGTGGAAAGTAACAATGCCATAAGTAGAAGAAAAGGGATCATGAGAAAGGAAATGGAAGTGACAAAAGGTGTTTCTAATGCACAACTTTTCAAGAGGTCCACTCTGTACACAAGGATGCTTGCTTGGTTTCCTATTGATGCTGAAACAAATGACCACAAATGTAGCAGCCTAAAACAATGCGAATTGATGTCTTACAGTTCTGGAGGTGAGAAGTCCAAAATGGGTCTCACTGAGCTAAACTCAAGGCTTAGAAGAGCTGCATTCTCACCCGAGGCTCTAGGGCAGGGGCTGTTTCCCAGCCTTTTCCAGCTTCTAGGGGCACCTGCACGCCCTGGTTCAGAGCCCCTTCCTCTGTCTTCAAAGCTGGAAATGCGGCGTCTTCCAGTCTGCCTCCGACTTTCACCTCCTCCCTCCCTGTCTCACTCACAAAGACCCTCATGATTACAATGGACGCTCGGTAATCCAGGACGTGCCATCCCAGGGTCAGCTGGTTAACAGCGCAATCCCATCCACTGGCTTGCTTACCCTTTGCCTTTATAACTTCACATAGTCACAGGTTCTGGTAGGGTGGGATGTAAACACTGAGGGCTGGTAGCATATGCCACCCCAGAACATGCCCTGGTGCCATAAGGGTTAATTTGATCTGAAGACGAGTGAGAAGATGCAGATACAAGAAAAGCTCTCTGCGCTCCCCCAGTTCGCCTAAAGGCAGGGGGCAGATGTTGGGGGGCTCCCCCTCCCCTCTCTACCCGGAAGGATGGAAGTTCATCACCAGGGACCAGTCTCCACCCTCATCAGCCCAGAGACCGCACCAGAGGAGTCTACACAGCAAACCTTACTAACTAACCTTTATGTCCCCGGTGTATTTGCTTTCATAAAATTTGCCGGCCCTAGAATCACAAAGTCCCTTTCCTAAGTCTTACCATGTTTCTGAAAGTGTATTTTTCTTTCGTTAAGATGCTCTATAAGCGCAAGTTCTAACCACCCCTTCATTTACTCACTGCTTACTTGTCTGCACACGTCAATAACCTTCTGCTCATTTTTCCCACTGAATCTCTCTCTGTCTGTCTAGTTTGCAAGCCCTGCCAGGAACCCAAGATGGCCAAAGGAAAAAGAAAATCTTCCTCTCCTCCATTTTTGGGGCAGTGCGCTATCTGCCTACCACAGACGCTTACATTTAAAATTGAGTGGGTTGTTTCTAATGCGTGCAGTTATGGAATTACCCACTCAACAAGTGTTCGCTAAGTGCATACTTGGCGCCAGGCGCTGTGCAGAGCCTGGAATCATAGAGCTGAACGAGGCAGATGGGGCTCTGCCTTCATGGAGATGGACTGAGACGCAGAGATAAGGGGAAACACCGGGGAGAGCGACAGTAGCACAGCCAGGACGACCTCAGCATCCCCGGCAGCCGGCCGGAGGGCACGTGGCCGTGGCTGGTGCTGCTCGGTGCACGCCGACAGCTGTACCTGGTTCAGGCCAAGAGGAGGGCCGAGCCAGTGCAGTGCTAGGACCCTGCGCCCTGCAGGGAAGCAAGGCTGTCCTGGAGCATCACCTGGCTTTCTAGAAGCCCCGCTTCCCCTGTTTCCTGCCCCGCCCCGTCACCCTGCTAACTTTCCTCCCCAGGTTCTCGGCCCCCGCATGCCTCCTCCCGTCCTTCTCCAGTCTTTCTCTCACTGGCTGCTCGTAGGGAGAGACTGTCTGGATCAGAAAGGTAAAACCCTCTTCGAAAAAATAACCAAATTCCACTCTGGTTGCAGGAGCCTTCTGGCTCGGACTCAGCAGCCCCGCAGTGACCGTCCCTTTCCCACCCTCCGGTCTTCCTCTGCGGGACCAGCAGCCAAGGCCTCTCCTTGCAAGCCCCGCTCCCCGCCGCCGCAGCGCCCCGCCAGCTGCTCGCTCACACATCTACGGGACAGAACGGCTGGCACCAGTGTCCCCGGCTGAGGTTTGCAGGTGAAGGTGGGGAGAAGGCGAGAAAGAGGTGAACCTCTGGGTGACAAACGGCTGGCTGAGAAACATGAAAGCAATGCTTTTCAGCGACTAGTAACGCCAATTCCGCCAGCACTGAATTACAGTTGTTAAGCGTCCCAGCAACGCTGAGATATTTTTGGACTTACATCATGCACTCCCAGGAAAATATTTAATATATGGATAAATTTAGAGCTGCTGTTGGAAACAAAAATAGCTAATGTGTTAGGTAATGGTTGTAGATATTAATAGAAAGCACTCTGCCTTCACCATCCCCTGCGGTAAACAGAGCCCGTCTCCTTCGTGGCTGCACCTCTTTCTGATCCCCTCCCTAATCCTGTTCTCAGTATTAGTTTCGCTTTAAAATCTCATTTGCTTCATTATCTCCACACTGACTCTTAATCAGTAAATAAAGCCGCAGAGATCTCAAAGAAAATGAGGGGAAACTCCGAGTGCTGGCATTTCTCCGGTTTGCTCTTTATTATAAATAAACCAACTCCGACACGTGCTCCCAGGGCTCCCTTCCCTTCCTTCTTCTGCTTCCTCCTTTTTCTTCCTCTTTTCAGTCCCCCCCCCACCTCCGCTGCCCCTTTTTATGAAATTCATCTTTGTTCCTGAACCGAGACAGTTACCCACAATCCATTCAAAGAACATTTACTCTGAAACCTTGAGCCATCACTAGCACCAGCCGGAGGAAATTCTTTGGGATCTGGACAACCTAACTTTCTTATTCCTGCATCATTTCCTCTAGTAACTTTCACTGGAGAGGCCTGGAAACAACACAGACACCATAACTGACAGAGGAATGATTCACGGCTTCTACGGACAAGTGGATCTGTACACAGACAGACAGACAAACAAATATAGATGTAAATATATATGTTTAGATACATCTCCGGTGAAAACATCTTCTGCCAAAGCATTCTGTTTAGTGGAGTTCCAAAAGTAACCTGGAGAGGAACCCAGCAGGCACAAAGGAAATCTGGATCTTCATAACCACCAAGCTGCCCCACGTGAAGCAGACTGGAAACTGGAATGTACGTTTCAAATACGAAACTGGTCATTTATTTAGAACTAAAACTATATTTGTCGTGATGAGAATGGGCCTGCGATTTACAGTGCAGCCCCAGCTCACACTCATGAACATGGCAATCCAAAAATATCACCTGCCCGGTGACTGGGTCAGCTTTGCAGGGAGGACTCAACATTTGCTGGCCAGTAAAACCGACCCCAACTTTTCTTTCTCCGGGCAGAAATACGGCTGGGAATGAGCAGCTCTGGGCCATGACTGACCGGCAGACGCATCTCGTTTCCATCTTGCTTGTGTCCGGCACTGTGCCAGGTGATGCAGGTGTGAGCAAAGCGGACAAGAGCCTGCCTTCAGTGAGCTGGCTCCTGGGAGGGCACGAAAGCCATGGCCACAGGGTGACAGATGAAGGATGAAGAGGGCGCCGAGCAGTGGCCGAGTGCCTGGAGAGGGGCTGACAGCACACAGCCTCTGAACTGAGCGCCCACATGTGGCTAGGAGCGGCCCTGCTGTCTCTTGACAGGGCTGAGTACGTGTCACGGCAGATATAAATGCCCACAGAGGATGCCGGGCCCGTGGCAGCATTCGCGTGTGTCAGCAACGACTACTTTTTATAAGCCTTCGCCCTGCGTGGGAGCTTTTACACCTAGTTCCCGTTCTGTCAACTGTGCATCCTCCCGGCAAATTATAGTTTTCAGTTCTCAATAAAATGCATACTCTCCTGCCTAAGGAATTTGTAGATAACAGCGCTGGCTGTTTGCTAACTGGAGCAGTCCTGTTCTAACCACAGCACATATGCGATGGAAGACGATCCGAAATGGAGGTGTTTCTTACCTCTTTTTCCAGGAAGGAATGAACCTAATGAATCAAGAACAGCTCCCATCTTGGGTCAGCCTAAAAACCTCATCTCAGAGTCTGCTTCTGGGGATTCCAAATTCAGACAATGAATACCTTCACCCTACTTCTGTTACTCTCTGCACCATCCGTTTTTAAAGGAGCATGAATTCGAGCAACACCAGATGGTATTATACTTACAGGAATCAGCAGCTGTAATGAAGGTTTTTGGTAGCTTACTTAAAGGCTGACACTCTTCCTAGGAACCTTAAACCATCGCTCTCATGATGAGGCCTAAAGAGAAGTAAACTTAAGTATGTGTGCGGTGGCTTCCACCTGCTCCAGTTCAGCTCTCGGTACACTGACCTGGGGGAGGTTTCTCAACAACCAACGAGGAAGATACCACCATTATTCCATTCCGGACACCGGCTGGCGAGATGAAATGAGGTCGAGGTCATGCTCCCCGTGGGTGGTAGAGTAGACTGCACGCAGGTTTTCCATTTCTGTACCATCCGAGAGTTTGCAGTGTCAACTCTGTCAGCCTGGATGATCAAGAATTAAGTCCACCTTACCAATCTGACTTATACTCACACTAGAATAAGCAGCCACGGTCATTTCTGTGATTGTGTGTGCACATGTGCCGATGTATGTGCACGTGTGTGCACGTGTGTGTGTTTGTGCGCATGCTGCCTCATTCATGACACACAGGGGGCCAACGGGAGCGCCAAAGGAACCTGTCTCTAATCCTCAATTTTTACCAGGCTAGTGATGGAGTGAAAAGAAGTGTGCAGTCTCCAACTTGCTGTACTTCTTCAAGTGTGGTCTGATCACACGTTTGAGAGCCTGTAATCTTCTTTCCTATTGGACAGGCGGTCGGTTCCAGGGCGTTCTGCGTTGGGGTAGAAGCGAGGCTCTAATCTGTGACAAGGAAATCGGGTGGGACAGAGGCGCTTTAACGTGGACCCAGGAAACCCTGCTACCCGGTGAAAAGGAAACCCTGACTGAAAACACAGGTACGACTGGACCGCGAGTAAACCACACGCGTCTGTACCAAAGCAGAAGGAACAGCAGGTCAGCTTCCCATCGTGCAGGTGACTGACGTTAACCCGGTGCGGGAAGTGAATTATTTTATGTTCAATGTTGGCTGAATGTCAGATGCATCTTATGGGGGCTGCGTCTGAAGGCAGGAATTATCTCGGTTCCGCTTGTCCCCACCGCTGGCTGACGGTCCTCTGCATGTTGTTCATTCTGTCTCAGAACTCTTCAAGGCAGGTGTTCGCTTTCCCAGAAACAGCTCACTCCCCCCAATACCTCCTGATTGATCATAATCTCACTTCCCATTGCTCTTATCTCCTCGGCTCCAAGTTCCTATTTACATGGCCTGTGTTTACTCTCTAGCGCTGACTCATCACGTGTCAGCATCGTTTTTGCAGCAATTCCTGGTTTCTCAAAGTGCTTGGGGTGGGTACGCCTCCTGGCCTTGGTGGGGCCAGCGCCCTGTAGGTGAAGCTCCTCCCTGGGTTCCCACGGTTAGGGGTCAGGAAGAATACATTTTAACGATAAGTGGTCACTGGAGTAAACAAAAGTTGGAAAAACTTTGAATGCACTTTTAGGCTCATCCAATCACTTACCGGGAGCCGCTAATTCACGTGTTTAGGACTGTTTTCTGCGGTGAGAGAGGAAATGTGGTTTAGGCCTCGGAGCCCTTGCAGGCTTGGCTTCCGGAGCCTTGGGCGGCGGTGATGCGGGTTTGGAGAAGAAGCAGAACCGAGACCCAGCAGGGATGCGGACGACTGAAAAAGTAGGGAAAGCGACTAAGGGGACAGCAGAGGCCCTGGAAGCGAGACTGGGAAAGGCAGCAGCCCAGCCCAGCACGCGTCCCGCGGCGAGGCTGGCCCCCCAGGCGCTCTCCTGTCCCCTGACACCCCCACAGCGCAGATGCTCCAGGCCTAGCAGACTCCCTGTGGCCGGCTTTCTTGACTCCAGAGGAGGGAGGAAGGAGAGGGTGAGGGGTAGGCCAGCAAAGGTGAGTCACGGTGACGCAGAGCTGCCCTGGGCCTCGTCCAGGCGCACAGCTGAGCCCTGGCTGTGCTCGCCGGCTGCTCAGTTCCTTTGGAGGCCACCGCACCCAACTTAAGGCTTAGTCTGGCGTGTAAGCGAGGCTTTCGCCAGCTCAGAGACATGCTCGCCGGGGTGGTTCTGACACTGAGAAAGATTTGAAGAAGAAATTATAAGGACGGGTTTGGCCAAAGGCAAGAAATAGTATCTTAGGGTGATGAAAGGAAATATTTACTTAGAAAGTCATCTATTTGTTGATGAGTAAGACATCACTTACCAAAATAAATGTGTTTTAGAATTAAAAAAAATGATTTTCATGTATTCTGGCATGGGAACTAATACACTATTTTATATGTTGCTGTATAGTTATAAAGTTATGATGAAAAGGCAGCTTTCTAAAACATGGAAAATTAGTAATTTTCTAAGTTCAGTCTTTGTAGTAGCTGGTAGTTGTATAGCATGAATTTCACATCTCTCATATATAATAATTAAAATATGTGATAACACATTCATATTATCCTAATGTATGCTATCAATGATTTGGGGCATCCTGACATTGCATGAACACCTGAATATAAGACAACCCTCTATGTTGGAGAGTAGGCAATTATTTCACTTGTTCTTATTACTTCTAAAGTACACAGATAATTGTCTAACTGAGGCACTTCAAACATTCCATATTCTTAGGGCAATAAACAGAATTTGCCAACACACTGTACTAGCATAGTTGAAATAGGAATGGAAAACAGAAAAGATTTTAGAATTTCACTAGTTGTCAGGGGCATGGCAGATATAAGCAAATCAATAACATTTCAGATGTTCTAGTAGTTTTAAGAATTTTAACTTCTAATTGGTCTAGGACACAAACATAAATTTCAAGGTCCAGCACTGCAGATATAATGATAAACAGAAAATCCTGTTGCAAGGAACATTATGAAATCATGGACGAAAGTATCAAACACATTTAATTTGTCTAAAATAATATGAAATGTATTCGTGGAAGACAACAATGAAATATCTCTCATCCTAAAATCTAGAGATGAAGGAAAAAAGTTGGCTGAATTTGAAACCATGAGCATGAACCTGGAATGTGCTTTGAGAACCTGTATTTACACCACTTATGAGGTCCAGGAACCACCAACTGCGAGGTGAACGGCAGAATCACCCCCAGGCCAGCTACTAGCCTAGGGCTCTCGGCCAGACTTACCAGACATCCACTACGGAAGATGATCCCAGCTCAGACCACAAGGAACCATCGCTAAGAAAAACAGCTCCCATCACGAGTTACACAACACACCATCAATGAACAAAGATGAAATCAAGTCTCAGGGTTTGAAAGGATGAAATGGAAATCTGAAAAAGCAGTTTTAACAAATGCAATTAAAATTTCCAAGGCATGAATATAATCAAAGCCCTGAAGAGAAGACTAAGACACCATGAAAAAAGGAGTGAGCAAAACCTGCTAAAGCTTAAAGATTTTTTTTTTGTAAATTCAGTCTTTAAAATTAAAAGTTAATGACTGGATCCGAAAGCAGGTATCATACAGTCAGGAGAGACTGAGAAGAAGACAGCCAGGGAAACAGTCAATGCAGAACCACCCAAGAACTGCTCGGAAGGCGGGGAAGGAGGCTAACGTGCAGGTCAGTAGGATGACAATATCCAGCATGTGTGCCAGCAGGAGTCCCGGAAAAGAGGACGCGGAGTGAGGATGAGACAGAGGCTAGGACCACAGAGAATTTCTCCACCGAAAATAAAACAAAAGAAAAAAAGATGCCACCCAGAGAGGGCAACTCGCTATTTGCGTACACGCGCCTTAACTGAAGACGTTCAAGATAGCAACAGCAGTGACAATCTGGAGGCATAATAAAAATTTACAGCATTTCTCTGAATAATCCATTGACCAAGGAATACCATCATAGTAAAAACTCAGGTGGTAATTACGAAACAGTGTTAAGTACTACCTAAAAAAAAATTTGTGTAATATAGCTAAATGTGTATTTGAAGAAAAATAGGCTGTCATATATATATATATATATATATATATATATATATGAAAACAAGAATAACAAAATCATTAAGCAGAGTTTTTAACAGAAATGAGTTTAACTTGCCATAAATAGGCCCCCAAATCCAGAATGTTTATCATAGCAGGACAGCACAATTACTGAACTAGCCAATAGAGCACAATTAGAGTCAGAAAGCTGAGCTTCTTCTTTATAAGGTTAAAAGAGACAAACTTTTGAAAAGTTAAAAGAATAAAAATAAAGAAAAAGCGTATGTAAATAATAAGAGAAATTAAGTAACGTCATGAAACACATACTTTAAGATAAGCATATATATGAATAAGTTACACTGATAACTTAAATTTTACATAAAATGGTGTTCAAAAATACATAAATTACAAAAACTATAAGACAAGAAACAGAAATCTGAAATGAAATTCAAATCAATGTGATTAAATGGGTAAATTAAAATGTACCCGTGAATGAAATGCTCCTGGGTGTTAGCAATACTTTCCAAAACTTCAAGTGACATGGCCCCATTTTAGACAAACTGTACAGGTGAGAGAGGAAAAGTGGAAAATCTCTCCAACTCATAAGGCTAAAATGACCTTAATTTTAAACCAGGAAGGGTGGGAAATGCAAGGGAATTTCTGGACCACTCTCACTTTTGAATACGAATACGAAAGTGCTAACATAAAGTGTTAGCATACTGACTCCAGAGCTTTGAAACATGACAATCCAACATGACTGATTTGCGTTACATCAAACTATGTATGAGTCAACAGCAGAAATGCTCTCAATTTAATTCTCCACTCTTACAGAATGGCCTTAGTAAACAGCACAAATCAGAGCCTCATAATATAGCCCACATTTATCAGATAAGCATTATTTGTTTGTTTACAATGTTTCTGGTCCCAGTGGCCAGACATTATAAGGAAAACTTAGACTGAAGCAATTATCCAATCATCTGGCGACTTAAAACTTTGAAATGTTCTAACTCAGACTTCGAGCTTGGGGTAAATGACAGTCTCTGCCTGGATGTGTGCCATCGTGACCAGGAAAAGGCTTAGTGTTAGAAGGCAGGTAGGCATGGGGGGTTGAGGACAGCCTGGATAACTGCAGCTCTGACCTGGCGCTCACAGCTCAGTCCTGGACAATGCCCACAGCTGCCCTGTGCAAATAACCCCATGATTCTTTGAGACAAGGAGAGTTTCCTTAATGGTCAAGGATCTCTATCTACTCTGAGAAAAAACAGGATTAAACATACAGACAATATGAGATAAACTTGGGGAGGCATTCTGATAAATATAGAAAAATATTACACGATTTAAACTCATCTGTTAGCATTATTAGAATATAGAATATGTTGTCATTTTAATTCCAATTTGAAATGATGTAAGTGAAAAAAATTTAATTTGCTAAGCTTTGAAATCTTGTTAAATTTGTAAATAGTATTGAAACAGAGCAGAGAAATTAAAATTGCCATCTTTATTAGTCTATTAGATATTTCATATCTATTTGTGAGCTTGGGAATGCAAATCTATCAGGTAATTGAGGCTATTAAAAATAATTTTAATATATTACATTTATAGATGTAGTTTGAAATGCTCAAAGGTGTTTAATCAAGCTGTAAAAATACCTTTAGATTATGCTTAAAATTTTGAGTTTTTTGTTACAGTAAATTGATGGATTTAGTGTTTAAACTGTGTTGTACTGTTTGGCTGACAAGCTATCCCTGTAGACAACTTTGGCTGAAAAGCTACCGCTGTAGACAACTCCTCAATGCCTGTCCCCAAAAACAATATCGGCAACAAACCAGCTCTCACATCAAGTTCACGAGCAGATTCAGAAGATTAAAACATGATAATCTTTAATGATTAGAAAAGTCTTTCTTAAAGTTAACACCTGCACGTGGTTCAGAGAGGAGGCGGGTGTCCTCGGAAGCTTTCGGGAATGAACACTAGAAGAAGAATTTTTTTCCTTAACTCATAGATGGTATATTCCAGAACTCTGCAGTAACCCTAATACGTAATGACAAGATCTTAGAATCATTTCCACTATGAGTCAGAAACAAGAGGAGTCATCAAGTCTATTACCAGGGTTTCTATCTGACATCACTGGAGGTGCTAGATGATGCAGTAATACACAAAAATGAAATAGTTATATGGACTGAAAAGAGAATAGTAAAACCTTAACGTTTTACAAAATGTGCCATTTTCTACTTAGAAAATTAAAAAATAAGCTACAGAAAAATAGAACTAGTAAAAATAAATGTATCCACTGTGGCAACACACAAAATCAATGTACACTGTCAACAGCATCTGATACACGGATACAACTGGAAAACATGACCTTAACAGATATAATGTAATAGCACAAAAAACTATACGTAAGAATACATAAAACTAATGGAAAGATTTCTATGTAGAATGAATAAACATACTGAGAGGTTTAAGACAAGATTGAAATGAATGGAAAGTAAATTCCACAAAGGTCCAGAAAGAATAATTTTATAATGATACTAATTCATACTAATTCGTTCTCCAAATATATATAATTTCAATGGTTTTCCAACCAGAATCCTAATAGGTTTTATAATAGATTTGTACAAATACATACATGAAATGCATATTAATAATAACATGAAAAATACAGAGCAAAGTAATTTTTAAAAATCTAATTTGCATGGCACTTACTAAATGTCAGAAACTCTCCTAAGTACTTTAAACACAGTAACTCCTTTGACTCTATAAAACCCCTAGGAGATAATGAAGTCATCTACACTTAGAGAAAATGATTGGTTAAGCAACTTGGCCAAGAACAGAGAATCAGAACCAGCAAGAGTCTGATCTCTTTATCACATTGTCTCTCTAGCAAACAAACAAAAACACGTAGCCAAGAACAGTTTAAAGAGGAACAGGGTAAGGCTCACTTCACAAAGTATCAGTACTGAGCAAAATGCAGGGAACAGAGACAGCCTGGGGCAGGCGGGACAGAAGGACAGGCCAATGGGATAGAAATGTAAGCCCTGCAAGGGACTCCGTTGTACACGGGACTCCACACGCGATAAAGACTGCAAACATGACAATTTAAAGAGGGATTATTCACAAGCTGTCTGGAAAACTGGCTATTTGTTTAAATACATATTACATTAGATCCCTACCTCATAAGGTGCAGAAAAATAAAATCCAAATAGACTAAAGGTCTCAATATAAACATGAAATGATAATGATTTTGAAGTAAAAGTAGGAAAATATCTTTGTGACGTTTTGGGGAGGAGGAGAATTTTTTTTCTTTCCTTTTTTTTTTAGCAGAGAAAGGCTTAGCGCAGGCCCATGTAGGGAGGAGGATTTTTTTCTAAGGTAAATCTTAGAGACCAACTACTATGGAGAAAAACAATTGATAAATGTGATTTTATTAAAATTCAAAACATCTCCATGAAAAAGATAAAATAAACCAGCTGAATAAAATAGATCACACACTAGAAAAAGATGTCAACAATCTATATAAACAAGAAGAGGTTATTGTAGTAATATACTACAAATAGAAAAACTGTATAGAAAAATAGGAAAACAGATGAAAAGCAGATACTACAAACAGAAAAACTGTATAGAAAAATAGGACAACAGATGAAAATACATAAATAAGTCCATAAGGAAACACAATTACATATTCAAAATAAGGTGCAGATTAATGTCTGATAACAACACTTTGGCACAAACAGAGGAAATGGGGGTTGCACCTTGTTTGAAGGGGCGTAAAACGGTACAGTGGTTTCAAGTAGCAATTTTGCAATACTCTGGAAAGCTGAAATGCGCATATTCTAACCAGCCATTCTTTAGTTTAATTGTGGGTCTTAGAGGGTACTCTTATACTTGAACACTAGTTTACACTCACAGGATTCTCTGCAGCAGTGTTTAAGAGAATGAAAAAATGGAAATAATGTAATCATTATTTAGAACCTGAGCCCCTAATCAGCTGGTTCATTCATACAGAGGCAGCTAAAATAAATGAACTGAATCTATATTTGCGTAGCTAAATCCCACAAGTATGAAGTCCAGAGGAGAAAGCAAAGCTGCAAAAAGATATAAACATGAATAAACTGTATATAACTTAAAAAAAATCTCTGTAGTATATATTATTTATAGATGCTTTCCTAGGTACTAGAAATACAGACACAAATATAGGAAAGGCAAAATGTAACTCCAAACAGTAGTTAATTCTGAACTTTAATGGGGAGCGAAGAAGTCATGCGAAGCTTTTGTTTCATTTCTTAACAAAAAATACAAAGATATGAAAACTCAGAGACATAGAGAGAAAAGGGAAGGCATTGCGCGTGTGCACGTGTGTGCACCTGTGAGTAACGAAGCAAACTGGGAAGGACTTTTTAATCTGGGTAGGGGCCACACAGGCATGTCTGAAACCCTTCTCTACATTTTTAGCATCTTTGGAATGTTTCAGTCATTTTAAAAATAAGTGAAAGGTTTATATCCATATACTCAAGAATAACATAAGTATTTAGAAAGGAGGTGAGGTCGAATGTGGGTGTATGTGGGGAAGCAAGTGCAGCAGAACATATATAGATGTGCTGATTGCACCGAATATCCCATAAATCTAGAAGAGAGTTTCTAGATTATTTTGACCTAAGTTTAATGTAGAATAATAATCTGATCTAAAGCAACTGCAAAGATCTTGGAGTGTCAGTGTAATAGTTTTAACACATGCAATTGCCGCTGTCATTTTTATGGTATGTCTGGGAAAGATTTACTTTTGAAAAATGGATAAAGAAAGACATATGAACTCCAGATGTATATAATGTGCAAATAATTTAAAACAATAACAATAGCCTGCAGAAAAGCATATTTGAGATAATTTAATAAAAAGCACTACTGAATTTTATTGAAAAGTGTTGACTTTTATCATGATGGAAGATTCACTGAGACATTATGAGAAAGAATTTAAAATAGCAAGTTTCTGGGTGCATATACTGTACACACGTGCACAGGAAGGGGAGAATGGGGAGGAAATGAGACAGGGAGGAGGGAGAGAGACCGATCTGGAAAAACAAATGTGCTAGCTTATATCTTTGCATACCCTCTGAATGTAACGCACAGGATGTAAGGACAGTCTTCAGAGGCTCCTCGGCGATGAGAGAGCATGAATTCCAGGAGATGGGGAAGCCCTCACACGTCAGCATCATCAGACCCCGTGGCCTGGAGCAAGCACAGGTGGGCATGGGGCCAGCGGGCAGCCGGGGCCTTTGCAAACCGAGACCTGAGCTCGCGCCCCCTGCCCCTCTCTCCCCAGGGCGGTCACTTCAGGGGTACCTAGAGAGTGACACCTTTCCTGGGTAAACGAAACACAGAATTCAGGGAAAGCTGCTTCTCTAGGTCTTGGAAAACCCCACAACCTCAGGCTGGCTCTTGGTAGTAGGCAGAGCTGGCACTCCCACTGTGTGTCAGTCAGAAGGAAAATGTGATTTTAATGTAAAATGGTCCTGGGTTAGAACCTTGTATACAGTGCAAGCACCTGGAAGAAGCACGTGTGAATTCTCTCTTGAGGAAGGTACCCTAAAGCTCTCTGAGGAAATATGAAGTGTCAGACTCCAAGTACTGAAAACATTTTAATTTGCTGACATAAATATATAAAAGAAATGAGTAGAGAAGGTATGAAAATATAAGTGAAAGGCTGCTATAGTGATGGAACAGACCTGAAAAAGAACCTACAGAAATTTTACAAATAAAAAACAATAACAGATTAAAAAGTGATTGTAACCTATTTTTGAACCAAGTATATGCGTAGTCTAAACAAATAATTTAGTGAACTGGTAAGTATGTCTGGGGGAAAAAAAAAAAAAGAGTTCTCTGAATGTAAGCCAGAAAAATGAGCAATTATAAAAACAAGGGAAGGTGCAGAACCATAGATGACAGACCAGGAACGTCTAACATGCGTCACCTTGGACTCAAGAAAGGGCATCAAGAAAGGGGATGGGGCGGGGAGGTTCAAAGGGACACGTGCTAAACATCTTGAAATGCAAATCCAGTGAGCCCACTGCACCCCCATCTGTAAATCTTGTCGGCAACAAGGCAGTGGAGATAATTTACACTGCAGAATAAATAAGATGAAAGACAGGTTCTCCACAGAGGAACAGGGCTTAAACAGATACAGGGTTTCTCATCAGTAACAGCTGATGGCTAATGCCAGATGCAGGGGAACAGTCTTTTCAAAATGCTGAGAAAAAGTAACTGTCAACCTGGAATTTTATACTCAGTGAATTCAAGAATGAGAACAAAGCATGTAAAATTTTCTTTCAAACAAAAACAGAGTTTATCCACCAACGAACTCTCATTACAGAAACATTTAGAAAAAAACAAAATGATTCCAGATGGGCAATGTGAATGCAGGAGATGTGGTGAGCAAAGAAGTGAAGAATCCGTGTAAATAGTTTAAAGATGCATCACTAGTATGAAGCAAAGTATAATTCGTGATGTCAGAATATGACCAAACTATTTGAAAACATCTTATGTGACTTGCAAAAGCTGATCACCGTTAGAGTAATTTAAGGTTCTTGAGTTATTTGAGAGTGTGGTATTAACTGTGCTCAAGTTTTGACTTTATTAAGTAAAATGCACATGTAAAATTTTCTGTGGTAAATTTAAACAAATAGGAATTTGAATGTTTAATTTTTAAAAAGGTAGAGCAAAGTAGGGATAAACTCCCTAACCACACAATAGCTGCATGAAGAAAACATAGAAAAAGCAGGAATGAGATGGTAGAAATAAATCTAAGTATACTGTAAACACCATAGATGGGAAAGAATTGAGTCATCCAGTTAAACACAAAGACTGTCAGGCCTGATTAAAAATATCCAGCCATATGCTCTTTACAAAAGACACATCTAAGATAAATCTGAATAATTTGCATCTTACAAAACACACAAAGCAATCCAGTTGGAGAGTGCTTATAAAAATAGAAATAAGCAAACAATAAGATATCTAAAATGATTCTGACAAAAATACTATCGCAAGAAAAAATAAGAGCACAGGTAATTCTGTATCATAAAGAAATTAACTCAGTAATTCATGATATTGTTACTAAAAAAATAACCACCTGAGAGTTCTGTGAAATCTGCCAAACATACAGAACACCTAACTCCCCTTAGAGAAGTATTTCCAGAACACATGAAAAGAGGAAATATTCTTAAAGTATTTTACGAGACAAACAATGCCTTACTAACACAACCAGAATAATGCAAGAGAAGTGAAGAAAGCCAGTGTCCAGTCTCATAAGTATGCCAAAAAAAATATGCAAGATCACCCTTCAAGTTTTTTAGCACAAGAAAAAAAATTAGGAAAACTTATCACATCAGCAAAGGAACAAAAATAAGCCAAGTGACCACCTTATTTTTTTCTAAGTATGTGATAAAATTGAACAATCACTCATGATAAAAAATATTATTAGTAAACTGAGACTGGAAGACTTCTTTCGTCAACAGACATTATCTACAACAGTCCCTGAGCAACCACCCTGCTTCGTGAGGGGTGTAGGTATCCCCTTTACCATCAAGTCATCTGTGCCCAAAACAAGGGTATTTATTCTCCCCTGCACCATTCTTCTGGAACATAAGCCATTATAGTTTGATTAGATAATGTGAGAAAAAAAAATATTTATGCATATATGTGTGTGTGTGTATGACTGGGTCATTTTGCTGTACAATAGAAATTGACAGAACACTGTAAACCAACTAAAATGGAAAAATAAAAAGCATTTTAAAAAAGAAGATGAAAAAAGGAAAATCAAAATTATGGGGATTAAAAAAGAAGATATACACAGGCTATTGTTTAGAAATCACATGATGGTTTTAGCCCTAAACACAAACATACGATTGGGATTAATAAGCACATTAGCAGTGTTTTAAGACATAGAAATAAATAACAACAAGATGTCAGCAGCAAAAAATATACAATGAGATTTTTAAGGATATGTTTCTCAGGAAAATCTGAACATATTAGCTATCTGAGTAAATTATTTTTAAAGATGTGCAAAATGATGGAGAATAATATAAAGTTAGTTTTTAATAACCAAAAAATTCCTTCAAAATATCTAACACATGGAGGTTTTGTCATGGTCTTATATAAATTCAATCCTGTAAAAATTTCAGTTATCTCCAAGCTATTCCCTAGAGTTAATATAATTCTACCAAAATTCTAGCCACGGTTTCATGAATTGTATACTTTGTTTGTCAATTTATTTGAAAAAATAAGAGGCCAAAAATATCCAATACGTTTGTGAAGAGGAACTGGACTGGAGTGTCAGTAGGGGTATCTCCTTTCAGTAGGCATCAAGAACTGACAGAAAGCTGTAATGCTGAGAATTCAAAAACAGAATAATATACCATGAAAGGAACAGAGAGCTCAGAATCAGAGAGAGGCATAAAGGGAAACCTAGGCCAGGTGTCGCGGTAGACGGCCAGGAAAAAGACCGAGCCATTCAATAACAGGCTATCATTCCTTATCCAAATGTGGAAAACATTAGGCATCTATTTTACACCATGCCGAAAAGATATTTTAGATGTATTAAAGATATGACCACGAAGAACAATTTTTTTAAACTTTTAGAAAAAAATACTTTAAAAGAAAATTATAGAAAATATGTAAAGAACAAAGTAAGTTTGTTTGTTTATTTATTTTGGATCTTAGGGCCACACCTGTGGCATATGGAGGTTCCCAGGCTAGGGGTGGAATCAGAACTGTATGTAGCTGCCAGCCTGCAACACGGGATTTGAGCCACGTCTGTGACCTATACCACAGCTCACGGCAACGCCGGATCCTTAACCCACTGAGCAAGGCCAGGGATCAAACCCACAACCTCATGGTTCCTAGCTGGATTGGTTTCTGCTGCACCATGATGGGGAATTCCCCAAAGTAAGAATTTTATAGAAAAAAAAAAGTCTGGACATTCTGCAAAGATGCTCAGGCTTATGACTCATCAGTAAAATGCAGATACCATCTCAATGAAATATAATATCACATTCACCAGCCTGGAAATTAAAATCTGACATTATCAAGTCTTGCTCACTGGTGGGAATATAAATTGGCCCAACTACTTTAGGAAACAATTTTGGTTTTCCTGTTGAGTTTAGAGCTGTGCTTAGACAGTGAGACTTGGGTTTCTGTGATGTATGATAAAGGTAACTTGCACACCTGTGACGAAAGGCATTCAGGATTGCTTTGCGTAAGAACAGCAGAACAGAAAACAACCTGAACATCTACTGACTGAAAAAATGAACACATTGTGTTATAATTCTACAATTATAATTCGATATGGTTATAATTCTATACAATTATAATTCTACAGTGGACACTAAGGGTATGGATGGGCCAGGCACAGACAGCAGGGAGAGTGACTTCCCCCAAATACAACATGGAATTTTTAAAAAGTGAGCTACAAAAGGGGAAGCACTGCACAATTTAATTTTTAACATTTCAAATAAGCTCAAAACTAAATAATGCATTATGTTAGGAAACATACGAGAATCTTTATTGCAAAACAAAATAATTACACGTACAAACTTTAGGACACATTTGTCTGTGTCTTCAGGACCTCAAAGATACAGGCAAGACTGTTTCTCGAGTGAGCTGGTTCCTACGTGCGCATCCATCTGTCCACGATCTCTTTACATCGCACCTCTATTAGGTCTACTTTCTGCTGTGATATATTTGGAATATATGACACATTTCAGAATTAATAAAAAATAACGTCTGAATTTTTTTTTAAAAATGTTGAAAGCTACCATTAAAAACTGCAATGCACAGGTCTTTAAAAACGTATAAAACATTTTAAAATGTATTTTCATGCTACAATTGCAATTTAAAGGCATATTGAGGGGAGTTCCCATCGTGGTGCAGTGGTTAACAAATCCAACTAGGAACCATGAGGCTGCGGGTTCGATCCCTTGCCTTGCTCAGTGGGTTAACGATCCAGTGTTGCTGTGACTGTGGTGTAGGCCGGCGGCTACAGCTCCGATTCGACCCCTAGCCTGGGAACCTCCATATGCCGCGGGTGTGGCCCTAAAAAAAAAAAAAAAGGCATATTGACTGGTATACTACTAAAGACTAAAGAGAGCTATCGCAAATAGATATTCCTTCTGTATCTCACAAAGAATTGCTGTGAACAAACACAACTGCTTCTAGCTGATGCTGTTCTGCTGGGGATCAGGTCTAGATCTTAGTATCTGATAACTCCCTGCAACTTAGAGCTGAGTACAATGCTTACAGAGGTCCCCTGTTACAACTGTAACATCGTACACATCGGGCCAGAGCAAGTACGCGAGCGTTTCCTCCCCCCGATGATGCTAGAAGAACCGCAGACGGGCTAGAGCAGGCTATTATCACATCTTTAGACACCTGGGGGATCTGGTGTTCGCAGCAGCTTTACAACAGCAGGGATCTATGACGATGAGGGGTTTAAAAGCCACCACTGTCCACTCCATAGGAAGGGTGTGAGATTCATGAAGCTCCATATGTAGCTGCATCATCCTTTCGATACCCTCTGAAGATGAGAATTGGGGTCATTTCTAAATCACAGACATGAAATAGGAGAAAAACCTGGACATTGTAAATGGCACTGAAAACATCTTCAGTGGTACCCGCCAAGTCTGTGTGGGTGTTTATGCCCAAATTTGGAAATTCATATTTGGCCTGTGATAAATGTGCTGGGCTCATTCAAGTAGTTTATTAAGGGAAGGCTTCCGGTATTAGTGTACCATGAGTGCTGTGCAAACAAGAGTTCTTAGAAGAGGAGTTCCCGCCATGGCAGAGGAGGTTAAGAATCCGACTGCCGCAGCACCCACTGTGGACGCATGGCTTCAGTCCCTGGCTCAGCGGGTTAAAAGATCCAGCGGTGCTGCAACTGTGGGACAGGGAGCATCTGGGGCTTGGAGTCAACCCAAGGCACTAGGCGAGGAACTTCCATATGCTGCGGGTGTGGCCATAAAAGTTTTAAAAAAATTAAAAAATAAAAGAAGTCTTAGAAGAAAGCTGCACCTGAAACTCTTCAGCCCTTTGCTGGAAACACCCCAAACGCAGCTGAGGCTCCAGGCACCCACAGCTGGCACCTCTATTCCTCCTCCACGCAGCTATCAAAAGGCATCCGCATTATGTATCATTAATCCACAAAATTACAGATGACATTAGAAATAATAATGATTTATGACATAATAAAGGGAAATCACTCTTATGAAATTTAACGATTTGTGTACATTTAATCTTCAGCATGTGCCCCTAGCTCCCCTCATCACTAGTGAGAGTTATATTTTGATGTCATATTGAAAACAGACCTCCGAGATTATATTGCCTGTACCCTGGAGAACTCGGGGTGTCTCCTGAAAATAAGATAAACCAAAAGCAGTTTTAGGCATGCCATGCAAAGTGGGTAAAATCTTTCATAATTTGGGAATAAACTTATTTTAACAAATACTTTAAAACAGTTGACCAGTTCAATTTTAAGTCTTGTGTAATGAGATATTCGGATGTAAGGAAGTATGCAGCCAGTGGGTAAAAAATAGCATTTCATCTACTCTTATTTAATAAAAACAAGAATATTTTGATTTAATGTGTGCTATTTGTTAAACTGACTGCTTTTTGAGCAGTTTTAGGTTCACAGCAAAGTGAGGTGAAGGTACAGAACGAGCTGAACCCCAGCGCCCCACACACCCGGGCTCTCCCGCCATCAACATCCCCCTGCCCCCCGACAGCACACTTGATGCTAACAATGAGTCTAGACTGAAGCATCATCACTACTCAAAATCCACAGCTCCCGTTAGGGTCCACTCCCGGTGCTGTGCATTCCAGATACATGACGGCCTGTACCCGCAATGATTACATCACACAGAATAACTCGATTGCCCTAAACTCCTCTGCGCGTTCAGCATCCATCCCTCCACACGTCCCTCCTCCCTGGCAGCTACTGACTTTTTATTGTCACCATAGTTTTGCCTGTTTGCAGAAAGTCACAGGTTTGGAATCACACAGTACGCAGCCTTTTCTGATTGGTTTCGTCCACGTAGTAACGCATACTAACACTTCCTCTACGTCTTGTCACTGCTTTTGATGGCACATTTATTTTTAGCTCAGAGTAATATTCCACCGTCAGGATGGACCACAAGTTATCTCTCCATCACCTACAGAAGGACATCTTTGTTGTGTCCTAATTTTGACAATTATGGACAAATTATGAATCGGTGTGAGGTCTTTGTGTAGACATGTTTTCAGCTCCTTTCAGTAAATGCCACCAAGTACAATTGCTAGGTCGCATGGTGAGAGTATGTTTACTTTTAAAAGAAATTAGGGAGTTCCCTTCGTGGCTCAGTGGTTAACAAATCTGACTAAGAACCATGAGGTTGCGGGTTCGATCCCTGGCCTCGCTCAGTGGGTTAAGGATCCGGCGTTGCCGTGAGCTGTGGTGAAGGTCGCAGATGCGGCTGGGATCCTGCGTTGCTGTGGCTGTGGTGAAGACCGGCAGCTATAGCTCCTGTTAGACCCCTAGCCTGGGAACCTCCATGTGCCACGGGTGCGGCTCTACATAAAGGCAAAAAGACAAAATAAATAAATAAATAAATAAATGAAATTACCAGACTCTCTTCCATGTGGCTGCCCCACCTAGAATCCCCCCCAGCAGTGAATGAGAGCTCCCGCTGCTCCACACCCTCGCCAGCACTTGGTGATGTCAGGGTTCCAGAGTCTGGCCATTCCAACGAGTGTGTGGTGGTATCTCTTCACCGTTTTAGTTTGCATTTGCCTGATGCCTTAGGATGTGGAGCGTCTTTCATGTGCTTGTTTGCCATCTGTCTGTCTTCTTCGGTGAGGTTAATTTGTTCTAATTTTTAAAACCCCCACCTACATGATGCTAAAATGTTCATGTCCTTTCTCCCAGCAATAATTCCTGATCGTCTCCCTGGAAATCAATACAAACTTATTTTAAAAACACCTTGCTGATCTTGCACTCTGAGAAAGCATATACCAAAATCTGAGAACGTTATAAAGTTTGAAACACTTAGATGAAGCTCACACCCTCCCACTGAAGATGGGTCTACAAGGGTGAACATCTTTATACTGTGACAGCTTCTTTATTTGACCTCATAACACTCATGGCAGCAACTGTGAAATGCAGATTACAATTCAATACCAACTGGACCATTCAAGACAGTGATTACATGCTGTGCTAAGATCAAATTCAACTGCAGTTTCCATCATGGCTCAGCACTAACAAACCTGACTAGTATCCATGAGGACACGGGTTCGATGGTTGGCCTCGCTCAGTGGGTTAAGGATCCGGTGTTGCTGTGGTTGTAGTGTAGGTTGGTAGCTACAGCTCCGATTTGACCCCTAGCCTGGAAACTTCCATATGGCACAGGTGTGGCACAAAAAGAACCAAAAAAAAAAAAAAAATTCAGTCAAAAGACTAAATTTTGTCTCTAAAAATATGCATTGCCCTTCATCCAAGAATTACAGCATATTACTTATTCAAGTAAAAATAACACTTTGGAAATAACTTAAAAATCTGAAGAAATAAAGAAATAAATAATAAAGAAATAGAAACAAAACTACAACAGTGTTAAAACCCCACACCGACTGTGGCATATAGTACAGCAGCTGAGACATAATCAAAAACATTAGAAGTGGTTCTTTGTGAAATTTTGATACAGAAACCTAATATAGTGTATATACTCTCTGTGGTAATCAATCACCTGGAATTTGAATTTTCCTGAAGGAAAGATGAACTGAGCTGGCGCTACTCGAGGCAGCACAGACCAGACCATTTCCAGTACTGGGGGAGCTTGTATGATAGCCCTGATTCTGGAGTTATCCACGTTAGGTACAGCACGAGGCGGAGCTCCCTGCGAGACTCTGTGGAGGATGATGCTGTCTACACTGACAGAGGTCCTGATGGAGACCCAGGGGTTTCCACAAGAGGATATAAAGACAGAGAACTTGGCAGCTTTGTGCGAATGTGCATGCATACGTCAAGTCAAGCAGGCCTCCCCGAGAAGCTGGGCTTGCAGGATCCTTGCCTCTCTCACAGACTCTGGTTAGTTCTGCGTAGTTAACACATATCACACAGTTGCATAGTCACAATTTCTCATTTTATTAACTTGTCAATTCTTCTACTAATCGGTCTCATGCTTTGGCAAAAGATGGAAGTTCTTTTGTCCCGCCTAAGTTGGCCTGAGTTCTGATCAAGCTAGCTGGTCTTTTGGTTAAATTGTTTTCTCTGCCCACGTCACAGCCCTCAAAAGGCAGAGGGAGACACGAGCCTTGAAAAAGCCTGAGTAAAGAGGCCTCTTCATAGGATAGGCACTGTCTGTGTTTTTCTTGGTGGCTAGACCACTGAGATACGATATCAAAATATCAAATATTTGCAAAACAGAAATATAGTGACATGTATTGCTAATATGGATTAAACTTTTCTCAACAGAAGAGATTAATGGCTACTCAGCAAGCAATGTACTGGCCAGATTTATTTTCACAGCATAAATCTGACAATGACGGATATGAAGGATGCAATGGGAGGAACGGGGAACAGCGGACACACAAAATGAACACTAGGAAAAGGCAGCTATAAGCCAAATCGCACTGCGGATGGTGGAAAGGGGGGGCAGAAGCCAGAGCTGTTTGAGAAATGTGTCACCACGCCCGGGAACGCTCCAGACGGTCCTTCTTGGGGAGAGCAGGAAGGGCTCTGCATGACCCCAGACTCTCCCCCGTGCTGACCACGTGTGGCAGCGCCCCCATCTTTGTCTTTTTCTCAGACTATGTTTCTGTACAACAAGGCCCAGGGGCTCCCTCTACAAAAGGAATTTTGTCAGGTCTTAAACTGTGCGATGAATGCATGAAAAGAACCAACTTGCTTCCAAAAATAGGCTCCATTCCTCCAACTGCTATTATCATAATCCTTAAATATTTATTTTCCTTCTGATAACAGGCAGTGGAGAATATAAAAGTATGTGTAAAGTAATGAACACTTCAGGTTTCCCAGTTAGAAAGTTTTCCCAGTAATACCCCTGCCCTCCGGAGCACAGTCCTTAACCAATCAGCAACCTCTATTTTTTTTTTAACCTAAATATTCTGAACTCCATTCTCCATCATTTTTTCTGCCTTTGTCTTTAACTTGGCCACTGCTTTTTCTCTAAAATACTGTACCCTCTCTGAGGAGATACACACTCAAATATGCAACCTTCATGACAAGTGGGCTGAAAGTCACATCCCTGAACACCGAGAACCGATCCTAATTTCAAGAAAGAGACTTTCTATCCTTTTCAGAGACAATGGTGTCTTTCTAGTGTCTGTCTGTCCAGCTGACGAATGGACCTCTGTTTCCTTCTAGATGCTCAATGCCCACTTGCAGGCCACTTGGAACTTTCCGGTTTCCTGAGTGCAAGTCCCATCCTGGACACATGTTTAGTCTCATAGGATCGCAGGTCTACGGCCCTGTATCGACTTTGTCAGGTCCCCACCCTGCCAGCTGGCCACAGGGGAGGGCAGGGGACACCGGCGACGCCGGCCCCTCTGTCCCGACTCCCGCCGGTCCGCAGTCCTCCTGGAAGGCCGGTAGCACGTCCTCCAGACAGAACGTTCCTCGTGGAGCGAAGCCCTCAGCTCTGCACGAGCCTCTCGCTCTGCCGGGGGTGAGCGCCCCCCAGCGGCCGGCCGAGGACCCGCTGCCCAGGAAAACTGCAGGCCCGCCCTACGGAAGGGGCACAGTGCGAGGGACAACGGGTGCCGGAGGTGACTCGCTCACGGCCTGAGTTTGATAGATTAGGAATATCCATCTTAACACCTATGAAAACAGAGTCTCAGCCAAGTGCCCCAGAGCCCACGAACTTTGTCACACTAAAGCACCACGTGCCCGAGAGAAACTGGCCTAATTCTGCTTATTTTCCTTATCTCGGTTTCCCTGGAAGCTGTATATGTCAGAATATATAAAATATGTTTTCTGCACCTTAAGATATTAAGTTTTCTTTCGAGTAGCCTGTAGACAATACCAGGATGATTGACCAAAATCTTTCTTTTTCATTCAGACCAAAATACTGTTAATGTATTTGATTGCTCCTGTAGGAATCAAACAATTAATTTCCTAAAAAAATCATGTATAAAACCTCAGGATGCAGAGTGACCGACTGCATTTTCTGCTTTAAAAGCTCCAGTTTGTTCAGTCTTTGCTGCCGAGGGAAGGACGAGGTCGGGACGGGGAGGGCACATCCCAGAGAGACGAGGAGAAGTGAGCGGGTGGAAATAGCTCGTGTTTTCATAAGGCACAGACGACGAGCAGTCTTACCGGATGTAAGCAGTTATTAACATCAAAAATCTTCCAGAGTAAAATATGGTGGCGCTTTCTGCAATATCCCCAGAGGAGTGAAAATGTAGGCTTGGCCTCACCACTGAATCAAGGGACTATCAAAAGGAAAGCCTGCGACTGTGACTAATTGAGCAAGGCCCAGTGTTGCCGACGGAACCCAAGATCCAATTCACTCAGTCGCAACTACAGAGAGGCCATGAAATGAAATACAGACTCCAGGGCGGACAGGTCCCAGACCACCGAAGGCGTGCGGGGCGATGGCCAGCACGCCTCACAACAGGAGAAACTAGCAGGAACTGGTAAACTTTAGAATTCATTGCCGAATCACCTCCCTGCTTAGAGGACATATTTGAATCAGACAGTTCTGAAATTTGCAAGTTAATAAAACTGTGTGTTTACATCTATACTTTTCCCCAAGAGGAAGATCTGAAGAAGCACATCCTTGCACATCAGTGCCCATTTTTGTGTTTCTTCCTTTCTGTTCTCTTTAATATACAAGAGCTGTTGAGCGGCTGAGAAAATGTTGTATGTACAAAAACAAAACCGCAGAAAGAAAAAAAGAAGGAGAAACCTCTAAGCTAGAAAAAGATAAAGGTAGGAAAAAAAAGACAGCTAAAACTATAACAATACAATATCGCATGCATAATAAAAATGATGGAAATAGAGTTCTTAATATAGCATATTGGTAATTACATTTTAATTTCCAGCAGGTTTTATGTGAAGATTTTAACACGTTTTTATTAATTTCATGCTAGAATACTAATTTTATTCTCAATTATAGATGTTCACATAAAACTGCAGTAAAAAAATCAAAACAAAAGCCAATTAAAAATGTGTTCTACACCAAGTTTATCTTTGTACAGCACTATATATCATATCACATGAATCATCATATTCGAGTTTGAAATACCTTTTAAACTGTCATTGTCCTGAAAACTGTTTTGTAAGTCAAGGCCACCAAATGACGGTAACTGCCTGGATAAAATGCACTTCCTTCCAGAGCACAGGAGTTATTTTAAACACACAGAGATGGACACCCCACCCCACACTCACACACACTGTCTATGACAGAAAAGTCATTTTAAAATCCCATAATACGTGCTTCCTTTAGACATTTTTGTGAGCCTGTTCTAGAAGGCGTTTTTGCTTTTGTTCTTACAGCTAATCGAGATACCAGAGATTATACTAAGCAAAGGTCAAAACTAAGGATTTCACGAGGATGAGGAACAGACCTACGCAAGTGATCGTGACGTAAGGCACAGGATGCAAAATTCCAGATTTAACACGTTCTTGTTCTGGCTCACAGATATGTTATCACAGACCGACTAAAATCACAGGACACACAGTGTCAACAAGATTGGGAAGCCACTGGAACGCTCAAAAATTAGCAGCATCAACAAAGATGGGCAGAGCTTCTGTGCCTACCCGCTTGCATCTCTCACAAGCGCCCTATCTTAATAAATCTATTTCTTTCCTAACAACAAAAAAAAGTGGAACATCTCTCCACCTCCAGTTCAGTCATTTACTCCCAGTACATGCCCAGCAGACGGGAGAGCCTCCACCTGGCAAAGCACACCGTTCACAACAGCCCCGCAGTGCAGTCAGGAGAGGGGTCCACGCACCTCTGGACAGTGACACAGGCGAACACCCAGCGTAGGGAAAACAGCAAACCGCCCTTGCTTGCAGCAGGGCGCGCCCGACTAACCTCACGTTGAGACACTGCGGTCAGACACAAAAGCCTGCACTCCATTTCTGTGAAATTCCAAAACAGGCAAAACCGTTCTGCTGTCTAGAGATCAGAAAAGAGGTTACCTTGAGGTGGGATTATTGTTGAGAAGTAGGATAGGAAGCCGGATGGAAGCCGCCAAGTGTCCTGGCTCAGGATCACGGTCACGGTTCCAGGACGCACATGGCTGTAAAAGCACATCAAGAAAGACCTTACTCAGTTACACACACACGCAGGAATACAGCAAATGCCTGAAGGAATCAAAACCGTAACAGAGGTGAATTTCGTTGGCGGGACTGTGAATGGGCCTCCTGGGCTTCCCTGTACTCTTTCTGCTTCTCTCAACTTCTAAATTGAACCCACACTATCCTTTTATAATCAGAAACAACCCATCGACCTATTGATAACAGAGAAGTTGCCGTAACAAGAGAAATTAAGGCAAGAATAAAACTTGCATTTTATACATATTTTAAAAATGTATTCATCCCATTCAAAATTCAGTTCAGCGTGGCTTTGCTCATTTAGTACTTGTCATCCTTAAGTTTTAATTTATGGAAATAACATGTATAAAGAGTGGCTGGCTAGTTAGTCTGCAGAACAAATTTTTTTTCTCTAGAACAACATGTTATCTTTTTTCTGGGAGTGTTCTCTGTTTTTTAATGCATTCATAAAAACTGCCCCAAAGATCTAGCTCACATGGCTTCAGGGAGAGGCCTCCCCTGAAGATGGCAAGGGCTGCGCTGTCTCCGTGCGTCACTGTGGTTTGTTAAAGTTGAACACAGCCGTGCAGAGGAAACGGCTCTCTAATTAGAACAATGTGTGAAGCGAACCAGGGGAGACGGGAAGGGTGACCGAGCTGCTCTTGACCCAAGTTCTAGGACTTCGGGTTAAGTTTTGCATCTATAGGCTGATGTCGGCACACATCCATTTCCACCCACTGCAGACTCCTTGGGTTCAGAACGCCTGAGCCCTGCCCAGAGATACTTCTTCAGGAAACGCTGCCTGGTCTCTTACGTTGCTTGTGCTTTTAAACTGAGATTGTTTTACTGAGACAGAGCTGCTCACACGCAGTTGTAAGGAGTATTTTCCTCATGGTTAACACCTGCGAGACTATAGTACAGTAGCTCGGCCAGGATCTTGACGTTAATCCAACCCATCCATCTCGTTCGGCTGTCTCAGCTTCATCTGCATTTGTGTGTGAGACACTTTCATCCCACGTACAGCCTTGTGCATCCACCGCCACAGCCAGGCACCGAACACAAGGCTGGGTTCCTTGTATCGTGCCTTAATAACCATGCCCGCTGCTTCCCAATCCTTAAACCTTTGGCAACTGCTATCCTGTTCATTTCCAAATTTTTTGTCATTTCAAGTATGTTATGTAAACGGGATGATGTAGTATGCGATGAGCTGAGACTGACTTTCTCCACGGACTTGGCTTCATTCCCTGGAGGCCCATCAGGCTGGTCCTCGTGTCAGTAGCTCGTTGCTCTGTGGTGTGAGTAAACACTCAGTGGAATGTGGACTGTGGTCTATTTATCCATCCGTGCACCTGAGTCATTTCTAGTTACTTGGCTGCTACAAAGAAAATTGCTCTGCACTTTCGTACACTGTTTAATCCGTGAAAATGTTTTCGTTTCTCTGGGACAGATGCCTGACTGTATTTCCCGGGTTTTATATTAATTGTGTGCTTTAGGTTTACACAACATTGTCAAACCGTTTCAGAGCGGTTGTGCCACTTCACATTGCCCCCAGCCATGTTTGTGTGTGACCCAGTTTTTATATTTCCTCACCAACATTTGGGATTGCCACAGTTTTTGTTTGTTTCAGCTGTTCAGTGATAGTTCCTGGTGGTATTAACTGGCATAGTCCTCATGAACAGTGACGTCGAAAACGTTTTCATGAGCCTACTTGCTGTCTGTATACCTTTATCAGTGAAAAGCCTCATTGTGTCTTTTGCCCATTTTTTGAATTGGCTTCTTTCTTTACTGTTGAATTTTCAGAGTTATTTATATATAATCTAGTTACCAGTTTTCTTTATGTGGCTCATCAAACACTTTCTCCTAGGCTGTAGCTTATATTTGCATCCTCTTCACATGGGCTTTTTAGAGCACAAGTTTTAAATTTTGAGGTCCAAATTTATTACTTCTTCCTTTAAGGACCATGGTTTTGGTGACAGTTATGAGAACTCTTTGCCTGACCCTCAACCCTGAAATTTTGTGCTATTTTTTTTTTCTGAAAGTTTTGTTTTTCCATTTAAGTCTGTAATACATTCTGAGGGGTTTTTGTTTGTTTTTTAGTGTGAGGTTTATGTCAAGGTTTACTTCTTCTTGGCTATGGATGCTCTGCCGTTCTAGCATGGAACTGCTTATGTACCTCTGTCGAAAGTCAGCTGAGCGTACGCGTACAGGGCTATTTCTGGGCTGGCTCTCCCACCCCTGGTGTATGGATACATCTCTGCCAAGAGCACCCCGTCTGGATTCTCACAGCTACCTGTAAGCTTTAATACGTGCTAGAGCGATCCCCCTTACCATGTTCTTCTTCGTCAAGATCATTTTCATTTTTCTAGGACCTGTGCCTTTCCATACAAATCTTGAATTAAACTTGGCTGTGTCTACCAGAAAACTTGCCAGAATTTAATAAGAATCACATTGAATCTATAGCTCAATTTGGGGGAAAGTGGTATCTTTACTAAGCTGCCTCTTCTGATCTGTGAATGATCCATCTCCCATGTATTTAGGTCATACTTGATTTTTTTTTAATCAGCATTTTGTAATGTTCAGCAGGCCGACTCTTTAAGCATTTCATTTCCTTTGGAGCAGTAGCAAGGATATCAAATTTTTAATTTCAGAATCGCATGTTCATTGTTAAAATATAGAAAATGTGATTAATTATTGTATGTTTATCTTGTACTTTACAAGTTTGCTGAACTCATTCTAGATTTTTTTAAGATTCCTTGAGATTTTCTACATAGACAATCATGTCAGCTGTAAATAGGGACAGTTTTATACGTTCCTTTCCATTTGGCATGCCATTTTTTTTTTAAGTAAATGCTCTTTATCAAGTTGATGTGGTCCCCCTATATTCCCAGCTTGCTGAGAGATTTATCACGAGTGAGTCAGAATTCCGTTAAATGTTTTTCTGCTACAACCGATCTGATCAGATGACGGCCTTCCTTAGCCTGTTGATATGATGGATTGTGTTGTTGAAGGTTGAGCAAGCTTTGCATAACTGGAGTAAATCCCACTGAATCATGGCATATAATTCTTTCTAAACAGCGTTGGAGTATATTTCCTAATATTTTTTTTAGGATTTTAAATCTAAGCCCATGACAAACAAATATCAATCTGTAATTTTCTTTTTCTTTTTTCTTTTCTTTTCTTTTTTTTTTTTTTAACTAGATGTCTATGTCTTATTTTAGTACCAGGAATGAAATATCTTCATAAAGTAGGTAGAAACTCAATATCTCCTCTTCCATTTCTGGAAAAAAAAAATCTGTAAAATCAGTATTAATTCTTCAAATGTCAGGCATTCTCCAGTGAAACCACCTAAATTGGGAAATTTCTTTCTTAGGAGCTTTCACGTTATAAATTCAATATCTTTTGATGGCTTAGGCCAATTAAGATTGTCGTTTTCATCCTGGTTAAGTTTTGGATGTTTTAATTTTTGAAGAATTGCTTCAAATTGTCTACATTGCTAAATTATGAAGAGAAATTTGCTTGCTTGCTCGCTTGCTTGTACTATTCACTTATTGTCCTTTTTAAGGCTGCTTGATCTGTAGTAATACCCTTTATTGTATTCCTGATATTGGCGATATGTCTTGTCTTTTTTTTTTTGAAAGTCTTTAGAGAGGTTTATTAATTCTCATTGTTTTAAAAAGAAACAGCTTTTTGTTACATTCATTTTCTCTATTATTTATTCTTCAATTTCAATGAGTTCTCTTTACTTTGATTATATAATTCCATCTGTTTGCTTTGCGATTACTTTTGCTTTTACTTGCTAGTTTCTTGAGGCAGGAACTTAGATTCTTGACTTGATATTGTTTCTCTTTTCTAATAAAAAAAAATTGAGTACGAAAAATTTCCCTGTCAGCACTGCTTTAGTTGTATCTCACCCATTTTGATATGCTGTGTTTTCATATTTTTCTAGATGAGTTGCTTGTTTTTGGAAGATAACTTACAGTTTGTATAGATTGAGAAAAAATCAAATATCTGTTTCTGTTATTTCATGCACTACTAGAAAATGCCAAAAAAGTGTGGTCTCAGTACTTAACATGTATAATAAAGAAACAATGATGCTGCTTTTCAAAATTCAAAAATTGTATCTTTTGAAGTTTTTTCTTCTATTTTACACAAGTCATTTTTCACTTTTTGCATGCTGGATCTGATGCACATAAAATGCAAAAGAAATGGAAATGATTTTATTGTGTTGCTGCTGTTTTTTCTCATATCCTTCTTCATATAATAAATATGATACTGAATCCTACGTAGATGAGAATGACCTTGATTAGTGGTTGTCAGAGTGTGCGTTCTGGATCAGCAGCCTCAGTATCACCTGGACACTTGCTAGAAATTCAGATTCTCAGGTCCCACCTCAGAGTCAGAATCTGTGTGGTCCTGGCTCACGGCCCATGTTTTAACAGCATCTCTAGCTGATTCTGATGATGCTAAAGTCAGAGAATCACTACCCTAGATATCATTCAAAACTAATTTTCAAATTTAGTCACATTTTATTTTTAAAGAGAAATCATAAAATAAGCTTATTATTTGGGTGAGGCTACTCTCCTAGCAAATTACTATTATTTCTAGGCCAGAATTAAATATGCTAGACATCTGCAGAGGAATGTGAAAGATGCCATTACAGCCTGAATGCCTGGTCCACACAGACATATGGACATCACGCTCTCACATGTATGCACTCGCTGAGCACATATGTACTCAGGGCTACTTCTGCCCAGCGCTGTTTTCCGGGCATCCAGTACCATCAAGAAGATAAACGCAACCTTTGCTCTCCCCAAGTCTCTGCTACTTGGTATGCAGACTTGTGACCCCTCTTTCTTGCTTTGACAGGTATAACTGGGTTTTAATTTATGGAGGAATTCTAGTGAGTTTTCAAAAATTTTTTGGAATCTAAGATAGATTCTGTATGAAAATACACAATTTTAAGAAAACTATTAATACTTGAAAATAAGCATATTATAGTATATAGAAACACTTCGAATTTCATGTAATCATATTCCTATTAATCTTGTTTAAACTTGTTTTTAATATGACACAGTTGCTATCATAGCACATGACTGGTTATGAAATACTGACACTAAAAATTTTTTCGAGAGTTCCCACCTTGGCGCAGCAGAAAGGAATCTGACTAGGAACCATAATGTTGCAGGTCTGACCCCTGGCCTCACTCACTGGGTTAAGGATCTGGTGTTGCCGCGAGCTATGGTATAGGTCACAGACGTGACTCAGATCTGGCGTTGCTGTGGCTGTGGTGTAGACCAGCAGCTGCAGTTCTGATTCGACTCCTCGCCTGGGAACTTCTATATGCCATGGGTGCGGCCCTAAAAAGCAAATAAATAAATAAACAAAATTTTAAAAATAAAAAAAAATTTTTTAATAAAAAAATAAAGAACTTTTAAGAACTTCAAGTGAAGATAATTTCTTTTCTTTTTTTTTTTTGTCTTTTTGCCTTTATGTAGAGCCACACCTGCAGCATATGGAGGTTCCCAGGCTAGGGGTCTAACAGGAGCTGTAGCTGCCGGCCTTCACCACAGTCACGGTAACGCGGGATCCGAGCCGCGTCTGCAACCTACACCACAGCTCAAGGCAACGCCGGATCCTTAACCCACTGAGCAAGGCCAGGGATCGAACCCACAACCTCACGGTTCTCAGTTGGATTCGTTAACCACTGAGCCACGAAGGGAACTCAAGTGAAGATAATTTCAAAGCATGATATTACCAATAGAAGAATTTTAAAAGAATGATTTCTACAGGGCTCATTCACATCTACTTAGATAAGAAAGATTTACATTGACCATAACATACATTAGTGCATTCTAGAAACAAAGTTGCATTATTCTAGAGAAATGTCTACTGCGAGGGAAAATTATCATTCCTTAGCATGAAAATCTCCTGGCATAGGAGCTGTATCGTGTCCACACACTCAGTATGTAAGAGTGTACTCTAACTTTTACTTACAATGGCTGCTTCATAGGGCATAGGAGCTGTATCGTGTCCACACACTCAGTATGTAAGAGTGTACTCTAACTTTTACTTACAATGGCTGCTTCATAGAACAGTGAAGGGACTAACTAGGAAAGGAACCTGCTGGAAGCTGAAACAATATCTTATAATTAACGTATTTCACAGGCATCATATATTTTCCTTTAATGGAGGACAGATTTGAAAGACCTATTAGGAAATTTAAAAAAAAGAAACTTGAAACACTTTTCCTTGGTCAGCCAGACACATGGACAATTGATAACACTTCTCTATAGGCTTCCACCTATTTTTCATTTTGCTCTCTAATGCTATGTACTAAGAGAGAGTGAGGTTTTATTACTATTATTTTTTAAACAAACAGACTTGTAATCATTCAAGGGAAAGTCACCAGACTGTGGCTGAGCAGATGCGAGTGTGCAAGGCAAGGGCGGCAGGCTGGGCCTCGGGGAGGGACAGCCTTTCAGTAAATACAAGGAACGCGCGGAGACAAGCAGTTTGCTGGGGGGTTTCCTAACTTCCGTTTTGGTCTGTGAGATGGCCCTGGGGAGAGAGGGCAGGGAGTGCAGACATGCCGGGGGTACCTGAAACCGGGCCCTGGAAAGAATGGTTTGGGGAAGAACGAGAGAGACAAAAAGGCGGGGGTGGGGCGGGGGGCGGACAGTCTTCACTCTGTCAGGTGAGGAGCCAGAAAGAGCCAGGGACCCTCAGCAGGATGCAAACCAGGAGCGGGTGTCAGGTGAGGAGCCAGAAAGAGCCAGGGACCCTCAGCAGGATGCAAACCAGGAGCGGTGAGATGACAGGCACTGCGCACCGCAATGGTTCAAAGGAGACCGTAAAACGAAATAGAGCTGCTATTGTGAACACTGCCAAAGGGCTGGCTGAGGAAGCGCCTCACCTCCCTCCACTCTTAAAAAACACCTCACTAGGCCGGATCAGACTGGATTCGAGAGGGCTGGGAAGAGAGGGAGGGGAAGAGGAATAGACAAAGCTTCCAAGGAATTTGACTTAGGAAACGAGAGAAGGCAGCGAATACTACCTGGAGATGCTGCGGGTTAAGGGGAATTAAACTTTTTTAAAAAGTAGTACTGCTTCTTGAGTTTGCTTTTTAACAGCATAATTGGGACGTTCCGGGGGCAGCTGGTAGTGGGGGAAGGAGACAGGGAGGGAGAAGGCTCTGATTTTGACATCAAAGTGCTCACCCACTTCTTTCCTGCAAAAGGGAAAGAGGGAAGCTTGGATGCCCAGGCAAGCATTTTGTAAGCTTCAAAGAAAGCAGTGAGGTTTACCAGCTGCTGAATATTATGTTTTCTTTTTCTGTGAAACTGAAGATGAGATCATCTGTTGAGTTTGTGTTTTGTTGGGTGATAGCCGGAAAAAAGTGTTGAAGGCATTAACAAGTAATTTGGAGTTTAGGAGAGTAATTTGCTTAGGGAAATGATAATATGAATACATGGCAGTGCCATGGTTTCTGTTGAACCATTTTTTTTTTAAAGCATATTACAAACCCATCATACAATACTGGGCATATTTATATACACACACATAGATATTTATATAAGCATATAAATATGTTGCCTAGATGGTTAATATCTATATATCTCTCTGTAAATATGTGCAGAGAAATGTTGGGACGCATTTGAGTGCAAAGGGTTATTCGATGATACCATATATTTACATGCATACAGAACCACCTTCAATGGGATGCAGGCAGATAGCCATCTATGTAATAATACCTAAGTTGGTTTCAATATATTTCTTGCACTTTTATGGATTTTTGCACATTATGAATAAGCATGTACTGATTGCCCACTAAGGCAAAGAAAACAGAAGAATGTTCTGTGAGTTAAATTGACTATGTTATTGGTAACATAACTGATTGCAATACCCTAACTCAGTATTTTTACCTTATAGTACTCACTCAAGTCTAAATATTCAGAAGGGCAATGTTTCGACAGGCCCCAACCGCAGCTTGGAGCCACAATACAAAACCACAGTGACAGCTATTTTATAACAGCGTGCTTTCCTTTTTATGTACTGACACCAGAAAATAGTTAATCAATCAGACCTCCTTTTACTGCTAGCTCCTGCAAGCAGAGTCAATTAACTAATATCCATAGGATTCTCTGGCTTCATTTACCATGGCAAGTTGGCAAAAAAAAAACAAAACAAAAAACACCTAACCCAGGGTATAACTTGAAGCATTATTCAATAAAAAGTTACCTGATGTGTACTAAGTCTGGGAAACTGTTAATGAAATGGAGTTGAATATCAGGTCTGGGTTTCTGGGTTTGTATTTTTACTTCAGGAGTTTTCAGAGCTTTTAAAAGTTTAAAAAGTAGAATTTGTAGTATTTCCCAGGCTTCCTTGTCTCAGAAAACGCCCGTGTGTGGTGTATGTGTTTGTGTGTGGGGGGGGGGGGTGACATGCGCAAGCATGGGTATTACCTCATGGAAATATCTGCAAAATGGGGAACACTGATACCATATCTCAGTTTTCATCTTTCCCTAAATTTTAAAAGCCCTTCTATCTCAGATACTTTAAATTTATGTTACTTTGCTTAATTTTCTGTAGACAATTTAATTCTCTTTATACAAAAAGAGAGTAAGTAAACAACTTAGCATGTCATGATAGGATAGCACATTTTTTTTCATACCAATGGTCAGGATTACCACAAAAAGGCACCCAGAAATGACACTTTTAAGTGATTTTCAATGTCCATGCTAAAATTGAATTATATATATATACAATTTATATACACAATATGTCAATTACTAGATATGTCAAAAGGCAAAACTCTCCAATTACTTAGAAAATACTGGTAAAGGAGTTTCCTGGTCTCCAAGTGGTTAAGGATTTGGCACTGTCTCTGCTGTGGCGTGGGTTCAATCCCTGGCTCGGAAACTTCTGCATGCCATAGGTATGGCCAAGAAAAAGAAAAAAGAAAAGAAAAGAAAAAGAAAATACTGGTAAAGACTTCAAAGAGATGTAGAATCCAAGAATTCTCTGTTATTTTTGATTTGTGACTACCTTGGTTATTTAAAAAAATAATAAGCATAAAATAAACTGTAGTTAATTGTTTAATCCTTTTAAATTAATTTAAGCATGCAATATTTGGTAACCAAATGATTTGCACTGAATCAATAAGAGGAAACCAAAGCATCAAAACAACTTAGAAGGAATGGCTCCATGATGGCAACAGTAGCTGAGAACTAATGACATTCTCCTTTCTTAGACATCATTACACATATAGATACAAACACACAGATACAGACACAGAGAGAGAAATATAGCTACCTACACATAAGTAATTCCTAAACGGTTCTCAATGGAGTCCAAGAAGTATTTTAAATGATTTTTAAACACTCTGAATTTGGCAAAACAAAACAAGCTCTGGTAGATCATTCTTCCTGGATTTTTTTTTTGTTTTGTTTTTAATGCTTTTTAGGGCCACACTCGTGGCATATGGAGGCTCCCAGGCAAGGAGTCGAATCAGAGCTGCAGCTGCCGGCCTCCACCACAGCCACAGTAAGGCGGGATCTGAGCTGTGTCTGCGACCTACACCACAGCTCACGGCAACGCTGGATCCTTAACCCACTGAGTGAGGCCAGGGATCGAACCTGTGTCCTCATGGGTCCTAGTTGGGTTCATCAACTGCTGAACCACAAAGGGAACTCCCATCTTCCTTGAATTTCATACTCCCTTTATCTGTAGGGAAACTGAGCCCATGAGCTTCTGATTCTTTAACATTTAACTCATCAAAATATTTGTTTTGTAAGTAATATTCATTGCTCAAAACCTTTTGAGGTCTTCTAACATGTTCCCTATCAAAAATTGGGGATAGGTTTAACTATAAGAAAATAATACTGAGAAAACACAGTTCAAGATATTGGTTCGAAATGCTTTAAGTAGTGAATTATTCCCCCAATATTTACACTTCTAAATTATATTCTGTATTAAGAAAATACAGTTCATTTTTCTTGTTTTGATAGATGATCTTCTTGGTTTATTCACTGTATGTAAGAACATACATTTTTAAAGTCCTGGCTAAAGACTTAATATGGAGAACTTAATATGGAGATGATGTACAACCAAAATTACAGTTTAAAGGTAGACTGAGACCTGGGGAAAAGCGGTAGAAATTACATGTACAAAACTATGAGATATTAATATATAAATATATTATATAAATCCAAGATAATTCTTAAGCAGTGGGTTTGCTTGAAACTTCTCATAACCCAGATTTATGGAGCTATATCTAGGATTAAAATTTAGATATCCAAAAGTGTTTGCTTAGTAATTTTTAATTTAAATATATAAATTAATCTAGTACTTTATAAGCTGGAACATATAATTGCTTAACATTAGGCAAAAACTAGTGCCCTCATTTTTAAAAGAATGAAGCATATAAGAAAGCAAATATAGATTTAACACATTTCTAGGTTAGCTAAATTCTGGAGAGATGAAATTAATTTAAAAGATGTTTCAGGCAAATGAGATATAATACAGTTAGGAAATTAAGAGAGACTAAAATGCATCTAAACTCATTTATTACTAGGCATTAATTACTTTAAAGGCGATAAGGCTCTGTTAAAATAGAAAGAACTACTATCAACAGTTGTTCTACAGTCTGACATGTATTTCATATATATACCATGTACATAATATATACGTATTTGTATTTTAATCCGATTTACTTTCCTATACATTATCACATGTCCACATATAACAGAAATATCTATAGACACATTATGTTTACCTCTATACCTACATCAGTGTACACAGACATACATGTGTATCTAGCAGCCATCAACATATGCATAAATGCAGATATAACCATTTTTAATGGTTACATAATATTCTACAGTATGAATTGATCAAAACTGTTTTACTAATTGTTTCCTTTAAAAAAATCACTTTTTAATCCACTGTCCTATCAAAGAATTTTCAGAAATTTTGTTATTTGCAGCTTACTAAGAGACTTGCCAATGTCTTCTCTTTACGTGTGCAGCGGTTTTTATTAAAGAGATTAATAGGAGTGGAATTGCTATTTCATATGGAATACAAATATTGCACTTAAATAGAAATGGCACATTTTGTTCCATACTATACGTCAAATTTACTCCCGAGCGATATATAAAATATGCTGTTTATCTATATTCTCTCGGTATTTTCAGATTAAATCAGATGTCAAATGAATGAGATCTCATTGTGGTGCTGGTTTCTATGTTCCCAACCACCGCTGAGGCTGAAAATTCTTTATATTTTTATTGCCTTTCTGTGTTTTATTTTTTGTGAAATGTCACTACATATCTTTGGCCCCCTTTTGTATTGTGTTTGTGCTTTTTTACTTATTTGAAGCATTTACAGATTCTCGATGCTAGCATTTTCTCAGTTGTGCCCGCGGCGTATGTGCCCTCAGAGAGCACATGGGTGGTGCAGATTTTACGTATCTGTGAAAATGCTAACAAGGGAGACACGGGATTGCGTCACATTATCCCAGGGGGTGTGAGGTATTCAGCGAGGTCAGGGAAAGCTTTGTGGGGACAATGACAACTTAGCTGCCATCTTGGAATAAGTAGGGTTCTAAGTGGAAGGGGAGAAGGGGGAGCAGTTTAGGGAAAAGGAGGAACACATGCAGACGCTGAAGGTCAGTCAAAGGAGGGGGGGGACCCCGGGGCAGAGAAGGGCAGTGGGGCTGGAAGAAAAGGAGCTTCAGGGTGAGGCTGGAGCAGGCTGCTGGGCCAGCAGTGGGCTGACCACACAAAACCCTAAAGCCACTCTAAGTGTTTTGGTGTTATCCTAAGATCAATGGGACCCCAAGGGACTGTTTAGAGTCGGTATTTAACATCAAATTTGTGTTCTAAAAAGCCACCTCTGACTGTCCAGCAGAAAACAGATAGTGCAATGTACTGCCCGGGGGGGGGGGGGGGCCTGGAGACCCTAGAAGGCTTTCTTATACTAATTCAGTAAGAAATGTGTGGTGGTTGAACTGCTGTAAGGACGGAGAGTGAGAGCAATGACGCATGTGAACTGGAGATTGGCACTTGCCAGCAGCCTCTGCATGGATTAAATCATGAGCCACTCACTGCCCCTGCCAACCCCCAGCACCGCCTGAGCAGAGCTCAGGGTGAAAATCAGGAGTGAAGCACTCTGTGCTCCGGGAAAACTGGAAGAACAGGTCTTCAGATGGTCAGATATTTTTAGGAGACTTTATGTGCCCAATTCTTGCATCGCTCCATATCTAGCAAAACACAAAAATCCTTCATGGTGATGTCTGCTCCCTTGTGACTAATACTGACTTTCAGGAGATCAGCAACAAACTGTGTAAAATGTGTGTGTGCTGCATGCCCCTCCCCTCCCCTTTATCATATGCTGACATCCCCCCTTTCCGCTTTGGGGCAGCATTGCAGAGCTATCTGAAATTCCAGGACCTGGGCTAAAACAAAGAACGTAACAGCCATCTGTGAATGCAGTCACCTCCCAGGGCGAGAGCCGGCGAGTCCCCCAGGCTGTGAAAACTCAGGATCCTGGCCCTGATTGCGGAGGTGCATATCAAAGGAATGATTTCAGTGAGCCCAGGCCTCTGGTTCCTGCTCCCTGCCCTTTGCTGCAAAAACTCCTAGCTCCTCCCTCACGGCTTCTCAGGGCTCCCTGAGATGCTGTCTCCCGGGCTTAAGTCCTAACTTTGCCCCGAATAAAACTTAACTCTCGACTTTTCGGTCCTGCATTTTTTCAGGTCGACATGCATTACAGAAAAACTGTACTGTGAAATCAGCAGGACTTGTAGCAGGTAAATTTGGCTCTAGGATGAGATCCAAGTTCTATGCCACAGCAATTAGGAAGCACTAGAATGGAGAACTTAAACACAAATCTTATAATTAAATTATTACTTATTATTGTGAAACTGATGATTAACGAAAGCAGTCAGTGTTCAAGCACTCAGGCCCTGGGTTAAGGTTGTCAGCATTTGAATCCCAGATTTACCATTTACTCACTCAAACCTCCATGTATGTTTTTGCCTGTGAAATGGCACTGCCAAACTCAAGTGGACGTTGTGAGAATTAATGGAAAAAAATGCTTTTATAGACAGCTGGTACATTGCAACAGGCTAAATAAATGTCTGCTATTATTGAAATTATTCCATTATTACCATTATTAATTGGAAAAAGGACTATGATAAAAGTTAATTTTAAAAATTCAGTTAGAGGCAAGACTGCAGTTTCTGTTGATTCAAATCTTACTCCCTGGGTTGGAAATTCTCTCTCCTTAAACGTGAACATTCATGCAAACGGAGGGTTTTGAGGGCTCATGTTTGGGAACTCTGTTTGTCTTTGACCTTTCCTGGGCACCTGGGCAGCTCTGAGCTTCTCACTCACACTCTTGCTTTGCCTTTGCCTCTCTCAAGGAACAGGGAAGTGGCGAAGAAATGCTGGATCCATTCCTTGGATTAGTCCTGTATCATGAATTGCATAATAACTGTAAGCAGATTTATTTCTAGGATGAATAAAAGAACCTGACCCCATACTAACCGATAACATCTACTACAGATAATGTATACCAACATTCACTGCAGAGAGCTTCCTGTTACTCCATTAATTTAGAAAATCTTTTTTTTTCTGCTGCTTTATGGCCTCAGTTTAGTCACCCTATTAATTTTAAATTGTACAATCTCAGCACACATACTGCACTTGGCTACCGCAGGGTCCCCGATCACTATTTGGGCTTGCAAGATAAAGATCTACCAAGTACTTCATGCTAATATATGTGCTATGTCTTAATTCTTCTTTTTATTTTAGGATAAAAGGAAATCAGGGGAAATGTGCTTGCCAATAAATCTTAATACATTTCTCCCTGGAGCAATGATTACAAGATTTTCTAATCATTCTAACCTAAATTTCTAAGGAACACATGAGCATGCACACTAAGCGGTTCAGATATGCCAGCCCCTGCTAATTTGGTCAAAGTCAAGAATTTTTTTAAAAAGGGAAAACTCTGTTTCTGTTGAACTTGCTTTTATGCCTTGTGTTAGAAATCTGTAAAACTGTCTCTTGCTAGCTCTCAGAGGGTGAAGTAACAGTGACTTCAGCTCCCAGCAAGCTTTTCAGCCCACCTGTCAGGAGACAGACATTCAGCTGAGGGTCATTCATTCTTGCCACTGGGTCTCAAGTGACTTGTGAAGAGATCTGGAATTCCTAAAATATAAACAGCACTATCCTACAGCAAGAAATAGAAAGTGCTCTTTGTGTTCAGGGAGACGCAGAAGGTGAGTTGTAAGCAACGGAAAGCTAGCTATAAGGGATTCAAGAATTAAAAGGGCGAGTTCTGTCAGATTCTAAAGAGTAGGCCTTAATCAAGGATTACTGGGAGCCACTGGTTGCCAGTGTTTTACAAGTCTTTTATTCCACAAAATGATCTCAGTATGCAACTAAATCACATGCAAATGAGCTTGTTATCAAAATTCAAAAATAAAATATGCCAGTGAAAATAAAGTGAATGGAGAGAACTAGAAATAGCCAACACAGGCTCGAAGCTCCGGTTTGTTTTCCTCTTTTTGCTAATTAATTCAGCATGTACTTCACATTCCAATAGCAGCAGAGAGAGAGCCCACACTCAAGTCGTCAGTGAATCTGAAACCAGACTAGAGGCTAGGCATCTCGTCCCGGCCTTCTCTGCCCGCAGAGCTCCTGTGTGGGGAAGAAACCTGATACTGCTTTACAGGGGCAAACGTTATTACTGCAAGTGTTCATCTCACGGAATTCATAAATCTTTGTTTGTATTTCCAGCACTGGTCTATTGAAGTACTGAGGGAAAATATGAAGAGCTATAAATGAAAGCAAGCCTCCAGGAAAGTTTCTTTTTTCCCCCTTCCCTTCTTTATGTTTTTCTATTAATTCACATGAGAACATGTCTCAGAACTGCTTGTCTTTAGTACATTTTAGAACTTCTCCCTCTGGGTTCATCTGGCAGAGCTTATGGAGGGAAGAAGCAGGCAAACAGCCTTCGGATGTGAATTTGTCATCAAGGACAGATCCACAGGATGCAAAAGTAAGCCAAGTTCACACCTGCTTGGCCCCGTGTCAAGGTAAGTGATGGCTCTGGTCTTGGATCCTGGTGTCTACGGTCATTTCACTCCACACTCTTTCCTGCCCATGTCACGTGAAGCATTTTTTATGTCGCCACGTTTCCAGTATCAGTGGGACTAAAACTCCGGCTGCTTGATGACCACGAAAAGTAAACGCACAACCCAAGCCAGGCTTATTAGAAAGCAGCCTGACCAGCCAGCAGACAGGGGGAGAGTTCCCTCTGGCAGCATTCAGGGCCCCGGGCGTCGGTTAGCATACGGTATAAACCCAGCTACTTCCAGTCCTTTCCCACCTGACCCTTCAGTGACCTGCAGAAACTGGGCGCGCAACTTTATAAATATTCACAAAGCTAAATTCATTACTCATGTGATTCAAACTTTATCTGATTTTTCCATTACTAATTATCAATTTGCCTATTTCTCATAATTTTATAATTACCCATCATAAATATTTAATTTTTCTCACTTTTCCTCAACTGAGCAATACAAAACTGAAGCACATCTAAGTGCACTGGTTTTTCTTCTGTCGTGTCCATTCCGCTGTCACACTCACCCAGGGCCCCCTCACTCCAAGACTCTATTTTAATGGAGAACATGTATCTGTTACCCGGTGATATATTCTGAGGCCTGCCTGTTCTACTGTATTGCCTTAATTTCCGGTTGTAGCTTTGAACCCCACAGCCTACAGCCATCTGTGAACCTGCTACCACGTGTTCTGTGCAGGTATGACACAGGTCAGACCATGACACGACTTTCATGTTCGCTCCAGACAGGACACAAGGCAGATGAGTCTCACTGTCCCCCTCAAAAGGCCCTCCTATTGGAAGATGACACACTTGCCATCATCATTTCCTTTCTCTGGGTCCAAATGAGACCCCGGTGTGTGAGCAGCAGCCCGTAACCACGGTAAGGCTTTAGCGATGGGTCTTAGTCCCTTCTGTTAGAGCAGCCCAGGTGCACTAAGGCAAGGATTACCCCGCAGGTATTGAAAATTAAAATTACTAGCATTTTCCCCATGAGACTGTGTCTTTGATGTCAGCAAATATATTCTGGCCGTCCACGTGCCATCAGTGCACAGCCTCTTCTGCGGCCCCGGCTAGGGTCCGTTGACGATTAGTGGAACAGAGGTCTCCCTGCTCTGAGCATCTTAAAAACACTATCAGTCAATGCCATCACCTCCCCTCATACAGCACAGGTTATGAATTTATTACTCTGTACCACAGAAGGTGCTAGGCGGTTACAAAAAAGTTGGAAGGTGGCCTTGCACACACCACTCATCCTCAGGGCAGCCGGGGTCCTCACCTGCCAAATGGGGGGGCAAACTGTGTGATCTTTATACCCGACACCGCTCTGGGGACTCAGACACAGCAGCTCACTCTCTCAAAGAAAGACTCCAACTGTACACAGACAGAGTCTAAGTAGTCCCTTCTGACCCTACGTGGCCTACTTAGAAAACAGAATAGACTTCCTAGTTATAGGACCCTTGTTCTAATTTGGGCCATTCATGTCCCCCCCAGGAACGTGGAGTTTACATTGAACAACAGTGGGTTCTGACTTCTTGGCAGCACGACCCTGTCAATGCCAGCACTCGACAGTGAGGATCTGTAACGTAGCCGGCCCTCCACCTTAGGCACTGCCTTTTAAATTCCCCAAATCCCACCCGAAATCCTTCCCCATACCTTTTTTTTTTTTTTTTGCTTATATTAGCTATAGAGTCTTTTGAATACAACACCAACAGTAGCAAACTTTGCTTCTGTGATCTTTTTTCTCTGATGAATTTCTGTATTCTGTGAATATGGCGGGACGATGTTGTATTTACCGCCTGTAAATGCACCGAATGAAGGGAATTCCAAGTAACGTGAGGTGACACAGCCTCATTAGAGCGACCTCATCCCATCCACCTCAGCTTTCCAAAGAATTCTTGGCAATACGGGAGGCTACTGAATTTTCCATCAAATATGGGACGAAGATTTTAGTGATTCTATGTAAACTTCAAAGGACAGAATGTCCTGAAAGGTGAAAGCCTTGGCGGCCTCCTAGGGAAGTAGGACTTTGATTATATAATAAACTAGACACATTCCTGAAATCAACTGCATTTTTACAATATGCTTTTTCAAATGATAGCTCTTCTAACCCCAATAACTTATAAGGATAATTTTCTTCCACCCTAATGCTTTTGGTTATATTTTTTTTTTCAAGGAGAGCTCAGCTTAGAAATAATTTTTAAAAATTTTTGCTCTATATTTTAGTGTAACTATACCGCCAGAAACAAGAACGCATCTTTCCACCTTTCTAAAAAGGACACTTCAGGAAAACCCCTGGCATTATTGGTAAGCAGACGTAATTTTAAATAGTCAGCTAGAGAACAAGCATAAAGACTTAGAGAAAACAAGCTGTGTTAACAACCTGTTTGGAAAACTTCAAATTCTAACACGCATGTAACGGAGGAAGGGTCAAATCAAATAAATAAGCAGTAATAGTCAAATAAACAAACAAGTCTTTGGTCCAAAGGGACTAGCGCCACCAAATATATGCCGTTTTCTCCAGGCCTCACCACCCTCAGGCGTCTTACAGAGGATTCGCGTCGCTTTCCAAAGCTGATTCTCTCTTCTCTGTAAGAGACACTGACCCTGAAGAAGCTCCATTAAAAACAGGCTGAACGTGGAGTTCCTGTCGTGGCGCAGTGGTTAACGAATCTGACTGGGAACCATGAGGTTGCAGGTTCGATCCCTGGCCTCACTCAGTGGGTTAAGGATCCGGCGTTGCCGTGACCTGTGGTGCAGGTTGCAGACGCGGCTCGGATCCCACGTTGCTGTGGCTGTGGTGCAGACCGGCAGCTGTAGCTCCGATTCAACCCCTAGCCTGGGAACCTCCACATGCCGCGGGTGTAGCCCTAAAAACGACAAAAGACAAAAAAAAAAAAAAAAAAAAAACTAGCTGAACAAGAGAAGTGCTTCTTGAATATTTGTTACATGCAAAACACAGTGCTAGTTCTTATGGAAAATAAAAATGAACAAACAAAAAAACCTGCATGTGAGAGTTTTTATGTTCCAAGGCTTTACAAATCTTATGAGGAGCAAGACAAGCGGTGAATGGTTTCCGCAAAGGTAACGCTGGGAATCAGGAGGAGCTGAAGTTATTTCAAAGAAAGTTTTGTAGGGACGGAAAGGGACTCTGATATCAGGTCAGCCTGTAGGCAACGTGTTTCCAAGGGGGTGGAATAAACATAACTGAATGCGTGACAGGAGGAGATTCGGGGAGCTCGCGGGCTAAGGAGCTGGGCGATCCGAGCACGGGAGTGGGATGTCTGTACGGGGCAGGGGCGGGCATCGCAAAAGACAGCGGGGGGCTGGATCACCGACTACAGAGGCTGATTAGCTTCCTTGAGGCGCATGGCAGCCTCTGAAACAGCACAGGTCAGGGGACAGTGAGCTGTGGCGCCACTTGGGCAGTGATTCCTTGCCTGGAGCAGCCCCGGCCTGCTGCGCTGCCTTCCCAGTGCTGCCAGAACAGAAGTAAACTCACGGTGACCTGCTGTGACTCTGGGGACACCTGCGCATCCTCCATAGGCCAGTACTGGAGGGTCCTTCGTAGGAAGTGCTCCAAGCTGATCCTCCTTCTCCCTCACAGTCACAGCTGCTGGCACATGCCTGTACAAATAAACAAATAAGTCACGAAGTCTGTACAATCTGCCACCGAGGCCGTTAGTATTTTTCTTTTTCGACCCTGGAGAAAACCTTTCTCAGCCGCAGGGGTTCCGTCCGTGCCGCACAGGGAGTGGGAATCAGTGCCCAAGTATTTACTAACAATCAAAATTCTTTGAGTTCCAAACTTAAAATCTGCTTTTGATTTGCTGCATTACGCTGGGAAACGCCTCTGCAGCTCTCTTTCCTGGCTGCTTCATCACTAGAACGGCGTTAATAAAAGTCATCAGCTGTCTGCCTTCCGGGGATGCTGGGAAGACAAACTCACATCCTTAGTCAAGCCCGCAGCTAATAGAATTCTCAGTAGTAACTGTATTAATAACCATGACAACAGCAAGGAGACACGATCCTGCTGTGGGTATCACAATTTATTGGCCTGGGAACTCAACTTGCAGCCCGCGATTACAGAAACCCACGAGGAGGTGCAGTGTCCACTGGCACACTCTTTGGAGATGTCTGTTTCTTTAGCTTTTCCTCAGAGATTAGAGACATTTGTCTGCATTTGGGAAGGCGGGGAGAGGGTTTATTCTCTCTCACAATAAATGATGGTACGTCCTGCTTGCATCCACACATAATACAGTTTTAGGGATCGAATGGACTGGTCACTTTATTTTTCTTATCTGTCTTTGAAATGTTGACAGAAAATGACATGGAAAGCACATTGGGCTGACCCGCCTGGTCTGTAAACAGGTGACGCCCTAGCTGGTGTGATGTGCTGAAGGCTAAAGCGCTCAGCCTTTCCTGGCCGCGCCTCCTGGGGTGAAATGCTCAGGGCTCAGTCTGCAGGGACGGCGCACCATGGCCTGTGAGAGGCTAACGCTGCCAGAAGGCTGGGGAGGCCAGGATGAGCCGTGCTGCTCCACCCACGGGGGTCCGGGCCAGCCAGGCGGCCCCCAGCAGCTCCGCCCATCTCAAGTTCACTTCCTGCCCACGTGACTCTTGGGGCAGGTGTCCCCAGGACAGCCTCCTCGGTGCTGTTCCAGACTCCCAGACCCCTCGTCGACCCCTCCACTGCGTGCTGCTGCTCTCCTGTGGCCCCCGAGTCCTCAGCCAGCCTTGGAGTCAGGAGAGGGCGGACTCTGAGAAAGGGTGGGTAGCTGCAAGGAGAGTGGGGAAATATAGAAGGAAGCGCATCTGCCTCTTGCACAGGCCCGAGGACAAACTCATGCTGGGAAACAGCACAGGTTTTGCTGTCAGACAAATCGCACATTCATCTGGCTCGTCTACCAGCCACATGACCTTGGACGAAATGTTTAACATGCTACGACACAATAGCTATCCACTCTTATTTATTTATTTTTTGTCTTTTTGCCTTTATCTAGAGCTGCACCTGCAGCATATGGAGGTTCCCAGGCTAGGGGTCTTATCGGAGCTGCAGCCACCGGCCTACACCACAGCCACAGCAACGCGGGACCCGAGCCGCGTCTGCGACCTACACCACAGCTCACGGCAACACCGGATCCTTAACCCACTGAGTGAGGCCAGGGATCGAACCCGCAACCTCATGGTTCCTAGTCGGATTCATTAACCACTGAGCCACGAAGGGAACTCCAGTAGCTATCCACTCTTGAGCAAGCTCCTCTCCTCTTTGCCTTCTCTGTCTCTCCCACTTTCATTTTTTAAAAATATCTCAACCTTTTTCTTCTTCTTGGGGCTGTCCTCGTAGGGTAGTGCTGAAGATCGTAGCCAGTAATGCATATAAAAGTCACCACTGTGTCTGGGGCCAAATCGGGGACCGAATCACAAGGACTCATGGTTCCCATCATTTTTATGCAGCCTGGAAATCTCCGGGGTCGGGGTAACCAAAGCGGCTTATAGACACCTGAGTTCCTCCCACTCTGTCATCTGGGTAGACACAAGGTAAAGGAGTTTCAAACTTTTAGGCATCAAATATGAGGATATTTACTGTCTGTCCTGACCCGACACCCGTGTTTCTGAAATAAGGATAAAATCGGGGGCTGCAAAATGCAACTGTAGTTACAACATACCTTCAGATATGTAGCTGCCTTTCCAAATGTTCTGAAGAAAATGTATCAGCGTAAGGAAATAAGCTTTTTTAAAACCATAAACTGCATGAGATTTTAGTATCCTTTGGGATTTGAGCCTTATTTGCTCCTCAGCTGGTCTATCTAGACTAACTGAATCCGCTTAATTGAGCTACAAATCTATGAGGATGAGTTCTTCGGGGATTTTGCAAACTTCCTGCTTACAGATAAATCAAAATGATTACCAAGCAGTCCTTCTCACACTGCTTGGCTGCAGGAGACTAAGAAGTGACAAACAAGACGAGAGGGAATGTGCACATTCTAGAATGGGGAAAAGAGCTGGTGCAAGTTCAGGATTAGTTGCGCACAGATGTTGCTATTGGCTCCTGTTTAAAGAAAGTTCTCTAGCTTTAAATCTGAAAGCTCATCTTACGTCTCCTGGAAACAGGACATAGATTGAGATATATTCTCCCTATCAATTGGCCTTCTTGCTCTACTACTACAATGTTCAAAATGTTCTGAACAAATAGTAATTAAAGATGCAATTCTTTTGGAAAGGAAGATAAGTCACAGAACCCTGAAGTTAATGGAATTTCTCGGCACACTTGAATCATCAGTATTCTGAGATCTACCCACAGTTAGAGTTCATGGAATGAAGCTTTCTGAATTTCAAAATGCTTATGGTCCTACCAGAAAAAAAAAAAAAAAGATGTGGTTAAAAACCAGGTGTTAGAGGCCTGCTGAGTTAGAAGTTTGGCTGCTTCTTGGCATTTTAAACACTATGAATAATGTAAATTCTGTTTTCTGAAAATGCTTTAAGAAAAAGAATTAGTGGTCTCATCTGATCTTTAACAACTATATCCTTCCCATTTTCAGTCATTATTTACAGATACAAGAAATGGAAATCATAAATTTATAATTATAATTTGTCAAGCCAAAATATGAAACTAATCAATCCCGTTGTTAGGTGAAATTTCATTTATATACCTGAACAAATGACTTTGTATCTTTAGCTTCAGTACTCTGGACTGTAGACTTTCTTATATTTTAACATGCAACACTAGTAAAAGAGATTAGATTTTTCTGTAAAATGTTAATGTTGGTGATACATCTGAATATTTTACTTCTTAATAACAGAATATCTTATTTGAAAAATTAAATGTCAGCTTAAACAGGCAACATAAGTAATGGGATTTTTTGTTTTGGCTTTTTGTCTTTTTAGGGCCACATCTGCAGCATATGGAGGTTCCCAGGCTAGGGGTGTAATAGGAGCTGTTGTTGCCAGCCTATGCCAGAGCCACAGCAATGCCAGATCCAAGCCGCATCTGCAACCTACACCACAGCTGACAGCAAGGCCGGATCGTTAACCCCACTGAGCAATGCCAGGGATTGAACCCGCAACCTCATGGTTCCTATTTGGATTCGTTTCCGTTGCGCCATGACAGGAACTCCTTAAAAGGCATTTTTAAACAAGCTTTTCAGATAACTATTTTTGGAGCTTTTTTTAAAACACTGAACATAAACCTGGCTTGAAGGCAATGTCTTTGAGACTTAAAACGTTCTAATGAAAAATCATTCCCTGACACGGTCAAATTAAATTTCATAAAGTTCATCCACTAGCTTCTTGGCCTTTACTTCCAAATTCATTTTATCATATGTACCATCATTGAAAAGCAACTGGAAAAGTTATGCTGAGCAGCTGTCCTGCTAATATAAAAAAATCTGGGGATGAAATTGACTATGGTTTATGATTCCATTTCAGTGCTAATGATGAGGAAGCTGCCTTACAAAGGAGACTGCCACTGCTGCCATTTACAGAGACTCAGGAGGACAGGCGCATTGATGGTGTAAAACATGTTCTCTACACACAGAGAAGCAGGCAGAATATAAGACATTTTGATTCTAAAGGCTGACTCTGCGAGGGACTAAAAGCTCAGTGATCTAAAAAACCATCTTTTCTCACAAATTCATAGGACACCTTAAAATTGCCCCTATTATTTATGGCTTTGGCTCATATCATTTTAGAGCTTATAAGATCTTTAGTTAAAAAAATAGAATAGCTTGTATTTGTAGGGTGAATTGCACATAATGAAGCAGTTTCATACCTATTATCTCTTATGATCCCCACATCCTCGCTTTATAGAGGACAGAGGTGGAGGAGAGTTCCGTGGAGATGGACAGTCCCTAAAAAGCACCTGACCAAACCCAAGGATTCTAATCCCGCCACTCTCTTTTTATAGGATGACAAAGATATCTTTACTCAGTATTCCATTGTTTATATTAATGTGTCTTATCTGGAAAAGCTAGGAAAGTTCATTTTGATGGAGGGAAAAGGGAAATAAAGTGAAGCCTTGATCTATGCCAAGAAAGACAGGCCAGTTTGAATGGGAAGCTCAGGAAAAGAGAGAAAATGATTAAAAAAAAAAGATGAGAAAGGAAAATTTTCAGATATCCTGAACAGAAACCATTCCACTCAAAACAACTAAAAATGCTAGAATGGAGCCATCAACTTAGAAGTTTATCTTTAACAAAACTCAAAAGTAAAATTTAAAAAATGATTTTCACAAAACAAATAGAACATTCTTTATTCATCAAGAATGTAAACACAGATGAAAAATCACATACAAGATGAAATTAGATATAAGATGATATGGTGGGAAATGAAGTGTGTAAATAAGTGTTTAAATCTAAATATCATGAACTTACTACTAACAATTATAATAAAATCTAAATTTTCAGATAAAAACAACATACTACTAGAACATAGAGCAACACTGTTAGGCTTATGGTGAAAAAAGTCAGACTCTAAGCACTTTCTATCAATTGGAAGAAGCATATGATGTTTACTTTGAACTCTGTACCCATAGTAAACTTTTTAGAAGAAACAGTAAAGAGTATAAATAGAACGCATAACTTCCAAGATGGAACAGAATAAAATAAAATGAGAAAGGAAATGGGCAGAAGAGCAATCTAAGAAAAGCAACAAAAGAGAGAATGGGACAAATACAAAGTACAAATAATATGACAGCAATGAAACTGAATATATTTATAATCACAACATACATCAAAGGACCTAGCTCTCAAAAGACAAGAACTGTCAGAACAGAGAAGCTGACAAAAGGGATCTCAAGACAAATACTAAGCTGAAGTAAGCTGGTATAACTATACTATTATCATGTAAAATGGACTTTAGGCCAAAACTGTAATTACTAAAGTTAAAGACGGCTATCAAATAATAAATTAAAAAACCTGAATTTACCAAACATCAAAATCTGACAATCCTATACTTGCATGCAATTAATATTGTACCTTCAAATTATGTAAAGCAAATATTGACAGAAATACAAGAAGTAATTGAAAAATACACCATCATAGTTAGAAATTCAATATGGATCTTTTGTTAATTGATAATTCAAGCAAATATAATATCAAATAGTATTATCTGTTTTGTTGAATTCATTATTAGTAAATTAATATTTACACAAAACAAACCTGATCTAACCTATTTATATTACAACCAAATATTCAAGAATACTCGCTTTTGTAAGAATGTATGCATCCTTACATAATATCTATGTATGCCAGTCTCAGGTATCTACAGAAAGAAATCTTGTATTATATTCTAAACCCACCAAAAAAAACACACAAAAGTTAAAATCTGACAATATCAATTTTTTTTCAGATTATCAACTATGCTTTACTGACGGATGAAAAAAAGTTTTACATTAAACTTTTAAAAAAAGGAAACATTATTTAGAGCAATTTGAGATTCACAGACACTTGAAGAGTTAGTACAGAGTTCCCATTTCTCCCTTCCCCTCTGCATTTTTCTATTATTAATATCTTTCCTTAGTATAACGCACTCATTACAATTCATGAGCCAATATTGACCCCTTATTATTAACTAAAGTCCATAGTTGGCATTAGAGTTCACTCTTTGTGTTCTGAGGGTTTTGACAAACACACAGTGTCATGGATCCACCATCAGAATATCACACAATAGCATCACTGACCCAAAAGGCCCTGTGGTCCACCTATAGCTCCCCCTCCCTCCCCAAAGACCCTTGAAAATCACTAACACATGACTGTGTCTATAGTTTTTACTCTTCCAGAATTCCGTGTAGTTGAAACCATACAGTATGTAGACTTTTCATACTTTCTTTCTCTTAGTAATATGCATTTAGGTTTCCTCCGCATCATTGTATGATAGATAGTTCATTTCTTTTCATTACTAAACAATGCCCCATTGTATGCAGGTACCCCAATTTGTCAATTCACCTACTGAAGGACATCTTGGCGCTACTAATTTTTGACAATTTAAGATACTACACATATGTTTTCATACAGACTTAAATTTTTCATGTAAACTTAAAAATTTACATGTTTTCATACAGACCTAAATTTTCAGCTTATTTCGGTAAGCCACAAAGCACACTCACTGGAACATTATGTAAGAGTACAGCATTAGTTATGTGAGAAACAGCCAAACTACCTTCCAAAAAAGCCGTATCATTTTTTGCATTGCCCCCAGTAATGAATTAGAGTTCTTTCTGCTCCATAGTCTCACCAGCATTTGGCAGTGTCTGCCTTTTGGACTGTGACAATTCTAATAGGTAGTGCTATCTCATTGTTTCATTTTGAAATTTCCTGAGGATTAGTGATGTTGAGCATTTTTTTCAGATGCTTATCTGTAACTGCCTTTTCCCATTTTTAACTGAGATGCTCATTGTTTTTATTGTTGAGTTCCAGGATTTCTCTATTTTTGAATAGTCCTTTATCAGATATGTGTTTTAAAAATATTTTCTGGCTTGTCTTTCTATTCACTTAGCTGTATCCGCTGCAGAGCATAACTTTCAAATTTTAATGAAATCTACCATCACCTTTTTCTTTAATGGATCATGTTTTTATTATATCTAAAGTCATTGCCAGATCCAAAGTCACCTAGGTTTTCTTCAATGTTATCTTCTAGAAGTTGTTTCATTTTATTTTACATTTAGATCTATGATCCATTTTAAGTTAATTTTTATGAAATGTGTAAGTTTTGTGTCTTGAGTCAATTGTGTGACTGCATACGTTTTTCCAGTAACACATGCTGAAAAGATCGTCTTCTTTTTTTTTTTTAAAGGGCCAAACCCATGGCATATATAAGTTTCCAGGCTAGGGGATCCAGTCGGAGCAGCAGTAGCCACCAGCCCATGCCACAGCCATGGCAGATCTGAACCGTGTCTGAGACCTATACCACAGCTCACAGCAATGCTGGATCCTTAACCCACTGAACGAGACCAGGGATTGAACCCACGTCCTCACAGATACTAGTCGGGCTCGTTACTGCTGAGCCACGATGGGAACTCCGAAAAGTCCGTCTTTTCTCCTTTGCACTGCCTCTGCTCCTTTGTCAAAGATCAGTTAACTATATTTATGTGGTTCTACTGCTGGGCCTCCGTTCTGTTCCACTGATCTGCTTGTCCATTGTTTTGCCAACATCACAGTGTCTTTACCATTGTAGCTTTACAGTAAGTCTTGAAGTTTAGTTGTATGTGTCTCCACCTTTGTTCTCCTTCAATATTGTGTTGGCTGTTCTGGGTCTTTGTCCTCTCCATGTAAAATTTAGAAGCAATCTGTTGATATCTACAAAACAACTTGCTGGGATTTTACCAGGATGGCACTGAATCTATAAATTGAGTTGGGAACAACTAATGTCTTGAAAATGTTGCGTCTAACAGTAAACATGGAATATCTGCATTTACTAGTTCTTCTCTGACCATTTTTTTCCCCTGCATGGCAGTTGCAACCTGTGCCACAGCTGTAGCAACACCAGATCCTTCACCCACTGCACCACATGGGAATTTCCAACTTTTTTTTTCATGACTTTCGTAGCTTTCCTCATACAGACCTTGTCCATACTTTGTTAGATTTATTTCTACATACATCTCTTTTTGATGCTAACATAAGTGGTACTGTGTTTTTAAATTCAAGTTCCAACTGCTCATTGCTGGTTATATAGGAAAGCAAATGCCCATATTAATCTTATATCCTGAACTTTGCTATAATCACTATTTCCATGAGTTTTATTTTTTAAATTTTTTTCAGATTTTCATATAGACAATCATGTCATCTGTGAATAATTTACATTTTCAATCCTATAGGTAAACATTTATTTCCTTCTCTTGTTTTATTGCGTTAGCTAAGACTTCCAATTTGGTGCTAAACAGGAGTGATGGGAGGCGATGTGTTCGCATCGTCCTTTACGTCAGGCAGAAAGCCTCTAGTTTCTCCCAGTTACCGATAATGTTAGCTGTAGACTTTTTGTAGATATTCTTTATAAAGTCAAGGAAGTTCTCTTTTATTGCTGGCTTTCTTTCTTTTTTTCTTTTTTATTTTTTTGCTTTTTAGGACCACACTGGGGTATATGGAGGTTTCTAGGCTTGGGGTCCAATCGGAACTACAGATGCTGGCCTACACCAGAACCACGGCAATGCAGGATCCGAGCCTCATCTGCGACCTACACCACGGCTCACGGCAATGCTGGATCCTTAACCCACTGAGCGAGGCCAGGGATGGAACCTAAGATTTTGTGGTTCCTAGTCAGATTTATTTCAACTGCGCCACGATGGAAACTCCTATTCCTGGTTTTCAAAGAGTTTTTATGATGAATTAAGAGTTGGATTTTGTCATACATTTTTTTCTACATCAATTGATACGATCATATGATTTTCCTCCTTTAGTTTATTGATAACATGAATTACATTAATTGATTTTCAAATCCCTGCATACCTGACATAAATTCCATGTAGGTGTGGTATGTAATTATTACAGTGTGTAATTCATATTGTTAATATTATGTTGAGAATTTGGTTTCTACATTTTTTTTTTCTTTTAATGGCCACATGTGTGGCAAATGGAAGTTTCCAGGCTAGGGGTCGAATCAGAGATGCAGCTGCCAGCCTATGCCACAGCCACAAGCAATGCTGTGCTTCTTTATTTTTAAGAGATGTTGCAGTTTTCCTTTCCTATAATTTCTTCATCTGATTTAGTGTTAGGGTAATGCTGTTCACAGAACAAGTAGGAATTATTAATTCTGCTTCTGTTTTCTGAAAGAGATTGTTGAGAAAAAGTATTTTTCTTTAAATGTTTGGTGAAAGTCACCAGTGAAGCCACCCAGAGCAGATGCTTTCATTCTGGAAAGTTATTAATTCAATTTCTTTAATATATCTGGCCCTATTCAGATTATCTACATCTCTTTATGAGAAAGTTATTACATTATGTCTTTCAGGGAATTAATACATTTATCTAATTGCAGGCCATAGAGTTTTCATGATATTTCTTTTAATAATAATATTTCTTTGTTCATAATATTTCTTTTACTGTCCATAGGATCATTAGTGATGGCTTTAATTTCATTTCTTGTATCAGTAACTTTTATCTCTCATTTTCTTTCTTGTTAATCCTGGTTAAAAGATTAACATTTTATTGATTTTTTTTTCAAATAATCAGGTTTTAGTGTCACTGAGTATCTATGTTTTCCTGTTTTCAATTTATTTCTGCTGTTTTTAAAGTCTGTACTTCTGTACTCTTTAAACTTGTTTTCCTCTAATTTCTCCTATTTCATAAAGTGGAAGATTACATTATGGATTTCAGGTCTATCCTCTTTTTGATATATGAGTTCAGTGCTCCGAGTTTTCCTCTAAGTATTGCTTTTGCTACATCTCACAAAATTTGAGTTTTTATTTTTAAATTCAATTTTCAATCTTAAGACAAATAAATAAAAATTAAACTTTCTCAATTTGATTTTGAAAAAGGTTAATTTTTATTTATTTGACTTAAGATATTTTTAATTTCTCTTGAGACTTCTCTTTTAACCCATGTGTTATTTAGAAGTGTGTCGTTTGATCTCCAGTATCCTAGGTTCTCCAGCCATCTGTCTGATATTAAATTCCAGTTTAATCTCATTATAAGAGCCTACCTTGTACGATTTCTATTCTTTTATATTTGTTATGGTATGTTTTATGCCATAGAATATGGTCTATCTCTGTGAACTTGAAAAAGCAAATAAACAAAAACATAGGTAATCTGCTGTTCATGAAATCCAGGTGATTAATGGTGCCATTCAACTATACCCTTACCAACTTTGCACCTGCTTTGTCTGTAGATTACTGACAGAGGTATCTTGTAATCCCATGCTATAATAGTAAATTTATGTATTTTCTCCTGTAGGTCTATCAGTTTCTCTTCACTTATTTTGATGTTCTGTTGGTAAATGCATATAGATTATGGACTGTTATATCTTCTTAAAGAAATGACCCCTTGATTGTTATATAACACACCCCTTTTTTGACATACAAATGATTTATTTGCATCATATAAAAGCATATTTCCAACTGTGCATCAAGCACCTGAAAACAACATTATTTTGAATTAAAGCAGAAAATCTTCTGGAGAGACCATCCCTCTTTCAGGCCAGGCAGCTCAAATGTTCACCACGTCTAGAAGTGCAGAGAGAGACAGAATTTAGAGGCAACTTCCACTTCCCATGAACTTGAAATAAGCCTTTCCAAGTGCTTCAATGCATCAAGCCTTTCCATGCATCAGAGATGTGCCTGCTGCCTCTGACAGACGCAGTGGCTCCCATCCTTTCATTCTGAGGGCTAGCAGCTGCAGATGCCTTCATCACTGGTCCAATCGTCTAAAAGAGCCACCAGAGTCTGAGGAAGGGAGAGGGGGAGAGGAAGCTGAATCCGTAAATGCTCCTGAGTCTTCGGACAACCACTGATCAGGGTGATCTTTGAACCTCTTTCTCCAGCAGCAGTCTGCTGGACAGATGCTGGTCAGAAGCTCCTGGGCAGAGGCCCGCATATCAGCTCCTCCGGGCTCTCCTCCTTGCGAGCTTCACACTCCTCTTCCATTTACTGTGCACATGAAACTGGGGAAACTATTTGCAGAAGGACGAAAAGATTTTATCCCCAAACTCCCCTGACTCAGAAGCTGCTCCTTCTGCATCTGCATTCTGGCTGGTACCCACGGCAAAAGAACATCAAAGTTTTTTCAAGCAGTTTTTTAACAGAACATACATGTATCTGACCATATTCCTTCAGTACCTCTAACATGACATGGGGAAGCGGAGGAGGTAGGAGAGTGGGGCTCCAGCTTGTGGGTGAGATCCAAGGTAATGACAGCCCCCTGTCCTCCCATGGGATTTGGTAACCCAGGGACCAGGCCAAGAGGGAGACATTGGTGGGGGGCGGGGGGTGGGGTAGCTTTTGCTCTTCCTCAGGAGGTACAGTCTGTGGAACAGTTCTGACCTGGGACCGGAGGCTGGGGGTCATCTGGCAAGAGCTAAGAATCTGGGAGGCACAATAGATTGGAAGATCATGGAGTGCACGCAGGACCAGGGAGCCAAGGACAGCCTGCTCCAGCAAGGCCAGGTGCTCTTGGCGGGCGCGGGGGGCGGCGAAGGTAAGGAAGTAACCACCTGCCTCCCACCCACCCTCAAGCACCGTTTCTGCAAACTCCGTGATGGGCCAGGACTGGTCGCAGAGCTGCTGGGAGGCCACCACGCAGGCCAGGAGGTACAGCCCGCTGTTCAACAGTTTGACTACAGTTCCGGGCTCCTGCGAGGCCCAGGTGCCAGCAGCCTCTCTCAGGGGACAGCCGGACGCTGAACTCGGGGCCGAACCCATTTTTCTCTAACTGACTGAATGGAGGTCTGCGGCAAAGGGGCCTGAGGACAACGGGGACCAGGCGCCGCTCGACCTGTGAAACCTTGGAAACCGCCCCTGGAATCAGGGATCTCAAAACCAGCCTAATCTGCAACCAGCTTACCTGAAACCAGCTCCTGCAGCGTCGGGGCGCCGTCCCCTCCCTCCTCGGCTTCCCGCCGGGCTGGGCACTCCTGTTTGCAATAAGCCCGAGATTCGGCGCAAGGTGCTGCGGCGCCGCACGCACAGGGCGGTAACCCTGAGCCTTCACCACGCGGCGCACTGCCTCGTCCCGACGTAAGAGAAATGTGACCGAATGCAAAGGGCTGCTTGGCCTGAACTGCTCTTCAGAACCGAGGCTGGGAAAGCGCCAGGCGGCCGGCACCGCGGGGATTAGTGCGGTTTGGCCTCTGACCGGATTACTGGCAGGTCATAAATACGGTGAATACGGAATCAGCCCTCTTCCCGAACAGCTGCCGAGCCCGGGAGCTCCCCTCACGTGGGTGCCCAGCCTGCAGTCTGCGGCTCAGCTGAACCCGCACAGGTCTCAGAACCGCGGGCAGAAAGCACGGTGGACCGACTTCCGGTCCGGGACTTCCGGTCCCCCCCACCCCGCCACACACACACCTGCCAAGGCCCGAAGCTCAGGTTCCGCTCCCGGGCAGGCGCACTTGGCCTGGAAATGTCTCTATCGTTGATTAAATAGATGAGATTTATCAAAAGGAATTGGCTCCTGTGATTATGGAGGCTGAGGAGTGCCACGATCCGCGGATCCTGTAGCTGAGGGGTGTGGCAGCAAGCCAGAGACCCGGGAGAGCTGTTGGTGTGGGGCCAGGAGGAAGGCCCTCAGGCTCCAGACCCAAGAAGAGGCCAGTTTCACTTGGAGCCCCAAGTAAGGAAAAATGGCCATGTCTCAGTTTGAAGGTGAGCAGCAGGAATTCTCTCTTGCTCAGGGAGTGGTCAACCTTTTTCTTCTGGTCAGGCCTTCAACTGATTGGGCAAGGCCCACCCACATTCGAGCAGGCTCTCTGCTCTGGTTAGTCTGCTGATTTAAATGTTCATGTCATTCACAGTCAGCTTCACAGACAAACCGAGAACTATATTTTCCCACGTGTCTGGGTCCCTTGTGACATCAAAAATTATCATAACAATCAAAAAGTTAAAGTGCATAATAATATATTACAAAAGAAAAAAAAATTTCTCAAGTAATTTTAATTTTAAATCTTAAACAGTAAATTGGAAAAAGAAATACAAATGAAAGAGAAGAGGGGGAAATGCATGTGCAGTCCAGTATAAAGCAGGTTTCTAGTCATCTTCATTTTTTGCTTATTCAGCTATATTTACTCACCTTTTATTGGTTTTATTTTTTTAAACCCCCTTGTAATGCTAGTCACTGAGCAATGAAAATGTGCAGGCATCAACTGTTGAAATTGTAGTTGTAGTATTGACACATATTCTGATTTGAAATTTTTTTCTTAATCAAAGTTGCTTGTTAAAATAAAGTTCAACAGCTATAAAAGGCATATGTAAAATACCTGGTTTATTTTCTCAAAATACTATATGCAGCTGAGGGTCATTAGATAAAGTTTTTAATCTTGACACTCTATGAGAGTCTTTCTTTTTACAGTACAATTAGCGTCATTAATCACATTTTGAAAAATATTAGAGTTGGGGATAGAGGGACGAGTAGGATAGGAGACCTACTTTTAAGAAAGCAGAAAATTAAACGTAGGTAATGCCAAGAATACCAGCGTGCATGTCATGTGTGTGTTCAGCACTGTGGAAAATCATGTTTTATAAAGCTAGGCTTTTTACAGAAATATTGATAAATATGAAGTTTAAATTTTATTTGAGATATGTTTTTGTTTATTCCTTGTAACATATCTATTATTCAACTTTTTGATTATTGGCTCTCTTTCTAAACTTTATTTTTAGCTGTTTATTTTCACTCTTCTTTCTTCATCTTTTTCCATTTACAATATAATTAAAGAGGCAATGCAGACTATAGTGTTGCAAAAATAACTGGGGATTGTAGACCTAATTTTTATAAGATATGTCAGTTTTGGAGTTCCCACTGTGGCACGGTGAGTTAATGACCTGGCTTGTCTCTGTGGTATTGCCAGTTTGATCCCCAGCCAGGCATGGTGGGTTAAGGATCCAGCATTGTCATAATTGCAGTGTTATGTTGCAGATGTGACTTGAATTTGATCCCTGGCCATATATATATATTCAATGAAAGCGTCTAGATTAGTTGCTAAATTTTATATGTTTAGAGCTTCATTCATAAATGTTAAGGACTAAAGATTACTCTTCTAATTCATAAAATAGAAACTATTTCAAGCATATGTAATGTGTAAAGTGTATATACCAGAAAGTAAAGAATTCTAATTACATGCTTGACTTGAGGAACTTAATTTAGTTGCTTGAGAAAATTTACTTTGATTAAAATATTTTTGTTGATGTTATTTGAACAGTCCAGCATAGTTTGTACTTTTACTTACAGACTAACTGGTGACAACTGATTTTTTTATTCTTATGTCTAATGTGAAGATATTTGAGTTCTAGAAATGAAAATTTTAAATTATGGGTCTACACCTAGTATTTATTTGGAATTTTTTTCTGTGTAGTTACTTAGCTACATTGAACTATAGCTACTGAAATATATTAGAAGGAAAAATGAATATCAAAGTGTTTTCACTGGTAAAAATTTCTTATCAACAATTGTGCAGTGACAGAAAGTAAATGTTTGGTGGTGAGCATGCTGCAGTGCCAACAGAACTAGAAATATAATGCTGCACACATGAAACGTGTTATAATCCAATATTACCTCCATAGAAAATTCTGATTAATAACTCATATTACAGATAAATATCAATTTTGGCTGATTGCAGTTCAGAATGAGAAAGTTAAAACACTAAATCTTCCTGAGAAAATATAAGAAATGTAGAAGGAAATCTCTGTTGCCTGGATTAGGTAACTAGAGCACAGTTAGCAATACTCAAAGTTTTTCTTTTTTTAAAGATGCATCGGTCTCCATTCAATTTAAGAAATTCTGTTTATTAAAGCATGCCAGAAGTGAGAAAATATAAGCTGCAACCTGGATGGATGTTTGTTTCTATACATGACAAACTAAGTCCCTACCAGATAAGCCCCTGCAAAACGCAACCGAACATCCTGGACATAATCCACAAAGCAACTGCCTGGGGAGGGCACAGCAGCAGAGAAGACCGGTGAGGGATGCACACTTTCCAGGACTGGGGCTGGGGGCTCTGAAGGTTCTTTCACTTGGAGCCTTGGTGCAAGTTCCGTGTCTGTGTCATGCAGAACTCCCCCCTTCCCAGGACTTCTGCCCACATCGCTGACTGCCCCCTGAAAGCACACGTGTAGGACAGACTGAAAACATCTCAGCTGAAGATATGTGATCTGGGCCAAGCCCTGAGCCACTTCCTGAGGGACAGAGTTCTCAGCTCAACTCAGCTGAGAAGATTGTCTACCAAGAGATAGGAAACGATATCCATCAGAGAAACGGTGCAGAATTCAGAATCTCACACTAATATTCAGAATACTAGGGTATAATCGACAGTTACTAGACCTCTGAAGAATCAGGAAAAGAGAACACATTCTCAGAAGGAAAGAAAATCAGTAGATTCGGATCCTGAGATGAACCAAATGTTTCTACTAGTAGACAAAAATTTTAGGCAGTTCCCTTCGTGGCTCAGTGGTTAACGAATCCGACTAAAAACCATGAAGTTGAGGGTTTGATCCCTGGCCTGGCTCAGTGGGTTAAGGATCCGGCGTTGCCGTGAGCTGTGGTGTAGGTTGCAGGTGAGGTTCTGATCCCGCATTGCTGTGGCCGTGGCGTAGGCCGGCAGCTACAGCTCCTGTTAGACCCCTAGCCTGGGAAGCTCCATATGCCGTGGGTGCGGCCCTAGATAAAGGCAAAAAAGACAAAAAAAGGACAAAATTTTTAAAGCAGCCATTATATGTGTTTTTAATAAATAAATCAAAGCATGTTTTCAATGAATGAGAAATGGTGAGTATTCATAGAGAAGTAAAAATAGTAAAGTTTTAATTTTCAGTTCAAACATCAATTCTAGAACCCCCCCCCAAAAAAAATAGAATTTCTGGACTCAAATATCCCCACACAATAGAACTGCTAAAATTAAAAAACATTTAACACTAAGTGCTGATGAAATGGACCAGGAAATTTCATCCATTGCTGCTGGGGATGGAAAATGATCTGAAAGTTCCTCAGAAGCTAAAAATGTATTTAACAAATGACTCAACCGTTCTACCCTTTGGTATTTACCAAAAAGAAATTAAAACATGTCGACAAAGACTTGCACATAGTAGTGTTATACCTAACAGCCTAAACTGAAGCCAAAGCAAAGGCTCACTGGCAGAACAGGTGGAGAAATTGTGATCTCCTCACCCAGTAGAACAGTGCTCAGAAATAGAAGTGAATGTCTTACTTTTATCAGCAGCGTATATCAGAAACACCTTAATGAGCAAACAAAGAGAGATACAAAGGAAGATATGTTATCATTCCATAACTATCACTTTCTAAAACTGGCACCACTGTTTTGTGTTTACTGAATGCAAGCAGTGACTCGGTGGAGTGGGATGGAGAAGGAGATGACGGCCTGAGGCACAGGGGGTCTTGGGCTGAACCAATGTTCTGTGTCTTCATTGTGGCAAGAGCAAAGTGCTTTAACAGGCAATCAAGTTAGTCAGGGTTCGCGACAGAATTTACCCAACTTTTGATGATTTATGGGATATTAAATTCAAAAAATTGTTTAAATTAGCCCACGTTTCCTTTGCTTAGGTGATAGAGACCCTTCATTATTCTTAAAACGTGTTACCATCAAGGAACTAAATCCTGCTTTAGGGGCTTAGAAAGATTGCAAAACAAGGAAACTAATGATAAGCCCCTCACATCCTTGGAGAAGACACAGCAAGAATACAAATATCTCTGTCACAAGATGTTTAGTGCTAAATGCTCTAAAAAGATAAAAAATGTGCCAGAAATTTTAGCCGTAAATCTTCCATGTTACTTCTTAAATGCAATTCAGAGTCCTGAGAATGAGACCTTTTGAGCTAAAATTCCCCATAGGAGTCTCTGTTTTTAATAAAACCTTCAGGTGCTAGAAATATTAACACTTTTGTAATAAATTTAGATATGAAGAGAATTCCCTTAAGAAACAAGGAGAATGGTTTTGATATATAATTTTATGGTTGTAGGAATTTCAGAGGAACATAAAAATGTTGCTGAGTAGGTACAATATTCTATGGGTGTTTAGAGATAATGACACATACCCAGTTCATATAGTTGTATATAACATCAAGGGAACTCTTTAAGTTCTAGTTCACTAATAAAATGGAAGCTAAGTGGTGAAACAGTTTCACATATTTCCATGTCCAGCAATCTAAATAAAATCTAAAGAAAAGACTGATTTTTCCCTCGCTTTCTCAGTGTCCTTACTAGAATTGATTTATTTGAGCATCTAGCATTTGAATGAACAGTTTCTAGCAAAGCTTGTTTCTACAGTAACCTTTTGACAGCTCGTCATTTAAAATGCATGGTAACCCTTGACCAATAGATTTTACAGCTGTTTGTCTTTCTTTGAACCTTACACACATTGAGCTCAGTTTGCTGAGTAGGTGTGTTTTTCCCCTGTTCATATTTTTAACACATTTTGGAAGCTGTTTTACTTCTTATGGTAGGCTGAATACTACCTTGGTGGTATTAAAATAATAGAGGTTCCCCAAATAACTATATTATTTTCATCATGTAGTTTATGCAGCATTATTTCTAATCCTTTTCCCCATCCTAAGGGACCTGTGGGTCCTGAGTTTGTGCTAAATAGCTGAGTCAGCCTTAGGCAGTTTGCAAATGGAACACTGAAGCACCTGGGCCCAAGGTCAAGGCGGCCTGCAGGACCCTCTGATTCATTCCCCACTTCAACAGGCCCGGGAACTCCTGTGTTCACTCCAGGTCTCGAGAGAGAATAAAGTAAAGGGCTCTTTCCAAGAATGCAGTGTTATCCAAAATCTTTTGTGCATTACTGAAATGGGAACTGTTTGCAAAAGCTCAACAAAGAATGAAAAATCTACATGCACTAAAGCTAGCATTCGTTTGGAAAGACAGAACGTTCCAGAGCTGTCCTGTTTCTGACCCAGGTTACTGGGAAAGCAATGCCTCCCCAAGGAGGTAATCCTTCTTAGCCATGTCCCCACCCTTTCCAGCTCCTGGTTTTGGCTTTGGTCATGAACTCGGAGACAGTCCATTACTGCAGACCCCCTTAGCCTCTGAGGCAGAATTTACCGCTCGTTGGGTTTTCCTCCCTTATAATAACCTTTGGTTTTTCTGTTCTTCTGTAACAAGGAAGTTGGGGGAGAGTGTCTGTTTTCACATTTTGTGCTTAGCAAAGTATGATGAATGGCCAAGGTATTTAAGCTCACCTAAGGGTTAAACAGCCATTCAAGCTATACAGCGTCTTGACTTTCTGTTTAATTCCTCGCTAGATCAGACTGTTAAAAAAAAGTCTCTGTCATATGGTTTTCAAATCAGTAGACTCAGGAAAAAGTTAAAATATCCAAAAAAAGGTATTTGCAATTATGCACAGGAGATTCAGCTGGCTACCAGAGTTTTAAAATGTTTAAATGGATATTTTTGGCCATCTGCGAATATAAATTACATACAAATGTAGTCTTTGTCATAGAGTGAAATATCTTATTATGACTAGGAATACTGAACTAATCTGTTGCATTTATCTTATTTGGTATTTTGAAGTTGATGTTAATATGAATGTTGGAATATAAGAGTCCTTGTAATTGGATTACCAGACTGAGTATTAAAAAAGATGTGAGAAAATTACTTCCAGTTCTATTAGGTTCAGAAAGATTTATTGAGATCCTGAAATATCATGCTTGCCAAAGGGGAGAGCTGTCTTCCAAACTCATCTTTCTTTTCTAAATTTGGTTGTCCAAAATCAGTGCATTTACTGCAATTAATAAAAATCTCTGGCATGGCGTAAGCGTGTTCCTGATGAAAGCTGCAAGCACTTTCCTCTGAAGACCTGGAGTGACACTAAATTAATATGAGGGAGGAAAGGAAGAATTAATTAGTATTTGATAGCAGAGCACTAGATGTTGATTTATTAGGCAGGACCAGCATTAGCTGAGTTTACTTTATAAACCTCAAAACATACCCTTTCCAGGTTGATTCTCATCACCACCATAAATCGTCTACATATTAACTGATAGTAATTTGCCAGAAACAAACATAAGGCGCTCTTAGTGAGAGGTGACACAAGCGTAGATGTGTAAATTTCCTCTTATTCGAATGACCAGAGGAATATAACAGCACTGGGGAAATTGCATCAGCATAGAAAATGAAGTGTGCTAACATGAGCAAATGAAAATAGAAGCAAAGCAGGGGTCATAATATTATTGCTAGACATAGTGGTGTTAGAGGCAATAAACTTTAAGGAGTAACCATCACTGTTTTCTCTTGATAAATGCCACAGTGCTCATGAAAGGGGCGGGGGTTTGTTTTTGTAGGGGTTGTTTTGTTTGTTTGTTTGTTGTGGGTATAAATAGATCTTATTTTTCCTATATTGCTGATTTTATAATTCTAATTAGAATTAGTGCTGACCTAAATAGGTTTTATGTGTCATATTCATCTAAAATGGATTTTATGTGTAATAATAGTCTGGTAACTTTAATGCCTTTTTTTGAGGAATAGGTAATAGTATTTTTTACAGATGCAGACGAAACTGGTGGTGAGTTAGACCATTGAAACAAAGGAACTGTGTACATCTTAGTAATTCACTACACTTTATAACACTTTAAAAATCTCTTTACAGGGACAGGCAGTAGGTTTTGTTAAACTATCACATGAACATACACAGAAAGTTAGTTAATTGTTATTAGTAGACTTTATTGGGTCAATAAAATTGGAAAATCTGAGATAAATATAAATTGCTGTGCTAAAGAGTATGTAATAAAAAACTTGGAGCAAACTATTTATAAATGCAAGGAGAATGTGGGACAATTTGAGGTATAAGACTATTAATGACAGGAATGAATTGTAGCTCATAAAATAAAACAAATATCCATGAGTCTCTCCTGATATAAATAACCAAAGAGAGGAGAGAGGAAACAGGGGGTGGAGAGGAGAAGAAAGAAGCCATTGGGAGGAAGGCACGGTTGGGAGAATTGGATTTGCCCTGCAGAGAGCGTTGAACAAGAGTGGACATCATTTATCGGCGTGACAAGGAAGAACTGGGATTCAGAAGGCTCATGTTTCCTCTGGTGGAAAAGAAGCGATTAGGGAGGGCAACGTGAAAGCTGCAGAAGAGGAAGAGGAGGTAATGATCCATTGATGGAACAAGCTCCCGGGAGACGAGAGAGAGCCGTCCTCCCCCTGCTCCTGGGTCACAGGTGGAGACTCCGGGTAGCCTGTCCCCAACATTAGCCCCAGTTTACATCTCTGTTTGCATAAATAGCGATTCCTCTGTCACAGCACTAAGCTGGCTGCCTGACTCTTTTACCTGTCTGCTTTTCTCACCTCAGCATGACTTTTATCCATCCTTTCACACTGAGCTCTTCCAGAGACTCGTCCTCGGTGACTAATTTTTCTCACAACTCTTTTTATAGCTGTTACTTATACTTCGCAGTTAACTAGATTGAACTATCCTCAATGTGCTGCGTTTCTGCCAGGCCCACTACTCCCTTCTGAGGAAAAAATATGCCCTGTTCATTTACTCATCCTTAAGTTCTTGTGTATCATGCAGCCTACCATTTTCTTATTAACGTGGGTCAGAAACTGCATCAAGGTACCTCTGGGGGCCAAGCAAACTCACGGGGGCACCACAAGGCATTTTGAACTTTTGAAGGAAACACGGAGATACCTGGCATCCAGCAAGCACTGCCAGCTTGAATAATTAGTGATTTCCGCATCAGAACATGCTATATTGCTTTCATTGAGGTCACATCTTTGCAAAGCAGGGGTCTGGGTGCTTGCTGTGATAAAAAGCATGTGTACTAAAAATCAGTGCAAATCAAGAAATGAGGATTAAGAAGCTGTGCAATGCCCAACAGGCACACATTTTCCAGTACTGAGTAATGGTCGTTACTTAACTGTAAAATAAAAATATTATTTATCTTTCAACTTATGTGTATTATTTTTTCCAGTGGCCACTAAGTTGTTAGGACATAAACACTTACTAATTTTTTTGGACTCAGCCACTTAACAAATGGAGCTGTGTTTACTCTGGAACAGGGTAACGTGGGAATATTGCAGAGATACCCAAGGCTGTGTGTGGGTCGACCAGGCTTTATTAGATCTCTGCCCTCTGCCTTATTAGACTAGGCATCGGGCTGAAGCCAGTGTGGCTCTCTGGCCAGGAGTCCTCAGGGGTCAGCTGTGAGCTCACAGTCCAACAGGGCAGAGGGCTGCTGAAACCAGCGGACCCCAGCAGGTCTGCTGTGGTGGAGTGGGACCCCGAAACCGCGATGGAGAAGCAGGAGGCAGAGTGTGTTTGGCCTGTAACCCTCCATGTAACTAACCCACCTTCAGGATCGAGCAGAGGGAAGGAGGTGGCCAGTCCACGGCGGGGTGGACCACCCCGGAGAGGGGGTGACTCCTCGGGAAAGACTGGCCCCTAGGAGCGGCCAAGGTGTGCTTCCTTTCAGCCGCCTTCCGGTCTGAGCGGGGATGGGCCATGCGCCCATTCCAGCCTTGAACAGGTTTCCTTATGTTTCTCCACAAATCTTTACATCTATCTGCTGGAGCTAGTGTGTTGGTTGACCTTGGCAATCCTCAGGAGCCTAATTATCATATTAGCACCGATTATGTGCTATTTGTCCCTTTTGTTGTTTTATATGAACTTTTAATTTCCTAAATGTAAGTTTTTGTGTCCAGGGGACCTATTTTTATCTAAAACTCACAATACTAGCCACGTATTTTTTTATTATAATATAGAATTTAATGTATAGCAGGCTATGTACTTTTCAACCTTTTCAATTCTGCTGCATTATTTTAAACATAAGAAAAACTTATGTCCGCTACAAGTAAAGCAAAAACAAAAAGATTGTATATAATGAGTCCTGTGACCACAATTTCACCTTCAGGTTTTGATTCCAAAACACTGGTATCACTGTGGCCGTGAGGTTAGACACTCGCTGAGCTGTCTCTAATGAAATCTTAACCACCGTCAATCTATTCAAAACCTCTTAAATGAGTGCGACTCATTATTATGGAAGGTAGTGTTGTATTTGGTCAATGTGTCTCAGCCCAGTAAGACTCCATTCTGTAAAATTCACGTTTCAATTGTAATACAAATCAAAATATTAATCTTAGGAGTTATTTGCTCAGCATTAGTCCTGAAGGGTTAACTGTCAAAGTATGTACTGAGTCCCAAGGAGATCTACCGAGGGAAAATTCCAGTTACCTAGCTCCTCTTTGGTGAACTTACCAACATTTTTTTATGATTCTCTGCTATTTAATATGTTTTTTACTTTGCCATCTTGTCATCTAGAATTTTTTGCCAGCTTGCTTATCCTTAGCTCCATTATATGTTCTCTTAGTCTCTGTATTCTTAAGAGAGGTTATTTTTCTTTAGAACGTCCATTGTCTGTTGGTGAAACATATTATCCCCCGTGTCATGGAAGCCAGATTGTCACCGACCCAAGGTGATTAATGACAGTTGGATCTGAAGAACGTCTCCTCCTCCTTGTGGAATTCAGAGTGAGCGTCCTGGGGGAGGGAAGACGAAGGACATATGAACGTTTATGAAGACATAGCTGCATCTGTTCCTGTAGAGCTCTTTCCATTTACGTAGACGAACATGCATCTCAGATACCCATCCGGTATCTGATCATTGCGTAGTCTGATATATCTCCCTTGCATAGGCAGCGACACATCCTTGTTTTCATTTTGTGGATATATTGCTTAATTCTTTAAAATGTCTTAGGGTTACCTTGTCAGAATGCTAGAAGACTCGTGTAATTTAAATCACGTGGAAGGAACACATTTTCTGACATATACTCAACATAGATGTGCAGTTCAGCATAACAACGTATGTAATTTTTCATTCTCCTCACTCTCGAGGTGAAGAGTTTCTCTCAAATTTTCAAATAAAAAAATTCCTTATAGCTCTGTTAAGAAACACCTTACTGATTCTGCATAGGGCAAATAACCACTATTTATATTAGTTACCATGGATTGGTCACATTTTCCATTTTAATGATTTAGCTTTTTTAACCTCTAAACAAACTGGCCTGAAATTGGAAATTGCTGATAATTTAAACGTAGTACATGCTGGGCATTCACTAAGAGGACAGTAGTTTTTCCATCAAAATATTCACATTAACGTTCGGTTCTGACAGCTTATTTAACAAGCATTTATTGAGTGCTCACTTTGTGCAAAGCACTACAGAAGTGTGGCCTTAGAAAATGAATAAAACCTAAATCTTGCCAAGAGAGATTTAAGTTTCATTATGAAAATTAGCAGATACATAAAAACATATGCAGGGTTGAATAATAGCGTGGAGACTGGGGCACGAAAGGAAGATGTTCTGTGTGGGTGAAAGGGGGTTCTCTGTCCACCAAGCTCCATGTTTCAGCATCACTTAGACTTGGGAATGTTATTTGGGTGTAAAATAATATAATATAATATAATAATTTATGCAATATTATATACACTTTGGATAAAATAAAAATTGAAATTATCACAGTTCTACTCTTCTACCAAAAACTGGGTTAATAATTTTGTATATGTCCTTCCAGCTTTTTTCCTCTGAATTTTTTTACATCGTTGTAAATGAAGGCAAAACATAAGTGTATTCTTTAGAAACTATCATTATTGCAGTATAGACACTTGCACAATGCGACATTCCATCATAACCATCATTCTGAATAAAAGCATAGGGGCTCTTTCAGGGAACGCTCTACACTTTTTCTAATTTTCTCCTACTATTATCTGCGTTGGTTGTGTATACAAGCTGACTCTTTTCTACAGCCTGTTTTGAAAAACCCAGTCATGCATACAGTTTTGCCCCCCCCACCCAAGAGGTTCTGAAAAGTAGGACAACAGTTATGCAAATTATTATGGAAGTGTTCCTTTTAGGCTGCCTTTTAACATTGAGACCAAGGCTGTGGCATCTTTCCTGTCTGAGGACACAAAACAAGTGAAATAAACAGAGAGCATTTCAAACCGTGTCCCAGAATGTTGAGACAGTAAGTACTGGGACAAGGGTCCTGTTAAATCAGTGACTAGTTCTTGTAAAGTCCATTGCCAATATAGCAACAAGAATAAGCACTTAATGAGAGTCCAAACCCTAACTGTGGCGAATGTGCAACAAAATGAACTCAGAGTAAACTTCTTTGGGAAGAAATATATGTTTGGAAGAAAAAAATCATGTTTGTTAAATTTCATTTTGCTGGTTTCCGCCCAATATCACAATGTAACTTCTTTTAAAATCACAATTCTTACACTGTCATAGTCATCTGTAGACATGCTTGCCCTGAAACATGTCATTTGCAGATTTTGTAGGTCAGTCAGCTGTGCTGTTTTTTGATGCTTCTAAAAACTAGATGGCTCTGTAGATAATAATGTGTATTCTGTCACCTGAAACTTCCATTAAGGTTAATACCAACCCACTGTCATCCCAGATCCCAGGACGTCCCCAAAATGTACAGTTTTTCCTTTGTATCAACCAGGTTATCAAATGACTCACCGACATCTAAATAAAAGATACCTGAGTAATTGCTTCCCTTTTCCTAAGTCTTTCATCTTTTTCTGCTACCGGTGAGCTCTTACTGGATGCAAGTTTGGTCGCGGTACTAGTCAACCGAAAACAAAAAACGAAGGTACTGTGGCAACGCAGAAATCCCAGAGGAGCTGCTGCAAATCACCTGAATATCAGCTCCTTTATCCCAGAATATGTTTTCCTGGTACTACCTGAAGCCACTGGCCAACCCCACGTCACTATCCAGAAATGCCCCTGATCTTGTCCACAATGGCAGTGAAAACAGTGCCTTTTCCTTCTGCTTTCTGTCTCTTTGGAATATCGGTCATTGGAAGGCCCTAGGTGTGATGCCTGGAACAAGGAAATCTGGAAAATATGGAACAAAGGAGAAGCTATGAGGGTGGCTTCATATTGACTGTCATCAATAAGATCGCTCTGACCCAGTGCTTTACAGGAAGTCGTTGTATCAAGTCATATTTTTAACCTCATTTTCCTCTGCTTTCTGACGTGCACCCCGCTGCTTCGACGCCTCCACTACTCCTGGATATGCTGATTTCACATCACGATCTTGAAATCCTCGCCCGCAATTCCAAGTCCTGGATCCCAGCCTCTACCTGACTTCTAGGATTCGCTTTTGCTCACATGGAGAGTCTGGTCTCCTCTTCTCACGTGACACTAACCTCATCGTGGGGGCCCCACCCCAAGACCTCATCCAAGCCTAAGTGCCTCCCAAAGACTCTTCCTCCAAATACCATGCCTTGGAGGTTAGGGCTCCAGTGTTTGAGATGGGGGGGGGCAGTGGACAAGATACTCAGTTCCTAACACCTGACCTAGAACATGTTCTCTCCAAATGTTTATGCACTCACACGTAAACATTTGTTGAATACATAAAATCGTAATGAGAAAAAGGTTTTAAAAACATTTATTAAGGATGAAACATTCTGGATATTTTAGGTATGTTGTTTCACTTAATTACTTTGGTGATATTTGTAGGAGTATATATATATATATATATATATATATATATATATATATGAGTATATACAAATGGTAATACCCATTGAGATATGTAAATGAGGCTTAGAGAAATTAGTTCACATGCCCCAAATCACTGGCTATGCGAGAGGGTTAGATTTAAGCCTAGCTTGTTATTGGCGGGCATTACTTATCTTAGCCAATCAACAGAGAAATGCTTTTCTCTTTTTTTATCAATTTATTCCAAAGACAGAAGTTATAACTCTTCGTTTTTAGAAGGAGCGGAGGGTCCGTGATAGGAAGGAAACGCACAGTCATTATTTTAGAGATTGTCAGATGGATGAACAAAGTCAGCCAGGCTTCTGCGTGTGAAAATGCTCCCTGATCTGTATCCCAAGCCTGACTCAGAACAGTCAAGGCTGGAGTTCCCGTCGTGACTCAGCAGAAACAAATCTGAGTAGGAACCATGAGGACGCAGGTTCAATCCCTGGCCTCCCTCCGTGGGTTAAGGATCCAGTGTTGCCGTGGGCTGTGGAGTAGGTCGCACAGGTGGCTTGGATCTGGCGTTGCTGTGACTGTGGTGTAGGCTGGTAGCTACAGCTAAGATTCTACCCCTGATGCGGGCCTGAAAAAAGAAAAAAGAAAAAAGAAAACAACAGTCAAGGCTTCCCAGTTAGTGCAGTTTTCATTGGAAGCTTGCTTGCTCTGACTAAGAGCCCGCCAACACTTACTGGTTGGGAGGTGATTTTTTTTATGCCTTTGACTTTTTCGTGATATTAATCTCCTCATACATAATAATCCTTGTCAGAATAATTGTATGAAGTTTGAGACTGGAAATCCTTCAGGGAGGAAAGGAACCTCTCTGGGTCGTGGATGTTTGTGGAAGACATGAGATGATGGCCAGGGTGCCTGAGACATGAGAAGGGTAGCTCAAGCTATCCTTTACATTTTTATGTCATTTAGAACATTTTCATAACAGAAGAATTTCAAGAAAACCTACCAAAGCCAAAATATGTGTTTTTGCTGGTGGAATTTCAGGGCAGTGTTTCAGGACGGAGGGACTTATGCTGTGACATAAATTTACTCCCTAAAGAGGGCATTGTAAGTGAGCACTATAATTTTATGAATAGATTCATCTCATCATGCAATTTTTATTATACTTTTAATATGTATGGTGCTATATCTTTCTTCGGATGTCAGCATTATTACAAATTTCAAAGTTTTGTGCTTTGAATTTTTCGAGTGAACATTTCAGTTCATGTATTAATCTTTTTTTAATAAAAAGCTTCTTAGAAGCTTTTCTACAGCTGAAAATAATTAAATCCTCTCGTAAAAGTGAAGTGCACAAATTCCTTGATAATACAAATAATTATTCTACAGACGACAAATGTGCAGAATCTTGTCTTCCTAAATTCCAGGCGCCTCTGAGCCTTGCTTTATCACTTTAAACTCTTCTTAGAGTTTAGGTAAAGCGAGTGTGGTCCCTCCTTGCAAAACAGGTATATAATGAACCCCTATTGCAAATTTACATAAAGCTTTTAGCCACTATGTAACTTTCAGGATCATTTATATTCTTTTAACGTCAGGGAATGCCATTCTCTGTCCTTTTGTCCTGGGCACTGTGCCCTTGTCACCAGGTGGCTCCCTGTAGAAAGTTTCCTGCAAGGACGCGTCAAGGGTCTTAGAGCAAAAGTTTGCTATTTTCCATAATGAGATCAGAATGATCAAAGAATATGATTTATTTCTCTCATTGAATGCATTATCCTATGGATGCTTCAACTGAATTTCCATCAGTTGACTTGAATTATTAAATGTAAACTATAAGAAAAACTTATCCTCTTAAAGGCCATTTATTTAAATTTTTAATAGCCGGTCGATGCTTCCCTCCAATTTCAAATATTAACGCTAACCTTCCTGAACTGAGGATGATTAGCATTTTCTTTAGAAGGGAAATGCTCATACCGCCATCTAGATTAATTTTACTTTTATAAAGTAAGTGTTTTACCTAATTACTTATTCATTAGCAATTATTCAGATGTCTCCAAATTTTTGTAAATGATGCATTAATGACAAGTGTAACTATTTTTTTTTTTTTTAGCTTTTTAGGGCCTCACCCAAGACATATGGAGGTTCCCAGGCTAAGGGTCGAATCAGAGCTGCAGCTGCCGGCCTACACCACAGCCACAGCCATGCCATATCCAAGCTGTGTCTGCAGCCTACACCGCAGCTCAAGGTAACACTGGATCCTTAACCCACTGAGCGAGGCCAGGGATTGCACCTGCGTCCTCTTGAATGCTAGTCAGATTCGTTTCCTCTGAGCCATGACACAAACTTCAACAAATTTAACTATTTCAATTAAAAAATATAACCAATTCAGATACTGGTTCCCTAGCCATTTTCTTGGTTCTCAAGTGGTTCCTAATTTTTCTAAAAAGCTTTTTGTGTGTATTTAAAAATCTGCATACTGTCAATAACCAAAACAGCCAGAACATCAATTTTACTTTGTTTTTTTCTGGTTGAAATATAAAGCAAATCACAATGTGGAGATGACGTGATGGTAAATTTAGCGCTTTTTCTTGTACTTTCCTTGTTTCTTACTAGAGCAAGGATGGCTAGGAGCTGTACAAAATTTGTAAGTAAAAATTAGCTGTCATTAAATAAAAAGAAAAAACTTTAAGTTTCACAATACCCTAAAGGATTTGTCATATTTAAAAATAAAATCTCCTTGTGGAAATTTAAGGAATAATTGGAGTTCCCTCTCTGGCGCAATGAAAGCAAACCCAACTAGCATCCATGAGAATGCAGTTCTGATCCCTGGCCTCACTCGTGGGCCAAGGATCCAGCTTTACTGAGGAACTTCCATATGCCGCAAGTGTGCCCCTAAAAAGCAAAATCAAAAGAAAAAAAAGAAATTTAAAGAATAATTAATACTACTAATTTAAGCTATAGTTGTATAAGAAGATGCAGTTGAACATTCAGAAAGTAGAAATATCTCAAGCAAGAAAGAATCATGATGAACTCCTCACTGAAAGTGTTTGCAGCAGCCATGAGTGTGAGTTTTGGTATAGAAGTGCTGGATTCTGTCCCATAACAATTTACTAAATAGAGGATTCTAAAAATTATTCAAAATTTCTACTCAGTTCTTCATCTGAGAGAATAGCAATAATCCTTAGTCTCAGGACGTTTGTAGGTTAAGTGGCATGTAAAACATTTAACACATTTCTGGGAGTTCCTGTTGTGGCGCAGAGGAAATGAAGCTGACTAGTATCCATGAGGATGCAGGTTCTATCCCTGGCCTCGCCGCTCAGTGGGTTGAGGATCCAGTGTTGCCCTGAGCTGTGTATGTTGCAGACGTGGCTTAGGTCCCGTGTTGTTGTGGCCTGTGGTGAAGGCTGGCAGCTACAGCTCCCATTAGACCCCTAGCCTGGGAACTTCCATATGCAATGGGTGTGGCCTTAGAACGCAAAAACAACCTCCCCCCCAAAAAAACCCACTTAACATATTTCTTATTTTAGTAAAAAGTCAATAAAATTTGTTATTATCATAGTGAAATGTTATCAGGAGTATTTCTTTTTAATACGTTCCCCCTCCCTTGAGATTTTAGGAAGGATAGGATGAACCCTGTAGAAGTGGCTAGCAAGATCTTAAGAAATGTTCATCAGCAGTGACCGTAATGCACTTGGCATGTTAGGTTATAAAACTGTTTTTTTAAGTCAGTTGTTCCTCTTGAACATGACCAGCATGATATTTCAGAATAATGATTTCCTATCAAATGGCAGACATTCATATTTTTAGTTACTTACATTCAATGACACCTTAAATACTATAACATGTGCATTTAATTTCAGACTTACAGAAGCATTTAAAGAATAGTACAATGTATTTGAAGACACTTTTCACTCGAGTCCCCAATTTTTTTTTTTTTTTTTTTTTTGCCTTTTAGGGCCACACCCTCGGCCTAAGGAAGTTCCCAGGCTAGGGGTCTAATCCTAACTGTAGCCGCTGGCCTACACGACAGCCATAGCAACTCGGGATCCAAGCCACATCTTTGACCCACACCACAGCTCACAGCAACCGTGGATCCCTGCCACCCTTAGCGAGGCCAGGGATTGAACCCACATCCTCATGGACACTAGTCGGATTCGATTTCCATGCATCACAGTAGGAAATCCAGGGTCCCCAAATGTTAATGTTTCTACTGTTTATCCATTCCCCTCCCCCATCTACATCTGTATATATGCAAATTACTTTCCTGAAATGTTTAAGAAGTAGCATATGTGATGCTCCTTCTGTGAGTAACTCACTCTACATCACCTGAACACAAGAGAATCTTGCAGAAAAGCACAGTATAATCATCAAACTTAGGAAACTGACACTGATATGTACTACTGTCTAATACGCAGACTAATCTGGGTTTTACCAACTGTCCCTAAAACGTCCTTTAGAAACAGAAAATCCAAGACGACCAGTGTCCCTCAGCTGTCCCATCTTCCTAGCGTCACTTATTTTGACAGTTGCTGAGTCTTTATCTGTTTCAATATATTGATATTATACAAGCCTATTAGACATTTGTTCATGATGTGTCCTTCCGTTTGGGTTTGTCTGATGTTTTCCCATGATTAGATTCAGTTCATATGCTTTCAGCAGGACGACCACCGAGAGGGCACTGTTTCCTCGGTGTCCTGTGTTAGGAGGCATAAGCTGTCGGTCCGTGACCGGCATCCCCTTGGATTATTTGGTGAGAGGGGAGCACCAGATCCCTCCACCGAATGTCACTGTTTTACCCTCTGCATCTCAGCACTCTCTTATCAGATGCTTTGTGACAGCAAACACCTCCTTACTCCTCAGACATTCACCTGCTCTTTGCAGCATCCGTGGGGATTCCTAGCAACGCCTGGACCACTTCGTACTCGATCATGTTATGATGTTACGGTATTGACTTTTCTTGGTCACTAAAAGACAGCAGTCGCTCACACACACAGGTGTAGCCTGGAAAATTATCATCCCACCATTCAACAGAAGTGGGTAGGCGCGTTTTTTCTGTAGTTGAAGCCGTGGGCTGTTTTCACTGACAGGTTAGCTGGATCCATTCCACCCGCGTTTAGATCCTGACAAAAGGATTCACCAGCTATTTGACCTTATACAAAATAGTTAGCGGGCTCTCAGACATTGTTCTGTTCAAGAGGAAAGTGAACACATCGCTGATTCTGCCTGTTAAGAAAGATGCTTTCTGGAGTTCCCGTTGTGGCGCAGCTGTTAACGAATCCGACTAGGAACCATGAGGTTGCGGGTTCGATCCCTGGCCTTGCTCAGTGGGTTAAGGATCCGGCGTTGCCGTGAGCTGTGGTGTAGGTTGCAGACGCGGCTCGGATCCTGCGTTGCTGTGGCTCTGGCGTAGGCCGGCGGCTGTAGCTCCTGTTAGACCCCTAGCCTGGGAACCTCCACATGCCGCGGGTGCGGCCATAAAATGACAAAAGGCAAAAAAAAAAAACAAAGAAAGATGCTTTCTGTAAAGGACTGGAAGCCATTCCTTACAGGTGAATACAAAAGCCACAGCTTTTTCCTTCCAGGTTTTAGTCCACAGTTATGTAGAAATTTCAATTCTTTCACTTATCAGTCTCAGACATACACTCTTCTACTGTATATTCCATGAGAAATTTATTGTCATATTTTATTCCAGTTGTAATGAAAGAACATCACTAGAGAGAATGAAAAAAAAAAGCACGCTTCAATCCAATTATTCCATTCAAATTCCCATTTCTCAGGACAAATTTCTCTGCTTCATTAAAGTCACAAGTTTTAAATTGAATCTAAAAAGGCTCTCACTGAATTTGATCTGTCGGTGTTTAGACATTCCACTGTTCTTCTCTCGGGTGGGTTAAGATGTTTCAATGCTATATATTCAGAATGAACTGTAGTTAAAAAGCTTTTATCTTTCGGGCTTTATGTTAATTCCACGACTGCTTTAATCCTGTATTAGAATTTGCAGTTTGATTATTGCTCTTTAAGGCATGTTGAACTCCTTCATGATATGGATGGGCATAGAAAACATGTAAATGCACATTATAACAAAAGCGGCACTAACTAGGCTTACAGAATCTTATGTGTTGGAGTTCCCGTCATGGCTCAGAGGAACAAATCTGACTAGCATCCAAGAGGATGCAAGTTCAACCCCTGGCCTCGCTCACTGAGTAAAGGATCAGGCGTTGCCATGAGCTATGATGTAGGTCGCAGACACAGCTCATATCCGGCATAGCTGTGGCTGCGGTGTAGGCCGGCAGCTGTAGCTCTGATCTGACCCCTAGCCTGGGAACCTCCATATGCCTCAGGTGTGGCCCTAAAAAAAAAAAAAGCAGCTTACATGCTAATGATACAGATGATAAAAAAATACTTTTACCATTTATATAGCAGAAGCCCAATTAAGACATTTGGAGTCCATGAGAAAATCTAGAGTAGGACAAGGCAGATTTTTCAGTGCTCAATACCTATTTTTCAAATAAGTAATTGAATGGAATAAATAAATAAATCGCATGGTTAATCACATTTAATTTCAACTAAGCACTGATTTTTCATGGACAATAGCCATGAAAATAGTCCATAAGACGAGATGTTGAGAATAACACATATTGGTGTTAGCAAACTCACCAGGAACATACACTTTTAAGAAACTTTACATTTTCGGTCAACGTTTTTCTATTAGTCTGTGCATTCTTTTAAGGCAAGAACACTTTCTTATGCCACAGTCACAGGAACAAACAGAAATCCTGAACGTCACCTTTGTTAATATAATTATCATAGAGGATTATTTGATAGCCAGGAACTTCACACAAAAATAAGGCTGCATCATACTAGTTCTAGGTTTTTAAACTATGGCATTTTTTTAAGATTTCCATTTTTTATTCTTTAATATTTTTTATAATGAGTTTCTAACACAATTGCAACACTTTTTAGGCAAAGCATATCTATGTTCTACTTCATCTATTTACATATCAATACTTAAATTTAAATGTCTCTTTATGCTATTATGTCTAGAAAACAGACACTGAAGTCAAAGCGGGCCTTGTTTCTCAAGTGGAAATGACACAGATCTGACCAAGTTCTCAATTTTCTCCATGTGAGTTAAAAATGTCTTTTTCATTAGAAATCAATTTTAAATTTCCCTTTTATTCTAAAGAAATACTATTCTCTGCCCGTTCATTTGGGCTTCCCTGGAACAGCCTGCTGGTTCTGGCCGTGGGTGAAACCCCAAAACTCCAATTACAAGTCACTGAATTGTGAGACTGTAGAAAAAAACCAACATTTGCTCAAGTTTCCAGGGGTAAAGTCTATCTGGAATTGCTCTGACCTTTTCTTGACTTACAACTCAATATTCAAGTCTCATGCCATACTTTTAAAATGTAAATTTCTGCAGTCATGGTACTTTAAAATATCTTTATAATGAACTGAGTACACATTTTAAAAATCTGCCCTGGGTGGAGAAAGTCACTATCATGTTTTGACAAGAAACTAATGAAATAATTTAACTGTTCATTTTGCAGCTGATCCATTGAGAAAATCAAAACACTGGCAGGCTTTCCATAGCCAATTAAACTCTACGGCACATCAAATTATGTGAAATTTGGACATACTGTCTAATACATAATTTAATGTATATCCTCTCCGATTCCATACCTCATCCTGCTTGGTAACGAATTGATAAAGCTTGCATTTTAGATGAGCTCCTTTTTCAAAACTCTGTTGGAATCGTGAATCACAACTATTTTTCCTATCAGAGCATTAAAGTAGTTGAGCTAAATATCCTTCATCTCTAGTCCACTCTTCAGACAAGAGTCATGTAACAGATGCTGCTTTCAAGAAAGCATTCTTAAAGATCTGCTTCCAAGCAAGGGCAGAGCCAGATTACGGCAAATGTGGTTATCTATTCTTTACACTTATTCATGAAAAAAGAAAAAAAAAGTTTTAATAATAAACCTTGTCTTTTTCTTCTTTTTCTTCTTTTTACTAGAGTATAGTTGATTTACAGGGTTGTGTCAGTTTCTGCTGTACAGCAAAGTGACCCAGTCATATATATATGTACATTTTTTTCTCATACTATCTTTCATCATTCTGTCCCAAGAAATTGGACATAATTCCTGTGCTGTATAGTAGGGCCTCGTTGCCCATCCACCCCAAATGTCATAGTTTGCATCTATTAACCCCAAACTCCCTGTCCATCCCAAATCTTCCCCTCGCCCGCTTGGCAACCCGAAGTCTGTTCTCCATGTCCATGAGTCTGTTTCTGTTTTGTAAGTAGGTTTACTTGTGCCGTATTTTAGATTCCACATATAAGTGATATCATATGGTATTTGTTTTTCTCTTTCTGACTTATTTCAGTCTTCCCCAAATATACTGCCTTTGAATAAATGCCTCCACCCACCCACTGAAGAACTATTTTTCATTGTATTAACTAAAGATCTTGAGAATTCAACCCAAGCGTCAGAGCCCCTCTTGGTTTTGTTTATGGCACTGGACCTACAAGGTACTGGGGGAAGTCCTGTTAGTCCAGCTCGTACTCACAGCGCACATTCGAGTGAAAATCCACGGAGATTGGCTCTCGGATTATACTCAACACATAGCTCACATACCCGCCAGTGAACCGTCGGGTGCTCGTAATGGTCATCAGTTTCCCTGTGGCAGGATGTCCTCAGATGCTGCTTTACAAGGAGGCACAGTTAGAGTACACTTCACAGATCATGTGCCAAACTGTGGCCCTTGGATCTGTCGTTGGTAACAAAGCATTTTTTGATCTTGCATAAAATAGTTGTGCTGCCTTAGAAGGTGGTGGCATTAAAGCACAATACAGGTGGCAGGAAACGAGGGCAAAGGCAGAACTCAAAACCCTGCAAATATTTGTACTCATGGATGACGTCACTGATTCGACTAGCCACGAAGCTATTATTTATGCTTGCTCTTTTGCGATGTTTTGATTTTTTAGTTTTTGGATTATCCACAACACATTCCCACTAAGTCCAGGCAGATTTGGAGGCAGGACACATCCTCAGTTAGCCCGTGGCACCTGATGGCCAGCAGGTATTCAAAACCTAGTGATTCCATGAATAAAGTAGAAATTTAAATACATCCAATTTTTTTTTATAAAAGCATGATTAAATGTTTCAAAAATTTTTTACAACTGCTTTTTTTATAATTTGGCAAACATGCCATACAAAATGTGTGCATGACATGTGGGTTACTTTTATTTATTCATAAGTGTCAGAGTTTTGAAAAGGCTGCTTCCAGGTCTTCGTGAAGTCTTCATCAGACTTCTGTTGGCACACAACCTGGGTGTCTGCGTCTGGATGTGGTCATAAAATTTCTGTGCACAGCCTCCGACAGCAGTGCTATCAGCTAACTGCTGCTTCAATCAGCCACCTGTCCCCTGGAAGCTGAGCTGGCACAAATGGACACTGGCAAACAAAACATGAAATTGCCCAAAGAGCCACAACAAGCGGGAGACGTGGCCCTACACTCAAATCATGCGGGTCTCATCAAAGCCTAGTGTAGACTCATGAAACAGTTCTAACAGTGAAATATAAGCTCTGAAATCTAAACACAGTCTGTTGCCCATCAAGGAGGCACACACTTTAAGACATAACAAGTACTGGAGCTCCCATTGTGGCTCAGTGGGTTAACAACCCAACATAGTATCCACGAGGCTGTGGGTTCGATCCCTGGCCTCCCTCAGTGGGTTAAGGATCCCATGTGCCACAAGATGTGGTGGCGGCCTGCAGCTGCACCTCTGATGGGACCCCAAGCCCTGGAACTTCCATATGCCACAAGTATGGATGCAAAAAGGAAAAAAATAACAAAAGCATCAATAAAGTAAAATTAAATTGGAACAAATAACAATTTTAAAACAAAAATTTCTGGGGAGCATTCAGTTTATATTTAATGGATGAGTAAATGCAAATGCGCATGTGTTGTGAGGGGGAAAAAATGAATCCTCTCATATGAGCACTTAATACACTCCCACAATACAGGTATATAACGCCCTGGATTCTAAAGTTGTATTATGGCATCTCTGTTAATGCTTTTCTGTAATAAACACATCTCTTCCCTTGTATGAATTATTCCTGCTGGCAGGAAGAAACACCTTAGATTTCACAGCCACTTATAATCATGACTCAAAACCTTAAAGTCATCCTAAAGGCACAATTGTTTGAATGGTCAATTATCCACACGCAGAATCTCTTTTTATCCCTCTCACCAGCTCCAACTTCAGCTTTCCAGAAGAGTACTTTACAGAATGGAATGTCCTAAACGAGATATTTTGCCTGTTTTAGGAGCCACTTAACGGCCTTGTAAAGGGTAATTTGGACTCTAATTATTTTTGCCTTGTGTGCTGGTCTTAAAATTTAGTTCTTTATGATGTAAAACAATCTTGTTTAAAAAAGACGTCCAAATTTTCACTGGTGAAAGTTACAAGATTCAAGTCAATTGTTTTGGCCAATTTAAAATTTTATTTAGCGAATTTAATTTTTTTTATTAAAAATGTGCCAAACGTAATGTGCATCTGGCAGTAAAATGGATGATCAGTTAACATTCTTTTAAGTCTAATAAGCACACATTAGAACTTCTAAGTTCATACTACATGTGAAATAGATAACTAACGAGGACCTAGTGACTAGCACAGGGAGGTTACTCAAAGTTTTTTAATAACCTCTATGGGAACAAACAATGGATATCTGTATATGTGTAACTGATTCACTTTGCTGGACACCTGAATCTAATACAGCATTGTAAATCAATTTAAAAAAAAAATTTCTGGAGTTCCTGTCGTGGCTCAGTGGTTAATGAATCCAACTAGTATCCATGAGGACGCAGGGTCGATCCCTGGCTTTGCTCAGTGGGTTAAGGGTCCGGCATTGCTGTGAACTGTAGTGTAGGTCACAGTCTCAGCTCGGATCCTGAGTCGCTGCGGCTGTGGTGTAGGCTGGCAGCTACAGATCCTATTCGACCTCTAGCCTGGGAACCTGCATATGCCACAGGTGCAGCCCTGAAAAGACAAAAGACAAAAAAATAAAAATAAAAACTTCTAAGCTTGTTCCTCTGAATTGCAGTTACAGCCCCCTTTATGTAGTACTTTAATAGTAGTTAGCCTGGTATAGCGCACGATATCTCTCATGAGTTGTATATTCTTTAGTTGCTGTCTATACAGATGGGACTGAAAACACCTCTGTTACTGGATCTGAGAGAGGAAAGAGAGAGAAAAAGAGCTGCTTTAAGGAAATTCGCTTTCTCGTTTCCTCACTTCTTTCAATTGAAGAATATGTATTGGAAATCCCTGCAGATGGACTCTTCCTAGACTAGCATAATACAAACAAACAAACAAGCAAAAACCAAGAAATGAGCTTCCCTAATTTGAATGAATATCGAGAGTGCTTATTTTTTAACAAGTCACGGTCCCAATGGTTGACCTTAAATGCCTTTTGCAGCCCCCAGAACCGCACCCCTCCGCCACGTGACAGATTAAACCCTGTTGCATTTTACAGAAGAGAAAAAGAGGGGCAAAGAGAAAAGATGGGCCTGAAGCCACAGAGCCGCATGCGAACCTAGCGGCCCGGGTGTGGGGCCGCGCACAGTGTCACCCGCGGACACCGACCGGCCGGCGTGAGGAAACCATCCTTGCTTCCAACGTGGCGGCCGAGCACGAGCATCGGAACCGGCGTTTCCCTCTGGACGGTTTCCCATCCCGTTGTGACTTCCGTGCTCACCCCGGCAGCGCTGCTTTGTGGTTAGTCTCACGCCACAGATTCTGAAGGATCAAAGCATTTCAGAAATTCTGCAGCCCCGTAGCAACCGAACCCCCTGGGAGAGTGATGGCCAGAGCTGGCGCGGCAACTCAAGCCGCCCCGCTGGGAAAATTGAGAAATGATTACATCGGGCACCGGGAGGACCGGGGGCGGGCTGGGGGGACCGCCTCGGGCCCAGAGTCTAGGCTTTCAAGTTTCCGCGAAGTTCAGAGTCCACCCCCTCCTGTTCCGTCCGGAGAGGCCCGCGCTGAGATGCTGGCCTTTCCACTTGGACGCGAGGAAGAGCTAAGTGGATGCAGCTGGAAGCTGAGGCCTTTGTTCAGAGGGTGTAGACATTTGAGTCCTGGCCTTCCCGAGGCCACCACCGCCGCAGAACTGACCTTGAAGCGGCGCCGTGTTTCGAGGTCAACCTTTTCTTTTTCAGTCGATTTTAGGAAATCTCTTTACTAACAAAGCAGAGCACGGTAACAAAGTCTTTGCACAATCAAGCTGAAAAACTATGCCTTTGACTCAAAAGATGGAGCTACTTTGAGCTCCCCCCTTTATTGCTTTAATAATCTGTTCAATTGCTTTAATAACTTATTTCACTTCTCTCTGGAGCTATAGCGTCAAGAAGTTATTTGCTTCCTTGAATTGTGTGTGTGTGTGTGTGTGTGTGTGTGTGTGTGTGTACGCGCTTAATGATAAATGTGTCCCTGTTAGTGTGCTTGTTTGGCCGCACTGTGAGAATTAGGATGAAATCTTGTGCCCTGACCCTCAGCGCTGTAAATCCTTGGACACACGGTCACAAGCCTAAGGCAAGAATGCCACACTGTCCCCCATGTGACATTGCTCTTGCAGCTGCCACCACCAGTATGGTTGCCTCTCGTGGTTACCAGACGCACGGCTATAACCATTGTGTCTGCGTGGTGAGGGGGATTAGTTACATGTTTGCATCTTTACCTGTACTGACAACACTGCAGTATATTTATAATGTAGACCCTAGTCATCTGATGAACGTGTGCATGAAAGGGTCCCCACCATGGAGTTAACGAACATCCATCGCTTCGCTTATTTACCTCCTCCCTTTCTTTTTGGTAAGAACATTCAAGTTCTGCTATCAGCAAATTTTAATTTTACAACACACTGTTATCGACTATAGTCCCCTGTTATACGTTAGATCTGTTATTCGGGTTTTTTTTTTTTAATTGAAGTGTAGTTGATGTACAATAATATTATGTATGTTACAGGTGTACAATATACTGATTCCCAATTTTTAAAGGTTATACTCCATTTATAATTTTTATAAAATATTGGCTATTTTCCCTGTGTTATTCAATACATGCTTGTAGCTTATTCTATATCTACTGGGTTGTATCTCACACAAAATGGTTCTTGCTAATGACTTTGGGGTCGTTTTCAGTCAATCCCCAAGGTTGTCCAGATTATAACTCAATTTCTATGTAGTGTTTATTTTGACATTTTTACTGACTGTGTGCATTTAGACAAGTTACTGAACACCCATGAGCCTATTCTCTTTGAGAATGGACAGGGCTTATGGCATCTGCTGCAGAAAGATCTTGAGGATTCCGAGTTTTATCCATGTCCACATTCCCAGACACGGTACCCCTAGGGTATGCATAACACCTGATCACTAGATGGGAGCTATCAGTATCTTTCTGAAACAACAGAAAGCCCTTGGGTCCCTGTGAGTGTGATTGTCTTCAGACTCACTATTACCTGGTCCTAACTGATCACCGTAGAAATGAGGGAGAGTCTCAAAATATTTTGCCTCCAGTCGTAGTTTTAGTGTTTTAGTAGAGTAGTGCTTTTCAATTCAAAACAATTTACTTGGTCTGATTTATTTCATTTTATTTTCCAGTACTTAAACTCATTTGCTTTTTAGATTTCATATTTGCGGGTATTTCTTTGTTCTTTCCACTAATGAGCAGAACACAGTGTATTTTGAGAGAACGCTATTTATGAATAAAATATTGAGGTTACAGCTTTTTCCCCCTTTTAAAATGAAAAGTTGTTCTTATCTTTTTGATTGTATGCAATTCCTCAGGATTTATACAGCATTTCTCCTTATTGCGAAGACATTTTTTTCAGTGAGAATGGCCTCCTTTATAGTTCACTTTCTTCTCGGCCGAATCCCAGATCACTTTTGCTGTATATAATGCTAATTGCCAGCTATAACTATCCTAGCTATTACCGTTTAATATATATCCTCTTTTTCAGTTTCTTCTGTGAAATATGATATTTGCTGTTTTCATTATGCAGGTAGAAATTTGCTTTTAAAGACATAATCTTTTATTTCCTTTGATTCACTTCTTAATAGACATTGATATTTGTTTGCTCATTCTGTTTCCGTTAGAAAGCACTCAAGTCTATTGAAATTACTTCTCAGTACCTACCAGTCTCTCAGCTCTTGAGAATTCCCTCTCGTTGAGCAGAAGATCAAATCTTCCTTTCCTGTGTGGTGGGTTACATTCAGCAGTGACTTTTATGTGGTGTTTTCTTTGCTTATATGTACTCACAATGCAATAACATAGAGAAATAGGAAAGGGGATTTTCTTGCAAAAGGGTTCAGTTAAAATAAAAGTAACAATCAGCCCTTACCCACAAATCAGTGATGCAAGGGGGCACCTCCTGCTCCGTGCCCCCCGCCCCGGCTGTGGAAGCTGGAGAACTGGACTCCCAGGTAATTGCATGTCTCCTATCAAAGTCCTTCCTTTTATACTGATGCTTTCTAGATGATTACTGAACTCCTCCCTGGGCATCACAAATCTAAATTAACTTGAAATCCAGCTGAGGTTTCGGGAGGGATATCACAGGTCTGGAGGAGAATTTGAAAATATCTCTATTTCCGGATGCCTTATCTTAATTATTTTTCTTATCGATGTCAGCATAAGATTTCCAAACGATGGATGAGAAGCCTAAAACTGAAATACATGGCAGTGCGCTGCTCCTTGTCCATCCAGCCCCCTCCACAAACTTCTAGACCCCGCCCCTGGGAGAGACCGATTTCTCCAGCATTTTGTTCTTCCGTGATGCCCTTCACTAATTCTCCAGCCATAAGTCAACTGTAAAATGATCAAAATTGCTCTTTTACGATGAAATACTGCATTACATCGGCTGGCTAAACCCACAGGTTGGAAAATGGAAAGGATGCAATTCACTGTTTGGCTCATTGGTGAAACACAGACCATGCAGATCGTAGTCACTCCCAGCGCGAAACAGAACAAACAAGAGAGAAAATAGCAGCAAATGCAGGCTTATTAACTCCTCCAGGGAAGGCCATGTTATGCTACTGCAATGAGTGGAAGTAATACAGGCAATTATCTGATCCTATCAGGAGAAGAAGAAAAACGTTAAGCAAGTTGTGTAACTGAATTGACTGGTTAGATGACTAAGTAATTATTATTGCTATATTTAGACAGACCCATAGGTGTAGTTAGGAATCCCTAACGTTCCATTTAGACTGAATAATTTCTTTTCCCTTTTCTGTGGTTAGTGCATTGAAAGCCAAGTAAAATATTAAGCTGAAAATTCTCTTTAATCCACAGCCCTTACCCGCGTGATTCAAAAGAAGCGACCTCTTTGCCCGTCTAGTCTCCGGCTTAAAATAAAGGCAATAAGATGCACATTCTGCTCCTCTTCTCTTAGGTAAGTAAAAGGTAAATGGGGACCAGAGGCCCCAATGTCACATTCAAGTGCACTGGGAGGGGTGAATGCTAATCAATGTGTGGTCTGTCGATGAGTCTCCTGGGACCTTTGCTTACAAGTTTTAGGTTAACCACACAGATGTAGAATAAAATAAAAATTCAGAAATGCACTTCGATCTTTGACTCATGTTACAGAGGAAGCAAAACCACACACTTACAAAAATATCAGCAGTGCCTTAAGATTTATTTAATTTACTTAAATTTTATTTAAATGTATTTAATTTAATTTATTTAATTTACTTATGGCCCATTTTTTAGTACTGAGTTAGTATAATATGTAAAATTTGTTTACTAAAAAATTAACTCAAAAAATTAGTAAGAACACAAGCTGCAAATGGGGAGAAAATATTTGCAAAAGATACATCTGATAAAGTACTCTTATCAAAAATACAAAAATAACTCTTAAAAAGTCAACAGGGACTTCCTGTCATGGCGCAGTGGAAACGAATCCAACTAGGAACCATGAGGTTGCGCGTTTGATCCCTGGCCTTGTTCAGTGGGTTAAGGATCCGGCGTTGCCATGAGCTGTGGTGTAGGTTGCTGACGCAGCTCAGATCTGATGTTGCTGTGGCTGTGGTGTAGACCAGCAGCTTCAGCTCCCACTCGCCCCCTAGCCTGGGACCCTCCATGTGCAGCAGTTGCGGCCCTAAAAAGCAAAAACAAAAAACAAACAAAAAATCAACAGTAAGAAAAAAATGGATTAAGAAAAAAAAAGACCTGAACAACCACCTCAATGAAAAAGATATACAGGTGGCAAATACGCTCATGAAAAAATGCTCCACATCCTATGTCATCAGGGAACTGAAAATTAAAATGACAATGAGATAACATCACGTAGCTGTTAGAATGACCAACGCCCAAAATACTGACAAATCTCAAATGCTGGCAAAGATGTGGGGGTAAAGGGAACTGGAATTCATTGCCCATGGGAATGTGGGATTATGGGATCACACAGCAATTCTATTTTAATTTTTGAGAACTACCGTATTCTTCTATATAGCGGCTGCACTATGTAAACATTCCTGCCAGTAACGCAAGGATTCCAGCTTCTCCACCTCCTCACTGAGACTTCTCTTCTGGTTGGTTTGTTTTCAGGTAATAACTATCCTAATGGCTTTGAGTTAGTATTTTAAAGCAAATTCCCAGCATCGTATCTTTCCTAACCATCCTTGTCTTCTAAAAAGATTTTTCCTGTTTTCAACGTGGAGAAATCCCGTGTTATTTCCAGGTATTCAAAATGTGATTCATTTATACCATTAACACTTTGTAAAACTACCCAGTTAGAGACGGTGACATTTATCATAGCCATAAGATGACTACATTTTTGTAAAAATTTTATGCACCGTACATCCTGCTGAGTATAGAAGCTAGAACCAATGAAATTAACAACAGATTTTCTTCCCACGGCAGTTTAGGCAGTTGTGGGTCTCATGACTATTTTGAAAAGGATGAGAATAGGAATTTGGGGTGATAACTAAAACATCATGTCTCATTGTTTGTAGATTCACGTCAGTTTTGACAATGAGGGGTTTCAAGACCCGAGGTTCTTTGGCCGCAGGGAGACCCAGCGAGTTTTCCAGGTCCTGCCAGATTTTAGGGCTGACATGATTTCTGTAAGCGTCTTCAATTCCAGATCTCCGTTTTACAAAGGCATATTTTTATGCTACGCCTACCCGTGAGTTTTCTTCCTGTTTTGTTAGACAATTGAGATAAAATTTCAATATTTTTATTTAAAATTATTATATGTATATATGCATTTCGTTTTGGAAGCTGGAGGAAGAAACAGGGAAAGCAGTCATGGAGGAGGTAACTTGCTTTCATGATTCCATCAGAGTCTTGTATTTCACGGAGATCTGTGAAAACAACTGTCCTGGAATCTTCCAAAGTTGCAAGGTCATGAAAGACAAGGACGTCTGAGAACTGTTTCAGAATGAAGGGGACTGGAGAGATCGGGCGATTTCATACAGCGTGTCATCTGGATTGGATCTTCCAGCTTCCCCGGGGAAATTACTGGAGCAGTTGGCAAAACTTGGGTGGGCCTCTAGGTTAGATGATGATAACGTGTAATGTTAATTTCCTGATTTTAACGTATATTGCTTATGAAGGAGAATGTTCTCACTTATGAGAAATACACACTAAAGTGTTCAGGCTGGATGAGACACTGTGGTTCAGGAGGAAAAAAAAAAAGATTCTTTGAGCCCTGTAAATACCTTTACATTTAAAATTGTTTCTAGGAGTTCCCCGTGTGGCTCAGCCGTAATGAATCCAACCAGTATCCACCAGGATGCGGGTTTGATCCCTGGCCTCACTCAATGGGTTAAGGATCCGGTGTGAGCTGTAGTGTAGGTTGCAGATATGGCTCAGATCTGGCATTGCTGTGGCTGTGGTGTAGGCTGACAGCTGCTGCTCTGATTTGAACCCTAGCCTGTCCTGAGAGCTTCCATATGCCGCAAGTGTGGCCCTAAAAAGCAAAAAAAAAAAAAAAAAGGAAAGAAAGAAAAGGAAAAAAATAAAATTATTTCTAAGTTACAAATAACCTAGACCAAAAAAAAAAAGGTAAAATAGAGTTATTTTATTGGACAGACAACAAAAAAGATATGCAAAACCAGTGGAAACTTGTTTATCAAAAATTTTATTTCAAAAAGGGAAGCTGATTTATGTCATTCCCAGGCAACTAACCCAAAGTGATATTATGACATGTCTTTATTTTGACTTTGCATTTTACAAGGTCTGGAGAGGCAGCAGCCCAGAGCTGTGTGATAAAGGAAAGACATTTATGAGGTATTCGTTACGTGTTGAATGATGATAAAAAAAAAAGATTGACTATGCTGTTGGAAGTTATTTAACAGAAGTCTTGATATAATACCTATGTAATGCTTGTTCCTCAAGAACATCTGAGGGAAAGCTTTAATATGCAAAGCTCGGATGAACCTTGGGAGAGAGATACCAAAAAGAATATTAATACGTTTAGAATGGTTGTGAACATCAGAGGAATGCTATAGTCTGTCGCAGATAACAGAAAAAAGTATGATGCTTAAAATAGGTGATTCGGATTATTGTTAAGCGTGTAATTTTCCATAGCTTGGGGTAAGCATGATAAAACCTTTCATGAAAAATACACGCTTTCCTACATAACACCAAATACTAATTCACAGCCACTATTAGGCAGGAAAAATTGTTTGATAAAGGCATTGCTTAGCCCATTAGCGATGTGTTGCTCAATTTTCTAAAGTTGTTAGTGCTTTGAGAGAATAAATTCCTGGAGCCGTTTCCAGCTTCCCCTCTCATGTTAGTGTATTTATGTCATATTTTGAATCACTTTGAAGATATTCAGTTGTTTTAGTCGCTATACATTTGCTTTCCTGAACATGTGTTTTCGTGCCATTCATTTGATGCATGTGAGTTTTTTGAGGATAACCTAAGACGAGGCATTACTGACATTGTTCCTAGTGGTCATTTGCACTCGTGATTCTGTACTTCTTTATGCACAGAACCCTTTTGCATTTTACTTACAAGGTTTTTACAAAGCGTATTTTTTTTGCAGCATGAAACCCTGGGAGACGAAAAAGAGGAAACCCGACGAGCAGATGCTCTGAGTTATTTCTGAGACCCATCTGGAAGGAACGTCTTGGCGAAACATCCGCTGTAAGTCTGCTTCGCTCTTTTTCTCTTTGCAGCTGCTTCCTCTGCCTCGTTCTTCCACATGGTAGAAGCCAAGGCTGCCAAAAGTTTCCAGCGTGATAAGAAGCCAGGCTGTGGGAAGGAAGTAGCACAGGTCTCTTACTCCCAGCTCTGAAGTCCTTGCAATGAGCTGTGAGTAGCCTCGTCTACATCAGTTGATCGCAGCCAAAATACAAGACCATCGCAAGTACTGGGAGTCACCCATGTGACCACGTGGGCTTGCAGACGGGTCAGCTCTCAGTCAGAGACTGGGGGAGGGGAGTGGGCAAATAATCCAGCAATTGTTCATTATAGCTATGATGAAAAACAATGCTAATCAGTATGAAAACCTGTCTAATTAAGTAAAACACCTACTTAAGAGCATATTTAAATCTCTGTATTACAAGTGGATTTCTATGGGGACAGAATATCTCCAATTCGACATGTCTTCAAAGCCAAAGTTAACTTCGGTGCTTATTTGTATATATCTGTAGCGCCGCCTCAAAAATCTGCAAGAGACCAAATGTTAGACATGGTGACCCAGAAATTCCTATCATGGAGCATCGTCAATTTTGTCTTTCCATTCCTCTCCATCCCAACAGAAAGCAACATCTCAATGTCTGGATCAAACTTTTGTGTGTATGTATATTTATATATAGTTTATATAGAGAGACAGGTAGATATAGTTTTAAATATAGGCATATTTTGGGATAAGGAAGAAAGAGTCATACAGCGGGAGACTTGGAAAATAATAAATGTCAGATGTCAGAAGTGGTTCGGATCTGACAAACAGAGCTGGAGATCTGAGTTTTCTAAAATCGCAGCATGTACTCTCCTAACAGTCTCTCTAATTCATTTCAGAGTTCTGCTGCCCCTCGTGAAACAAGTCTGGCATTATTTCTAGAAGAGCTGTGTACGAGGACAACTTGCTCAATCATGAGTGATGTTTTTGAAGGGCACACCATGCTTGCAACAAGAAAATACATTTGCAGTGTTTGTGGGAACAGCTCTCCTCCCCTGTGTTAGAAAGTGATTCTTTCTAGACCTTTGGCAGAGAGCAGAAGGGGTCTAATGCGATAGCACCTAAGTAGGGTTGGCATCAGTGCCGATACCGCTATGATTTTCTGTTATTGCTGTTTCTACGCTGAAAAGTTACCTGCATCTCCTTGGGTGTGCACCATCACAAATGGATACAGCTTCCAGCATCAGCACCTCTTTCCTCTGTCCTCCCTGGGTTCTGAAATCCTACTGAATCTGCTGCCAGTTTCCTTTCTTTGTTTTTTACCCCATGAAGTGAGGAGGTAAGGGGATAATAAGATAACAAAAGAATTCAGAAAAAAAGACCTTCTCTTTAAAATGCTGCTGCCTATTTCTGCTAAGAGCCATCGTCTATATTTATTCTCATTTATATACCTTCTGCTTTTAAACCGAGCAACTATTTCAGTATATTAGATGTGTTAGAACATTTTTAACTTTAATACAGTATTAAGAAGCAATATTGGATTTCTGGAAGGGTCAAACTATTTTCAGGCTAAAAAAGCGATTAAATAAGAAGAAGTGCAAAAAAAGGTGTCAGAATATAGTACCTTTAGATATTGAAATAGAGTTATAGATCCTCCAGTTCATAAGCTTGCAGGATCATTCATCCTGATCATTTGACCTTAAGCCTTGCATTTTGAGCTGTGTATTCAAAGCAAGGGCTGCTTTTGGCAGCTTCCCCAGGGAAGATATTTCTGTCACTGAATTCCTGGCAAAACTCTGACCTTCCCAAGCAGCAGCAGAGTGTCCCTCCCACGTAGAGCTTGTGTGGTGTCTCCTCCAGGATAAAGGTGTCTTCACTTTAAGTCCAAAGGAAAGATAAGCTCATAGCTTGTTACCATATCCACATCCAGAGATAACATTTCTGAAGCTGAGAGGACTCTCGTTAAACTTTAATTTCTGTGATTATATTAGTGTAGGCTCTGCATTCCATTTTTGCAATGTCCCTAATTTTGTTTCAAATGTATTCTAAGATCCTCAGATGAGATCCTTTTATTTTTTTATTTTATTTATTTATTTTTTGTCTTTTTGCCTTTATCTAGAGCCGCACCCGCGGCATATGGAGGTTCCCAGGCTAGGGGTCTAACAGGAGCTGTAGCCGCCGGCCTTCACCACAGCCACAGCAACGTGGGATCCGAGCTGCGTCTGCAACCTACACCACAGCTCACGGCAATGCCGGATCCTTAACCCACTGAGCGAGGCCAGGGAGCGAACCCGCAACCTCATGGTTCTTAGTCGGATTCGTTAACCACTGAGCCACAAAGGGAACTCAGATGGGATCCTTTTAAAACGAGGTTGTCAACAGTCAGATTAGTCAAGGCCAGTGAGTGCATTTCAAGACCTTTGCAATAGCTGAGTAGATTCCAGATCAGCAGGAAAATGAAATAAAAAGAAGTGTATGGAAAGATACGGACTGGAGCGTGAGCTGTGGCAAGCTCCATACGTCGCTGGCTGCGCACCGTGGCTTTCTGCCTTCAGAGGCGGGAGGAGGTGGAGGCTGGTCCAGCTGACCTCTGACCCTTGGGAAATGAGAGCACCTTGCAGCGTATTAAAGGGCTCAGGACCCAGCCCCAGCTCCTAAATGAATCCACCAGGAGAGAGTGGCCAAGTTGTACGGCCTCCCCGCCACAAACGTGGACACAGTAATAGTACTGACCTCCCAGTGTCATTTGAAGATGCAGTGAACTCATGCTTAGAAATCGCAGTGTCGGCTGCATAATGCGTGTGAAATAAATGTTAACTCTTGTAAACGATTCTGAAGGTCCCCTTCTCTTCTCCCAGGCTGGCTCGCTCAGAGCTGCTCAGAGACAGGCCAGAGGCAATGCACGGTGAGGCTAAGGCTCCTGGTGGAAATAGGACCAGCTTTCCTATAAAATGGCCTTACATTGTCAAAGCGGCCCTGAAAAATGCCGGGACTCAGCTTCCACCAAATGAATTCAGAGAGTTCTCCGTCTCTTCCCCCAAATTGCTGACTTAGTCAACAGCCAAGTAAGGTTCGGGGCTAAGTGCAAGGGTCGTTCTTCTAATCTCAAAGAGAAAACCAAGCTCAGACAGCTGGAGAAAGGCCTCATCGCTTTCGAAAGATGTCACATCATCCTGAAGGCAGACTGTGCAAAAATAATTACGATCAGAAAGGCTCCCCTTTAAAAAAATGAGCCCCCTTTAAAAATAACCTGCTCCTTTTCCCTCGGACTTTCCATAGGCTTTCCGAGCTTACTTTAAACAAACAGATTTTGACTCTTTTTTGGGAAAAGATCTTTCTCTAAACCCAGGAACAGGAGGCGATCCCTAGGAATTGCAGATCCATTGCTGCTCTGTCCGGTCACCTGAAAAACAGGCTTTCTCCCGGAGGAGGCCTGATGTGGAAGCCCGGGGGAAAGCTGTGCTGCGGGGAGTGTGCGAATTGCCTTTTGTTCACTCCTTGGTGACAGGCAACCTTGGCCTTAAAAGCTAAGACTTTCCAGGGCTGTGCAATAAAGCCATACGCTGCGGGCATCTGTGATTTCTGGCCATCTTGAGCTCCTCCGTCTGAACGAAAGAAGTGACTGGTGCACGTCTCTCGGAGGTGAGGTGCATTTCATCTTTGGATGCCCACGTTTCAATTCCCGGAAGCCCTGCCACCTGCAGGGAGAAAAACAGCCCACCAAACGCTCGCTGGAGCCTCAGTGCATGCATGCTGGTGTCTCCCTGTCCCAGTAAGCAAATCCTTATCAGTCAGCATCTGTTTGCCACCTCCCCGCCCCAGAGTCTGTTTACCAGGTTTTTTTTTTCATTGAGAGACTTCCCCGTGGAGTATAATTCACTTCGTTTTTGCTCATTCATAAGATTTTTTTTTTTTATCTCCCAGCTGCAACTATTTTGGGCACATTTCTGAGGACTTATTGAATATGACTCATCAGCGTGAAGTGGGGCCACAGCACAAAGAGGAGGCCGTCGGCGCTCTTTTGAAATACAGTAAATGTACACAATACGCATTTGTCGGGCTAAGTACGTGATTCATTGGGGAAAGAGCTTGTCAATAAACTCTTCGCCACGTCTATTCAAAAATGAAGTGGATTGTTTTTTTAATATGCAAATGTCTGGAAAAGGCTACTTTGCCTTCTCTTTTTCCTCCAGAAGTTGCCCGCGAGAGGAAAATAATCGAGACAAAGCAAACTCATCGCTTTCATACAAAATCAGATCGCTCTTGCCAGGCGTTCCCATGGCAACTGCCTTCCTAAGCAAACTTCTCTACAAAATATACAGCTGTTATTTTATCTCGTTGCTAAGTTCCCTCGACAAAACCGCACTGTAATAACCGCTCACATACATGTGGTTAAAGGGGATAAAGCTCCCACGGGCCTCACATGGCTTATCTTTTAAATGATAACTTTGGAATTTGACCCTCCGTCTTCAGCACCATATGGGTTTTTTTCTTTTCTTTTTAATTCTTTGCCTTGAAACTCTGCCATAATAGGAAAAATCCAGGCAAGTCTTTAGATTCTTGTTCGTTATGTGAATAGAATTTTTTCTTTGTTTTTTTTTTCATGATCTAACAGTGAAAGATTATGTTCCATTTTCAGATTTTCATTAAGTGAGATGATAAGATGATGTATTCTAATATTTCATATCCACAGAGTTAATATGTTTTTCTATTACTGTTTATTCCCTTTTTTAAAGCATAACCATGACCAGACTAGTCTTTGGGTACCAATTATTCGGCTTCTCTCTGGAGAGGAACCAGTAAGAAAATTGAAGTCATTTTATCAAACTGCCAAGAGAGGCGAGAGAGGACCCATCACACGTCCATCCGTAACATATTTTAGCACCAGAGCGAGCTGTAAATAAGCCAGAAGAAAATAGGCCCAAGCCCTAGACGAAAGTCAGATTCCCATGAAATATTCAAGGAGGCTCCCTCTCACCAGCGAGGGGCCCCGGAGGGCGAGGGAGGAATATTGCGGGTCCTGCATCTCACGAGAAAAGGTCAATGGAAGGGACATGGCCACGCCATAGAGCTTGGGCAGTGTCACTGTTAGGCTCCTACCTCTCTTCATTGCTTTCTTTTAAATAAATGACTTTTTTCACCTTAATTTCACTGTATTTGACAAGAAAACTGGTTTGTTGATGACCCTTAAGATTATGCCATAGGAGTGTCCGCTGTGGCTCCGCAAGTTAAGAACCCAACTAATATCCATGAGGACGTGTGTTTGATCCCTGGCCTCGCTCAGTGGGTTAAGGATCCAGCGCTGCCATAAACTGTGATATAATTTGCAGACGTGGCTCAGATCCCGCGTTGATGTGGTTGTGGCGTAGGCCGGCAGCTATAGCTCTGATTCGACTCCTAGCCTGGGAACTTCCATATGCTGTAGATGCGGCCCTAAAAAGCAAAAATAAAATTAAGATTATGCCATAGCTTTCAGAAAGATTCATTTTTGGCAGTGTCGGCATGTGATATTTTATATGCAAATGAGAGCCCAAAATAGCTTATCCCCACAGTTTTTTCGCAGCAGGAAAACACAAGGAAAATCCTGGCTGTAATTCCTTTTCAAGGTATGTGCATGGAAATCACCGCTTCCACCGGGAAATGGACGGAGTGGCGCTTTCCCTCCAGAGTCTAACTCTGGATCCACAGGGCACTTCTGTGCACAAATTCAAAGGGACGCTATTGACTTCATCCTCCCGGAAAGCACACACACAAACATTAGCTTTGTCATTGTCCCCCATGCATGAAAATGACATCATAGTTTACATGGGGGACAAACCTGCTTTCACATGTGCTTCAGTGCTTTTCCAGCTTCCTTATTTATATAATATCTAATATATAAAAGACATATTATATATTTGTACAATTTCTAGTATAATATGTATATATTAGTATGTAATATCTATTCAAGAACAACAAGTGGTGAATACCGTAATGTTCTCTCGTGCACGTCCCTGACTTGGCAGCCTTGACGAGGGGAGACCCTCATCTCAGAATCCTACCAGGAAGTGAAGGAACACGCCTAAGAAAAGTCAGAATTGCAGAGGTTTTCAGAGGCACGGTGATTATGGTGTACATATTTATATATAGATTTTTTTTTGTCTTTTTGCCTTATCTAGGGCCGCACCCGCGGCATATGGAGGTTCCCAGGCTAGGGGTCTAACAGGAGCTTAGCCGCCGGCCTTCGCCACAGCCACAGCAATGTGGGATCCGAGCCGCGTCTGCAACCTACACCACAGCTCACGGCAACGCCGGATCCTTAACACACTGAGCGAGGCCAGGGATCGAACCCGCAACCTCATGGTTCCTAGTCAGATTCGTTAACCACTGAGCCACGACGAGAACTCCAACATGTTTATATTTTTGATCATCTTGGAATACTTTCAGTTTCACTGGAAGTAGTTTTCCTTGGAATTCATTAACTACTTTCTCTGGACATGTGGAAAGATCTTTATTAATTAGATTGATTTTACTCGTGAATGAAGAAAGATGTTATCTTTTGGGGCACATCAACTCCCCACAACCTCGATGCCTTGGCTGTCCCCCGTCACCAGCCTCCCCGCCAGCCCAGGAGCTGAGGGAGACGAGCCCGGCAGGTGGCCTGCGGGACTGCTTCCCTCTCACCCCGTGCCTGACCTCCAGCCCCCAACTACCTCAGCCCTTTTTCTTTCTTTTTTTTTTAATGTACTGCATTTTCCCTCATTTTCCCTTGTTAATGTTTGGTTAAACACAATGTATCTTTGTAAACAAACCCAACACCAATCCAGCAAAACTAGGAATACAAGCGAGGAAACCAAACTGCTTAGGGCTGACCTTATCGTGTGTGCAGCGGGGATCCCACTGAAACGTCTGAGGCATGGAATGCCCTGAAATTGAAGAACACAAATGCAAGAGGAATATGATCAGAGACCACGGCTACGGAGCTCACTGAAGTCAAAGATGATGCGGCCGTAAACCCTGGAACTTGAACTAATGAGGGGATTTTGATTAGAATGGTTTGAAATCCATGAAGCTTTGTTCCTCCTGTTTTACGCAGGCTGGAACCGAGAATGAGGGAGTCAGAAAGGTAAAAACATTTCTAGTTTTGATATTTCCCAATCGTCTCCCTAGACGTAGTGGGTACCCATGATGAGAGCGGAGCAACTGATATCAAATGAAATACTGGGCTGCGGTTCACCTAATATCTTTTCACAGACCGTTGGTGATGCATAACCCCTTTCGAAAGAGTTTAATATTGTTTCCTTGTATTGCAGTTCACAGTTTATGCTTAATAGCGTGTTACGTGTGTATGCAGTTTTCCCCAAATACGGTATCTTTTGCCAAAGGAAGCTGAAAGTCCGGGTTGGGAATGCTTCCTGGGAACCTTGATGCCCCCAGATGAGTCTGAAGGAGTATGTTAGTGAACTGGAAAAACGGAGTTTGGTGGTATGGGCCAGAGGGACATGTGGAGATAGGAGCGAGTCAGGTACCTGGGTCTGGATTCATGGAGTGGATATGGCTGGGAATCCAGGTCACCTGTTTTATTCATCTGTGTCTTACCTGATACGGTCTCTTGCAGGAAGATTGTCGTGGGATGTTTTGACTGCTGATCACACTGACGAAACCTTGTGGCTTCCAAGTCAGTTTTAAGCATTGATCTGTCATCGATTCGCAGAAACTTCACGTAAAAATCTGTTCGGTGCCGCAGTACTCAAGATGCAGACATTTACAACCTCAGAATAGTGCCCGTGAGAGAAATTTGCCAAGAACTACTAATCCAGATGTTCTGTGGTCAGCCAACTGTGATCTTTCTCAGGCAGTGGGAGCAGGAACTGTGTTTCTATTTCAGGCCCTCCAGTAAAGATTTTTTTTTTTCAAAATTGTGATAGGAAACCATTCTCTTCACTGCATACTATGTCGTGAGGCAATTTATGTTTAAAAAAATATTTCACATCCTTTGTGTGTTTAAGCACGTCTAAATTCTTATCAAAGGCGCTGGAAATGTGCAATGTAATAAATTTATAAATTTATATTAACCCTGCTCTTACTTTTTTCCCCGAGGGAAATTCAATAAGTGTAAAAGGGGTAATGGAGAAATATGCATGCTGTTCTTCCTAGTCATTAAATTAGTTGAAGATCAAATTCATGAGAGCTTTTAATGTTATAGATGCATGCATGTATGTTTTAAAAACTTTTTTAACATGATGAGTGCAGGAAGTCACTTAGGTGCAGCTGGTGATGGATACAGAGAAAAAAGTTTCTCAAGGCAATGTAGAAAATGAAAAAAAAGATATACATTTGAAATAAGTTGGTGAACTTATTGATAGTTCAGTTTCTAATGAAATAATTTAGTGATAAATGTAGTGATTTTATGGGAACTTTTTTCTGCATCCATCTATCATCTCTTGCTCTCTAAGATTTGCATACAGAGAAACCAAACCCTTGGCAGCCCACCTCATAAGTGCACAGCTAAGGACATCCCTCTTTCCTCCCTCTTTATCTTCCTCCCTCTTTCTCAATTCGCACTCTTCCCTGTTGAGAAGTAAGAAAACTGATACCCGGGCCCTCAAAAGTTACTCCCATCTATTGTGTGAAGCTAGTCTGGCTTTCCCTTCCTGCGACCTATAAGGTGAATTCAGCCTCATGCGTTGAAGGGCGGGGAACTCCTTTACTATGTGTTAAAATGACTTCCAGACAGATGTTTAAGTGCGATTTAATCTTCACTGCATGGTTCCTACTGTTCTTCCTTCTTTGAGTTTAATTCTCACGGCATATATTTAAAATAGATGGCTGACATACTCAGCGTTGGCCATGAGGGTGCAGAGAGAGTATTATTGTTATTAAATATTAAAAAAGAAAAGCAATGGATTCTTATTAGCGAGTGGTTCCTCCACGGCAAGTGGAAGAGTGGCAGAAGGTCCAAAGCCGTCTTTGTCATAGTGATTAATTAAACGAGTCCAATAAGTGCGCTGAATGAAATAAACACTTCCAGAATATGGAAACAAAAGTCAAAAGAAAGAATGTATAAGCAGGCAGAAAAGCAGGTGCCTGGGAGTCACCTTATAGACTTTGCATCCCTCATCCTCCACATCCAAATACTTGCAGACTCTGCAGGTAGCTTTCCCACCATATCCTGCCCCCTCTCTCCCGCAATCCTTCATCCCTGTTCAGAACCTTGCTTTTCTAACTAGATAAGTGAGGTCTTCTTTTCCATTCCTTAAAATAAAACCAACTCATCGCTATTCAAGATAATTGGACAGGCGTTCTTCCTCCAGGACAGAACCCATTCCCTCTGCCTGGCTCATGAGGATTTTTCACAGTCCAGTTCCTGGAATTGCTGCCACTCCCAGCTGGAGATTCCAATCCCCAAGCTCACTGACACTTGATTGCCACTGAGTCTACCTTAGTCTCACATTCCTATTTCCTCCCGCTTAGTGTTCACTGTCCTTTTTCCAGCTAATTCCAAGGTTAAGACTGTTCGTGAGTCACACATTCAAAAACTATGTGCTGCCTGTTCATTCAAGCCCCTCTTTCCATTGGCTTGATGTGGGGGGAGATGCGGGTTTATCTGACCCAGTGCCGCTCAGAACTGATGATGAAAATGTGTTAGAGTCAGATGTGTTTCAGGTGCGGACAGGATGCAGTTCAGTTATTCTATGATGAGTATTGTTTGAACTTGATTCATGGTCAATTGTTTAAGCCTCTGGTTTCACCTCTGAATTATATTGTAGATTTAGAAATACTTTGCTGTGACATTTTCACTGTTAAAAATAGTTGTAATTTAGTACAAAGAAAGAAATTATTTTTCCTTTAAGAACCATATCTGAACAAAATCTATTATTTGCTTCACATATATTTTGACAGCTTTATTAATTGATAAATCTCTAGAGACAAGACGAAAACGGGCACACATTGAGTTTAATGAATATATTTTTATTGAGTGAGTTTTATTTTATTGCCATAGCCATTTAATCTTTGACATTAACGGTAATAAAGACAGCTCCAGAGCGGAGTATGAAACCACACTAATTTTTACATCTTTACTGAAAAGAAGTAAGACAATTTTTTTCCTGTAGTGGTAAAGCTATAAGTCAGCCCCAAAGATTTCCCCTTTCCTGTTCACACGGCGCTGTGCCTTTAAGAAATCAGTACACGTGCTCCAGAAAGACAATCTGTCCTTCTCAAGGTCACCTTAAACTGTGCGGTGGTTTTCCTGTCACCCAGGGTGCACACACTTGCCACTCGTGTCTTCAAGCGATGCTTCAGTGAAATTTTAAAGCACATGTTCTTTCTGTAAGAGTGCAAGCTGGTTATTCTATGTTTATTTATATATGTGCCTTCTCGCTCAGCCTAACTTAGGTATGTTTTTTTTGTTTTGTTTTGTTTGGGGTGCATGTAACAGCTATCCACGCAAACTGTCTCAAGTACAAAGCCGTTTCAATGTAAGAATGCCTGAAGGCCGAGAACTTCAGTCTCATTCGGGCATCTCGCAACACAGACAAACCCAGTCCCCGAACCACATTTCCGGTTCTGGTCTTGAAAAGCCTATCAAGCGAATTCCGTGGTCCGGTTCCTCTTTCTAGGCGTCGTCACCGCATTACGGCCGGTCTGCTTATCGGATGCCAGCTCCCAGCGCCATCGACCCACCTGGGGGTGGATGCGTTCCGGAGACGTGAAATCTGGATGGAAAGCAGGAGCAGGTGTTGCACAAGCAGGTCTGAGGACGTTTCACCGTCAGGTGTACTGGGTGTTAGACATGGCGTGGCTCACCCTTGTTGATGAGATATACCCACTTCTTAAATTCATCCGTTCCACAAATATTGGTTGAGTTCTGCGCTCGGCAGGCATTGGATTCGGCGTTGGGGACAAATAACTGATTAAAAGCAGGCGAGCCACCTGCTTTCCCCACTCCTACAGTGTCAAGTAGAGACAGATATTAATCAACTCAAATACGAATGAGATAATTGCAGATGGTGATGAGACGTATAAGGAAATAAACAAGAATGCTATGAAGCAAGGGCGGCAGGCTTTTCCTTCAAAGGGCCAGGTAGAGAAGTTTTCAGGCATTTCAAGACTTACTTGCACTGTCAGCTACTCCCCTGGGTCACCGTTGGGTCAAAGTAGCCGTAGACAATATTAAAAAATGAGTGTGGCTGTGTTCCAATAAAATTTTATTGACGAGAGCAGACAGTGAGCTTGCTTTAGCCGGAGGGCCAGAGCGTACGGACCCTGTGTTACAGAGACGCGCAGAGTACCGGCGGCTATAGCTAATATAAAAAGAAGAGACCTCTCTGAAGAAGGAATAATCCAGCTAATGTGCAAAAGATGAGGAGCCAGTTACAGGTGGAATTGCAGAAGTGCTCAGTAGAAGCAGGGCAGAGGCTTTGGAGGGAAGGAAACTAGAATGTTCAGTGGAGGGAGAGGAGACTAGGAGAACTGGATGAGAAGCTTGTAATTAAGTTTTGAGAAGGAGACAGAGGTCAGATTAGGTAGCTCATCAACCTGAAGACAAACTTGAATAACCTGCAAGAATCAGAAGCGGGTCAGCCGGAGCTAATGGGTGGTCTTCCTGGGGTATCGCTACTCATTGGGGTCAACTCTTCCCCCTGCCTGTCCCCCCACAGAGCCCTGATTCCTCGGAAAAGGCTTGAAGTGTTGTTTTTACTACACACGGTGGGTCAGGGTCTGCACTGTGCAGAGTGGAGGAAAGGACAGTTCCCAAAGGGACATCGAAGCTCTGTGACCGAACAGAGGAAGGACTGTGGAGGGCTTGCAGGAGCCAAGTGGATACCCACTGCTGCTCTTTAGGGAGCGTCCAGAATAGTAAAGAAAACTTCCATCTCCATGAAACTTATTTAGTATTTATTGAGCCTTTATTGATGAACAGATGCGGCCAGAACGGTGACGTGCCGAGCCGCTCCTCATTGACAAATGACTTTGTCTGTCCCTGAGGTTGTTCTCGACTCTGAAATACACGTTGCTTGACTTGATCGCCATTTCAGTTCTCTTTTTACTCGGTGTGCAGCCGGATCAGGAATAATTTTTGTAGTCCTGGAAATATCCCTGAGCTGTGTCCTGAGATTCGGTTTTCATCACTTGCTCAGAGCCCAGTCTCTTGGAATCTTCCTTTTGATCCTTGTGAGGTGGGACCAGAGCAGCAGTTTTTTCTAGGGCCAATTTTCTCCCGCTACTTGAGGCAAAATCCTGACCGATTCCTCAACCCAAAGCCCTGGAAATGGTGAGATTTTCCACTCTGGGCTTGGGGAACAGGAAACCTTTCTGGCTCTGTGTGGTTTCGGAGATGGCTTTTTCTCAACCTGACAGGTGGTTCCTTCCCCGGCCCTGAGTTGTTTCCTCCTGCTCATGCCCCGTGACCAGCACGGGCAGAAGGAGGGCTGGACACCCTCTCTGCAAAGCCCCAGAGCTGTGTCTCTGTCCGCCTGTCACCCGGCCCCCAGTCCCATGTACTTTCGCGCTCTTGGCCTCTCCCGACTGTCTCTTTAGCTCAGGCTCTAGGTTGCATCTGTCTCCTCCACATCTCTGAGCTTTGGTCTGGAGACCGTCTCCAGGCAACAAAGGGCAGCAATCCTAGAAACCTGCAAAGGTGCTCTGAGACCAGCATTTAGACTCTAAGAGGGAATGAAAGACTAAAAATGTGATTTGTTGGTGGATTTGCAAAAAAAAAAAAAATCACTTCTAAGTTAAGCGAACTTTTCATTTGAATAAAGAATCAAGGATCTTGGAGTTCCCATCGTGGCTCAGCAGAAACGAATCTGACTAGTATCCGTGAAGATGTGGGTTCAGTCCCTGGTCTGGCTCAGTGGGTTAATGATCTGGTGTTGTCTGGAGCTGTGGTGTAGGTCACATACACAGCTCAGATCCGGCATTGCTGTGGCTGTGGTGTAGGGCTGGCAGCTGCAGTTCCAATTCGACCCCTAGAAGGGAACCTTCGTATGCCATGGGCTCAGTCCTAAAAAGACAGTAAAAAAAAAAATATCAAGGATCTTAAATGTAAAATGCCAATAATTATTTCTATAACACTGCTTGAATAATTTGATAATACTTCTTTGGGGTCTTTTATACCAGTTTGTATAGATGAAAATTTTGTCTGAAAATAGGAACTTCTCGGACCACTGTTTGTAAGTGGATGCCGTGTTTATTATGTGCTTTATCATAAGATAATCCAGGAGTTCCCGTCGTGGCTCAGTGGTTAACAAATCCGAATAGGAACCATGAGGTTGCGGGTTCGATCCCTGGCCTTGCTCAGTGGGTTAAGGAACCAGCGTTGCCGTGAGCTGTGGTGTTGGCTGCGGACGCGGCTCGGATCCTGTGTTGTTGTGGCTGTGGTGAAGGCCGGCGGCTACAACTCCTGTTAGACCGCCAGCCTGGGAACCTCCATATGCCGCTGGTGTGGCTCTAGATAAAAGGCAAAAAGACAAAAAAAAAAAAACATAATCCAGATCTATTGTGCAAGGGTATATAAATTATGTTTTGCTAGAGTCAGGTCAGTGTCTCAAACTCCTTCCATCCTGTTCCCCTTGTGACTTCCAGCAAGAAGTGGGAAATGTCTTCTCTGTAGAAGAATACAGCTCATTTCTCACTGTCAATCTAAAAAAAAAAAAAGGACTTGAAATCTCTAGAATAAATTTTAGAGTGCTGGACCTAGAAGGTAGCTCAGATAATCTAGCCGGATCTTTGATTATGATATACTTAACCTAGAAAACTTATAAGCCACAATGCAGATTTTAATAATTAAGTGTCTGTGCTAGAAAAAAAAATTCAGTATATCACCAAATGTAGCAGTCCATCATGAGTCTCTATAAATTATTGAATAGCTCCAGGAATGGAAGTTTTAATAAATTATGTTCAAGGATGCCATCTATGTACCCTCATAGGAAGTAAAAGTGTTTAAGATAAATAAAAACACTTAAAATTTTTGTGATTTCATATCACAATATACCATTTTTATTGGAGGCAATATACCGTGTTTTAGGAAAATAATGATGTGATCAAGGAGCTTGGCTTTTCATGATTTTAAAAAATGCCATTGAATAATTTTAGTATTTTCATTCTTTGTATGTAAATATATACGTGTGTTTTTAGAACCTTAAAATCAAATTAACTCGCTATCCTCAAATATTTTATTACTTTTATATAATATATTGGAATTTTAAATATGTAATATATTACATATACTGTTCTTTGTGTTTTTTTTAGGGCCACAGGTGCGGCATATGGAAGTTCCCAGGCTAGGGGCTGAATCGGAGCTGCAGTTTCTGGCCTACACCACAGCCACAGCAACGCCAGATCCTTAACCCACTGGGCAAGGCCAGGTATTGAACCCGCATCCTCCTGGATACTAGTCAGGTTTGTTACCACTGCACCACCGTGGGACATACATATATTGTTTATTTCTCAAATGTTATTATATATTAATCTCAATTTTCAAATTAAATAAGAGCATTTTATTTATGCATTTATCTTACACAACTTAGAGATGCAACCAAAATATTAATTAGTCTCATGGATTTTTGTCTGTGTGTCAGTTAGCTATTGGCATAAAACGCCATGAAACAAACCATCCCTAAACTTAACTGCTTACTGCAGTCATGTGTGGTTATAGCTGAGGTTAAGAAAACGTGCCAGGTTCAGCTGGGTGGAGCTGCTGATCTTGGCAGAACTTTATCAGGCAGCAGGTACTTAGCTACGGATGGACTGGCCAAGGCTGGGCTGGACTGGGGTGCCCAAGCTCCGTTCCAAGAGCCTCTCGTTCTTCTGGAAGCAGTGAGCTGGTCTCATAATAGTCTGTGCAGGGCAGTGGCAGAAATGCAAGAGAAAGAGCCTCTCCCTTTCTGCCTCAGCCTGCCATTCTCTCTCTGCCCTTGCCTCCCCCTCCCCCTCTCCCCTCCCCAACCCCTCCCCCCCCTCTTTTTCTCTCTTCGTCTTTCTGTCTGTGCCTCTCTGCCTCTGTCTCTCTCTAGAATGCCAGCATTTTACTTTTCTGCTCAGTTGACAAATTCAAGTAAAGATTATGGCTTTTGGACACATGTACCCGTATGTTCACTGCAGCCACTATTCACAATAGCCAAGACCTGGAAACAACCTAAATGTCCATCAGCAGATGATTGGATTAAGAAGGTGCGGTATATATACACAATGGAATACTACTCAGCCATAAAAAAGAACAAAATCATGCCATTTGCAGCAAATGGATGGAACTAGAGACTCTCATACTAAGTGAAGTATGTCAGAAAGAGAAAGACAAATACCATATGATTTCACTTCTATCTGGAATCTAATGTATGGCACGAATGAACAGAAAAGAAAATCATGGACACGGAGAACAGACTGGTGGTTGCCAAGAGGGAGGGGGAGGGAGTGGGATGGACTGGGAATTTGGGGTTCATAGATGCAAACTATTGCCTTTGGAATGGATAAGCAATGGGATCCTGCTGTATAGCACTGGCAGCTATGTCTGGTCACTTGTGATGGAGCAGGGTAATGTGAGAAAAAAGAGTGTGTATGTGTATGTGTGACTGGGTCACCTTGCTGTGCACCAGAAAATTGACAGAACACTGTAAATCAGCTATAATGGAAAAAATAAAAATCTACGGAAAACAATAAAAATAAGAATGAGTTAATATTCAAAATTTAAAAAAAGATTATGACTTTGGCCTAAGCATTTAAGTAACATTTTAATAATTATTTAAAAAAAAAAACAGAACTTCCGTCAAAGATTTACTGCAGTAACACGTAAATGTGTTGCGCTGTTGATCAAGGTCATATTGGCTCCACTCCGCCTGTGACCTCAGAGATAATTACTTAAAGGGGTCTTGCCCTGTGTTGGTGAGCCGGTCAGGGTCCTGAAGGCACACCAACCAGGGAGCCCGAGCTTCGTGTAGCTGTGCTGGCCTTTGCCCGCCCGAGTGATGATTCGCCGTGTTTTTATTTTGTGTCTGATGGATACTGACTGTGGCCAGCCTGTGTGATGCCAAACTGCTCTTTTTGAAATTGCTTTCATTTTTCCAAAACCTACTTGGCATCACAGTCCTGTTTTCTACCCGACTCCTTCTCCTCGGTTCCAAGTTTACACGATCCTACTCAGTATTTCAGGCACCTCTATTTGCCACTTAAATGTCAAACATTAAAAATTTTTAAAGTACGGTTCGTCGTATTTTTTTGTTATTTTCTGTTTTTCGGGTAATTTAAGAAAACATATAGGAGTTCCCGTCGTGGCTCAGCAGAAAGAAATCTGAGTAGGAACAAAGAGGTTGCGGGTTCGATCCCTGGCCTCACTTAGTGGGTTACGGATCCGGCATTGCCATGAGCTGTGGTGTAGGTTGCAGATGCGGCTCAGATCCTGCATTGCTGTGGCTGTGGCGAAGGCTGGCAGCTGTAGCTCCGATTGGACCCCTAGTCTGAGAACCTCCATATGCCGCGGGTGCGGTCTTAAAATGACAAAGGACAACAAAAAAGAAAAGAAAACATATATAGACAGCTACATTTTAGAAAAGATTCATCATTTTAAAAATAACTAGTAAACTATTTCCTGACTAGAGAAATTATTAAGAAGTTTGTATTGATAGGCTGATTTTCTTCTACCATTTAACTATCTTGAAGAGTGGAAGATAATCTTTTGCTTGGCTAAATTAATGCAAGTAGTGTTGCTATGAAACTACTAAACATAAGAATGACTCCCTTCACAGAAACCTCTTGAGAAACATAATAATTGTCTTTAACTTCGGAAGATATGGTGTCGGTGATGTTTCAGTGAGGTCAATTAACACTCAGTGGCTTCGGATCCCCAGAAACCCCTCTCCTTTGACCAATAACAAAAGAAAATTTGAGTGACTAAGTGATATACTTTTTTAAGGTATTGCAGCATGCTTTGAACAGCAGTGCTCAAATACTAATTAATCCATCAGGCCAAAATAGAATAAAGGGTAGTTATAACATGTAGTTATTCCATCAGACCTTTCCTAGAACCTGTACTGATAGAAACGTGATGTATTAAACCTGAGCACAAGTTCCCTAACTTGCTGTTCGAAAAAGCTGTTGTTTATAGCCCAATCCAGATATTAGATTTGCACTGCAACTGAATGACATATAATCCTGCTAAACGGAATCCACAGAAAGTAGCGTTTACTGCGCAGGTGCCCCACGTCACTGCATCCTCCTGGATGCCTTACGTCTACTCATTCACTGAACCCTCATCATAGTGTGGGAAGGGTACCACTCTTTGCAGACGGGGAAACTGCAGACTGGAAGGTCCAGATGGCATGTCTAATATCACACAGCCAACAGGAAACAGCACTGGGTGTACAATCAAATCTGCCTGACCCAGGGGTCTAGAGTGATATTTGTTCTTAAGTGCTTTTATGGCTGAACCAAGAGAGCCTCAGAGAATCTGAATTTTGAATAGCAAGATCCATGAGCTTTCTAACTTCCGCCTGCATGTGCTAGTTTTGTGCATGCGCTCTCGTGGAGCCTGCCCACACCCCGCGCTCCCGGCACAGACCTCCGGGCGTGGCTTCCTTCCTTCTCCACCTCCAGAGCTGCTGGGCAACGGAACTCCACCCACGTGCCTCCCTGGACCACCATCCTCTCTGATCTCCTTCAGAAACGGTCCAGATCACCTCCACAACTCTTTATTCTCAGGGTTGACGGGACGATTGTGCGCCTTGGGGACAGTGACCAGGTCTGGACGGTGTTTCTGCAGTTGCTCCCAGTGGACGCACCCAGTAACGCCGTGCCCAGGCCCGAAGAACCAGGGACCTCACCTTCCAGCTGAGCAGGGACGTACTGCACTGCATGCAGTGCTGGCTAGACCAGGGTACGCTGTGCGGGGCCCGGGCTCACTCACATGGGGACGTTTTCTACAGTAAAGACCGCGGTACTATATGCATCCGCGGTCCGTGGAGTCCACGGACGAAGAACACGCGTGCCGAGAAGCCACAGGTACGAGGGTCTCCCGTCAAATTAGATGGAAAATCGGTGTCCTAACCCTCAAGATGTCTGAGCGTCAATTGTGTATAAATATGATATGATTTGATGTGTCGTGGACCATAATTACAGTATCATTCTGTACACTGTAGTTGTATTCTCTTTGCACATCAGCCACTCACGTGGGCTCTTTCTTACTGTGTGGGTGGTTTCTCTGCATTGTGGGCTTCACCCATCGCGTCAACACTCTGACAGGTGCCAATATCTCCATTTCACAGGTGAGCTGGATAATCAAACGCTGGATAATCAAGAGAAGGTGCCACTGACACAGAGCTCCTCAGCCGCGAGAGCGGGGGTATCTGACGGTAAAGCTTGAAGTCCACCCCGCTGAGCTTTGCTGCCTGGAATAGCAAGTAGGTCCAGAGAGGTTAAACACCCAAGAGCTAACAGCAGTGGTGGCGGCTTACTCCCAGAGCCTTCGAGGCCGGTGTTCATTTTATCTCATCAAGGTGGCCTTCCCACCGCGCATGTCCTTGCAGGTCATTTCGGCTTGAAAACGCTGCTTTGAATTCTTCTCAAAGGAAAATGATCGTCAAAGGAGCAGAAATTCTCCCTTCCTTTTCTACCTTAGCTATCAAGACATCCAGCCGTCAGAATGGTCCAGGCTAACATTAAAAATCTCCTCCATTTCACATACATGCATTTATAGATCTTTATGTGGGACTGGCATTAGGGAAGCTAGAACAGGGGAAATCTACAGCTCAGGCATATTCTGAAACTTATATTTGCCCCCAGGTCAAAAAGAACAAAGCCACTCTTATCACTCAACGTTTTAATGGCTCCGTCCCTGTTTGGAGTTGTGCGGTAAAAATTGCAGTTTTAGAAAGTTGCTTTGACAGAAGGCTGCACCGCTTTGTTTACCTTTTTACCTATAATTTCTCCAATGAAACAACTTCAAGTGAATCACAACCACGCTAACAATTTTGCGGCCATGCTTCCTTGGCCATAATTCAGAATACGGCACGTAGCTTTCCTACGACTTTAAAGTTAACTGTTTCTTTAAATATCTGGTCAAAAAAAAGTGAAGGCTCTCTAAGAATCAGGACGGACGTGCTCATTTAGGCAAGCAGGAAAAGTTTTTATAGCAAATTGATCACTGCTAATAGTTAATGATTAATATGTGCAGTAACTTTGCGATAAACCTCAGCCTTGCTTTACCAACAAGTGATAAATCACTTTAGATGTGACATAGAAATTAAAAATAGATTGCTGCTGTGTCCATTAAAATTTCCGCACTCTCCGTTTGTATTTAATTGTCTTTTTTTTCCCCAGCAGTCACTTCAGAGTATCGTTTGAGTTTTTTTTTACATATTCCTTTGTAACATTGCTTAGGTTACTAGGAAGCTTGTAAATTATGCCAGCTTTTTCCTCATAAGGTTTTAGATCTGAATAAAGAACTGTCTCTGCTAGAAATGCATCTGTTGCTAAGAGCGGCTCACAAGAAGCCAGCAGGATGCAATGGTCACCACTCAGCCTGCAGCTCACCCATGTGAAATCCACAACTTGGTGACACCCTCAGCCTCCCCGATGTCCTTGCTGCTTGGTCCCATCAGAGCCGCGACACTTCCAGGCATCACCTCATTGTTCAAGGCAGGAAGAGCTGGAAATGCTTGCCCGGCCTTGTCTCTACTGTACCTCAGCAAAGTGAGAGCAGCCGTGCTTTTCCCAGTTAGTTCTCTTCTTTCTTAGGATCAGCATCAAGTCTCTCAGCCACCTTGTCATTAAAACACATTTCATTTGGGGTTGGTAGATACAAACTATGACATTCAGAATGGCTGGGCAACGAGGTTTTGCTGTGTAGCACAGGCAACTAGGTCCCATTTCTTGGGATGGAACATGATAGAAGATAGTACAAGAAAATGCATGCGTGTATATGTATGACTGGGTCGCTATGCTGTGCAGCAGAAGTTGACACAACACTGTACATCAGCTATACTTTAATAAAACAGAGTAAGACATTTAGAAGCAGTTTGCATAGGCATGATGAAAATGATCCTTGCGTTTGTTCAGATGTGTTTAGGGACCCCTGTGTGCCAGCCGTGGGCTGTGTGTGACCCTCACGGGGATCAGCCTCGGAAGCTTCCTCAGTTCAGGGCTCTGGGAGGACCTTGCTCCCTTTGGTTCGGAGCAGCAGCGCTGAGGGTTTATGAATGACATCCCAGGAGGCCGATGTGGGGAGGGGACTCGCTCAGGACCGAGCCGGGGAGGGTGACGGGAATGTTCCGTGAGGATTAGACGTGTGGTTTTAAGAACAGAGCAGTAGACAAGACACACGGCCAGAGCAGTGCCTCGGTGACCCAAGTTCACACCCAGTTTTCTACTTGAAAGCAAAACTGCAGAACTGGCAGTTTGGGGCGCAGGTTTCAGACCTTGTCTCAGGTTCCCTGGCTCTGAGTGGTTGCCCCTCAATCGTCACCAGTGGTGCATACATGGCTTACTTATTGAGAAAGGAAGAGAGAAAACTTAGAACAAGTTAAAAGCAGAGGTTAAGAGAAACGTTAATAGACTGGACTATGTGCTGAATTTTTATGCCTGTCCCCCCCCAAACTCAACTGGTCACCCGTAACCCACGATGTGACCGTCTTGGGAGGTGGGGCTTTGGAGGGGTTAGATGAGGTCGTCAGATGGGGCCTCGTGATCGGATTAGTGCCAACATCTTTTCGTGGACTTGCACCTTCCAGAAGTGTGAGAAGTAAATTTCTGTTTTAAGCCACCCAGTCTGTGGTTCTGTGATGGGAACCCGAGCTGGCAAACGGGTGGGGTTAGACACTCTCTAAGGAGACACGTAAAAACCTGTAGGGTTTGCTTTGGAGGTTTGTTTGTGGTGGTTGCTCTTGTTCTTAGCCAAGAAGTCTGCCACTGAATGTTGGTTAAGCAATTGCATGGGGCTTTCTGTGCAATCAGATAAAAGCAAGCTTTCTTCAGGGTGGGCTCTGGGTTTCAATCAAGCCTAATGAGGGAGAAGCTACTGACTGAGGAACCCAACTAAGAGGGCTGGTGCAGGCCCCAGGGATACGTGGTTAACTCTGGAAAAAGCTGCACGTTAGTGTACCCTGATTTAAATAGCAAAGGATGGTGTGAACTCCAGGGGATGTCTGGAATAAATTAGGAGGGGGAAATACATGGTTTAAAAAAAATAGTTTTATATTTGGATATTAATTGTAGGCTTATCTTTGAAAAGGACTCTTTTATCATCTATTTAATCAATATTTATTAAGCACCAGTTATGCGCGAGGCTCTTTTCCAGTGTCTGAATTTGTCATAAAACAAAATACAAAGACTAGCTGAGGGAGACAGATGATAAATAATAAATATGAAAATGAGTAAATTATGTACTGTGTTAGAAGATATAGAAAAACTGGTAAAGCATGGTAAGATTAGTATTTCAATGGTAATAATGATGTTGAAGAGAATGGTCTCATTGAGAAGGTGAGATCTGAGCGAAGCTTGAAAAGGCGAGGGATTTGCCAACTGCATGTCTTGGGGCGAGGGCAGAACCAAGTGTATATAGTGAATGACACGCATTATTGTCGACACGTCGATGTTGTGTTCAGTCTGGTGAGAACCCCAGTAGAAATCTGTGGGCATCAGAACAACAAGAAAATTTAATTTTCAGAAATAGGAATTTGATTAAGAAACTAGATCAGAGAATTGAATTTTAAATGACGTCTAAGAAACATCATGCAAGTATTAATGCTTTCGGTCTCTGCTACACTCAAGTTCCACGCATGGAGATAAAATCAGTCTACTGGTAATACTTAGGACCAATAATTACTCTTTATTTTGTCTTTAATGCCATCATGGGCATTAAAGCATTCACTTAAGGTAGAACCACAGCATTTTGAAGACAGTGCTGCAGTAGCTACTCTTCAGACTTGTTACCTGCTCTTATGAGGAATACGTTCTCATAGAGAAGACTGACATTGATCCTAGAGCTTGTGTCAAGGATGCATAATTACAGATAAATGTTTTGAAGTGAAAGAACAATTGTTCTATGAAAATGTATAGTAATAAGGGCAACTTACTGAGACAGGAAAAGCTTCCCTGGATATGCGTCTGTCCTGGAGTCTGAAGGGCAGAAGGACAAGAACTAGCCAAGAGTTTTAGGACGGCAGCCGTAGAGAGAAGTGGCCCCACGGTGGAGGCGAGCCTGGCGGGCTCCAGACCGTGAGCGTCCCGGCGCTGCTGCGGTGCAGGCGGAGGGGCTGGGATACCAGACGGGGCTAAAGAGCAAACAGGGGCCAGATGTTGGAAATTCTGCTTTGTTCTTCTCTAAGTAATGACTGACCATCCAAGTCAGTATGTGGACAGGAGTGTCTCGAACACGTTTGCCTTTTGGATAGATGCTCTCACTGCAGAGTGATGGGAGTTTTGGAGAAGGTAATGAGTTAAGAGAGTGAGACCTGTAACCTCCGGGAGATATTAACAGTTCAAACTCAGCAGAGCGAATGGAGAAAAGCTGATGGATGGGGTGTATAAGAAAACAAAGCAGGTGAGCCTTTACACACGTGGGGAGCGAGAGGAAAGTATTCTTGCACGTTCGAGGTGCTTCCCGTTTCCCGTCTAAGGAACAGGATGAAGGATGAATCACTACGCAGGGATTACCTTTAGCTGACGGCAGCGGCCTTGGCCAACCAGACTCTAGTACAGAGAAAACGTTAGCGTACGCACGTGTGTTTAAACACCTCGTAACAAGTGCATAAGCCCCAAGGCTAAAGCCCTTCAGGCCAGGCTCGGAGGACCTTCCCAGAATGAACAGGTCTTACAAGAATCTCCCCTCTATGCTGCCCTGAGTATTGTGCTTTCTATCTTGCGTCCCTGTCAAGAAACACCCTTAAATGTTTCTCAGGGGACCAACTTCCTAGGAGACAAAGTGAAACTTAAGAAAAAAAAATCAGGACCCTGAAGCCTGTGGGATTTAGTGGGATCAGCATAAGCATCTTTTTAGGCGTGCATCTAACAACGAGTAGAAACCACGCTGCTTATGTTCTTCATTAGCAGACACTTGGAAAGGTGAGGGGGAATGAGGGGACATTTGAAAGCCCCAGCAGTTTTCAGTCAAGGTAAGATACAACCCAAATAAACTTACTAGTTAGACACTGGTGGGTTAATCTGGGAAGGCCTGGGAGCTGCTTTTAAGGATACTGCTTGGTGGAAGGAGTTGAATTTGTGACAATATCACCAAAGTAAAGTGTTGCCACCGTACTTAGGATATTGAAAAAACACATTGATATTTAATGCAGCATCACTAAGTCCATTTTGTCTGATTCGGATTTCAGCAAACTCGCTGCAATTACTCTAGGATGAGTCATATGCTGCTATGAATAATTATCTGATTAAAGGAACGACGGTGTTGATTACAGCACATGGGCTTTTCTTGCAGAACTTGCAGTGCCGGAGCCCAGCAGCCTCAGGATCTAGTGTGCCACATCTGGACACCAATCCTCAGGACGAGGGTGACCTTAGCCAGGCCCCTCACTCGCCCGGTCCTCAGTTTAGCCAATTATAAAATGAGCCATCTGTAAAATGCCATCTCAGGATGGCACCACCCCCAGGAGATCAGCATCAGGTCTGAGACGATGAGGAAAACACCCCAACAGACAGCGCTGTCCAGTAGAAATATAATGACAACCGTATACCAGTTTTAAACTTTGAAGGAATCACATTAAAAGAAGAGAAAGAGACATCCAGGTGAAATCAATTTTAACATTTTGCTTTGCTTAATAGATATTATGGCCAACACGCAATGAAAAGAAAAATCATTGCTATATTTTCCACTCTTGGTTTTTCACACTGTGTTTTCCAAAGCCAGCGTGTATTCTACACCCTACAGCACTGTAAATCTCACACATGGCTACAGGCTACCCTGTCACACACTTGGAAACATGCTTGGTGCTTCATAGGAATTCGCTATTAGTGTTTTATTTTATTTTATCCTATTTTATTCATCTTATTTTCGCTATTATGTCCTTGCCTAAGATGATAAGTTTTAATAACCTTTTAAACACTCAAAACTTGCAGTGTAAATAGTATCTGTTTTTAAATTCCTTCTACCACCTTTTCTTCTGCATAAACACACAAACACACCCCTTTAAAAAAAAGGTTTTAAATTATTGTTTGTATTTTCCTAAAGAGAAAATAAAATTCAATTTTTACTTATGTGCATTAATTTCTCAAAATATCAAGGTGGAATTTTCTCCACAACTATAACTTTAGATGAACAACTTAAAATTTGAGACATTTCAGAAAAACTAACATTTCACTAGAGGGAGTTTTAGGTCCCGGTTTTGAAGAAGTTGAGCTATTTGTATAGAGTAACTATATTTAGCCGAGGTTTCGGTAGATAAATTTAGTATTTATATATTAGTTTGAAAATGTTTCATCCTAGAGGAATTAAAATATGCTTGTGATACTTTTGAACAAAAAGGTCAAAGAGGTTGCCTTTTTGTCATTTTTAGGAGATTATAGTCACTGGTATTACTCAAGATATATAAACACAAGCCGTTTTGGTTTTTTTGTTTGTTTTTTGACTGCTTCTTTTTACCAGTCAGGACCTGTCCAACCTGAGCCCAAAGGGCTTTCAGAATGTCCAGCAGCAGGTGTTCTCACCTAAAGAGAGCCCGTCCTTGGAGCTGACAGAAGCAATGTGTATTTGGATACAGTCAGTAGCAGAGCGTTTTCTGAGTACGAAAAGCAAGGGTGTTTGGGTACAGTCACATCAGCTGGGGGAAGCCTCTCCAGGTCCCCACCCGGCCTGTCATTTCTGCATCATGGGCTCTCCCTGGTACAGGGTTCGGACTCGATCCAGACGCTTAGACCATCCTGCCTCGGTCCGACCAGCACATTTGGGAATGAAGGTTGGCGGGGTGAGTGTCAAACCCGAACCTTAAACCCAAGTCTTCTCCATCTTAGCGGTGCCATTTCCCTGCCCTCCAGCTCTGCCCAAGATGTCCTGACCTCGGTTTGCACGATTAAAGGAGGCTCTGTGTGTGTGTGTGTGTGTGTGTCTGGGGACGGGAACCGTGCTGGGAAGGATCTTAGTCTGCTTGGGCCACCGCATCAGTGTACCACCCACACATGGGGGGCTTACCAACAGCAGGCTGCTTACAGCGGAATTGCCCCGTACAGTTTTGGAGGCTGGGAGCCCTAGACCGGGGACACGGCAGATGGAGTTGCAGATGGAGTTTCCGTTGTGGCTCAGCAGGTTAAGAACCCAACTAGTATCCATGAGGACTCGGGTTCCACCTCTGGCCTCGCTCAGTGGGTTAAGGATCTGGTGTTGCCGCAGCTGTGGTGTAGGCCGGCAGCTGCAGCTCCAATTTGAACCCTAGCCTGGAAACATGTGCGGTGGGTTCAGTCTTAGACAAACAACCAAAACACAAAAGGATAATACATTTGCCGATGGCCTCTTCTCCCTGTACCCTCACGCGAAGGAAGGGGCCAGAGAGCTGGGCGGGATCTCCTCTAAAAGATCACTTAGGAGTTCCTGCTGTGGCTCGGCAGGTTAAGAACCCAACATAGCGTCTGTAAAGACTCAGGTTCAAACCCTGGCCACCATCAGTGAGTTAAGGATCACCGCAGGCATTGCTGTAAGCTGTGGTGTCCGTCACAGATGCAGCTTGGACCCCGCATTGCCATGGCTGTGGTGTAAGGTCACAGCTACAGCTCTGATTCAAACCCTGGCCTGAGAAATTCCATATGCCGCACAGGCAGCCCTAAAAATAAATAAATAATGAAACTGCACTAATTCCTTTCATAAGCTTCCTCCCTTATGACCTAATTTCCTCCCAAAGACCCTACCTCCTAAGACCGTCACCCAGCGTGGGGGCAGCTTTTCACGGAGCAGCTTGGAGGGGCACAAACATTCTACAGCAGGCTGGGGATAAGGTTTTTAAGGGTAAGCTGGGCTGCAGCATAAAAGGAACAGCGCGTGCCAAGAAATAGCAAGAAAACTGCGACAGTCTCTTGGGGTTAGAATTATTCTCGCGTGCATGTGGCTTTAAGTTGTTTTTAATCCCAAATATTGTGGGCTCCAAGAACGTCATATAAAAACGTGTCATTTTCATGATCTTGTGGTCCTCTTCAGTTTGCCTAGAGGTTTTCAAATGGTCCCACTGAGTCCAAAAGACTGGTGTATATATTTTGATACGCTGAGATGAAGTCAAGTTCAATAGAAATCATCTCCCACAGAAACATATGCCCTTATAGCCGGTGTGGGCTGAGCCGGGAGCACCTTTATCCCTAAACTGGGAATAAAAGCTCTTGCCTGTCTAGCCAAGCCTGTGATCGTGGGAATTGAAAGTCCCCCACACGGCAGGATGGGAGACGCATTTTAGGGAGTTTATGAAATTTAAAGCTGCCGCCCTAAGGCCAATCCACTTGAGGCTGAAAGAACACAAGCGGCTTCGCGGCGAATCCAGCTTGCCCTTCTATTAGAGTCTTTATTTGGCTCCTGGATTCCTAATTGTGTGTGCAAGACATGGAAAAAAGCCTGACGGGCGTTGAGGGGAAAGCAATGAAAATGATTAAGGGGCTGTTTGCCTTGATTTATGAAGACACGTTAAGTGTATGCAATATGAAGAACTCTGCTAAGTGACGGCTGGGGAAGAAATAATGAATGTCCACACATATCAGCGGGGTGTGAACCCTGGGAAGAGGGAGACAGATGAGGGTGCAGGGAAGATGCCGGGGAGCCGTGAGACGGAGCGGGGAGAAACTCGGCTTCCTTCCTTCCCCTGAAAATTGTCAGCCAGCGAAGCGGCTCCTCACCCTGATCAGAAGCTCTCAGGGCGCGTGGGCCCGGCCCCGGCCCCCTGCACGGCAGCCTCTGCGCGGCCTTCTGACTTGGGGGCATATGGCTCGATATTAACACCCTCACGTTATGTCCCCAAGACCTGAGTCTCCGTGAGAAATAGAATCTTGGGGAGCGGGCAGGGCCCCCTCCGCCTCGCGAAATAAAGTGGGGAGTGATGTGGCCGATAGTGTATGCGCTCATTTGCGACAAATAACAATTAAGTTTCAATAAGGCCTCGGCAATGACGGTGGGAGCCACGCGAGGGAAGCGAAACATTAGATTAGTTCTGCTTGTAGGAAGTCATCAGCTAAGAATTACACCGCTGGGTGTTTGAGGAGGCTTAGAACTACCCTGTTGGCTTCCTCTGAGAATCAGCTCAAGTCCAAACCACAGCCAGAGAAAGGACAGGTGTTACTTATGTATGAAGTGAAATCATTAAAGTGCTGCTTTGGGGACACATAAAACAAAAGTGTGCTTCTTGAAAAAGAAGAGTTCCCATGTGGCTCATTGGGTTAAGGACCCAGCTAGCACCCACGAGGATGCAGATTCCATCCCTGGCCTCGCTCGGTGGGTCAAGGATCCCGCGTTGCTGTGAACTGTGGTGTAGGTCACAGCCATAGCTGGGATCCCACGTTGCTGTGGCTGTGGTGTAGGCCAGCAGCTGTAGCTCTGATTCGACCCCTAGACTGGGAAATTCCATATGCTTCAAGTGTGGCCCTAAAAAAGACAAAAAAATTTAAAAAAGAATGCATATACTATGGAATGACTGGTCAACAGGAACCTGCAGTCTAGCCCAGGGGACTCTACCCAATATTCCGTGATAATCTATACAGGCAGTAATCTGAACAAAGAATGAATGCATTTACATGTATAACTGAATCACTTTGTGGTCCAGCAGACGTTATTACAACCTTGTAAATCAACTATACGTCAATAAAACTCGGGGAAAAAAAAGGAAATAAATAAAAAGAAGCCACCCTAGTGTCTATTTAGCTAAACATCTGTAGGTCATGGGGAAAGAAGATGCAGCCTCTACATCAATATTTTGAGCCAGAAAATGTTGTAGATTCTAGACAGGTCATCATAATTCTTTGTTACCTTGTGCTATCAGCTATGACCCTACAAGGAAACACTGAGCAAGAAAATAACAAAAACATATCATATATCAGAGGGCTCATCCAGGCCGTGAATAAAATGGGAGATTCCTTCCTCAAGGAGATAATCACCTGCGTGGTGCAGGGAGTTATCGGATTTTTTTTTATATTTATCACTTTTTATTCTGTTATTTTGTCCTACTTGTGGGATAGTGGACTGCAAAGTGATCAACACTTCCTTTTAAAAGTTGACTGTGATGGTTTTAAGAGTGTTTCTGCAGAAGCTAGAAGAAGAGATTGTGTGTGAAATCCATGTTTTTCTAGGAAACAATAAAAGGTATTTCAGAGTTGGTCATGAAACAGGACAACGTGGAAAATCTATCCAATGGACTTAACCCCGGGGACAGAGCATTTAAGAAATTTAAAGGAAGCGTTCTAACAAGTGTAACATGACATAGAAATACATAAGCATTTAGCCATTTTCCATCTCCCCGTAATTTGTCCCCAGCAGCGACCGTAACGGTTAAAGCTATTGGCTCCCAGTTGCTGGAAAGCCCACATGGCATTCCTTTGGAACTTTTGAGTCAGGAAATCTCCCTTGCAAGCCAGAAGAATTCTACTTTCATGTGAACTCTAGGGACAGTGGTCCTTTAATTTCCCAGGACTATCTAATTAAATGCACGTTATCTGCTTAAATGGAAACATGGAGTGTCCACTGATATGAAATCCTGCTCAGAGCTCCTGGACGTTAATTCAATATCCGGCTACACTCTGGCCTTCAGCGTGATTCTCTGGGTGTATCTACCTGTCTAGGTTTGTGGACAAAAAGAGACTCTTGCTTCTGTACTAATGAAAATGAAGAATTAATTTCTTTTTCTTTCTCCCTTTTTTTCATGGCCACACCTGCGGCATATGGAAGTTCCCAGGCTAGGCGTTGAATTGGAGCTATGGCTGCTGGTCTATACCACGGCCGTAGCAACGCGGGATCCGAGCTGCATCTGTGACCTACACCACAGCTCACAGCAACGCCACATCCCCGACCCACTGAGTGAGGCCGGGGATCGAACCCGCACCCTCATGGATACTGGTTGGATTTGTTTCTGCTGCGCCACAACAGGAACTCCTAGTAATAGTTCTTAAGTAGACGGATAACCAGTCAGTTTGCTAAGACTGTAAAATATTTTTAACTCAAATAAATCATTTATGGTGATGTTTTCTTCGAAATATAATGATCAGCTAAGAAATGTCCACTTTTACTGTCGAAGAGGATGACATGATTTTTCTCCAAAAATCTCTGTGTTTCTGTCACCCTGAGTCTTTCTTTTCTGTCATCTCTTCTATAACGTTTGCCAAAAATCAAAGCACTTATTGTTCATAAGAGTGTATGTTGAAATATTTGCTGTTTATAAAAATATTAACACATGGGCTTTCAGATTTTTATTAAAAATGAATAATCGTTTCTGTTCTACAGGTGTGTGTGTGTGTGTGTTGATATGAACTTTGCCAGAGTCCTTGAGTGGGAAGAAGAAAAGGAAATGAACCGCAGACTATTAAACATGGTTTTTAGAGGAGCATAAGAATTTGTCAGCAATTTTATTATCAGGAAAAAAAACTGTACAAAAGCATATTAGCTGGTGAATCAGAAAATGTACTTGGTGCCTCGGGTGCCACCTTCCCAAGAAGCAAGCATAGGATTCGCTTGGGGGCATTCTGAGGCTGACTTAATAAGCATTTGCAAAATAAAGTCTAACTCTTACGAAATGGTCATAAAATAGAAAAGCCATTCACCAGACCCAAGAGCGTTGGCTTGTGTGTCCAGCCGCCTGAGGTTATTAAGGGAAGGTTTCTGCATTGCAAGAGGAGGAACTTGCTGGGATAAAGACTGAGGACCTGCACGTCTAAAGGCACGGGGTGAAGACACAATGTACCTGGGGAAAGATTTCTCTGCAGAGGCTGATCGGGGGCTGCCCAGGCCGGGGGCGAAGTCCTTCTGCAGCAAGATCCTAGGGGAACACACGCCTGAAATAAATGTGATGTGAGTCACATGCGTTTGCGGACAGCTTGTTGCTGCTTCCTGTGTGGGAGCTCTCCTGAGAACCAGTGCCAGAGGGCTAACACGTTTTAGATGTTTCTAAGAGTCCAGAGAACAAGGTCAGTGAAGGCCCTCTGTGTTTATCTTTGTGTTTGCCCTGGTTAATTCCATTTTGTCTTGCTAAGGATCCTCAGCGTCTTAGATTTTTGAAAGGGCTAAGAGAGGAATTTGAAAGGCATCGAGCAGCAGGATTATGTGAAATCAAATGCCAGCTCTTCGAGTTGTTGTCCACTGCGTTCCCTTTGTTGACTGTAGATAAACCACGTGTTGTCCTGGAAATTAGGTGCCAAGGTCAAGGGAGCGAAAGAAAGCTTCCACAATGGAGCAACGGAGGTCAGATTGTGGGGTCTGAGTCTAATGGTGCCAGCGCCACTTACGCCAGGGAGCTGAGCACCTGGCCCCCGATCCAGACAAAGGAGATTGTGGAGGAGATAAAAGCCAGAGCTTGTGATGGACGCAAGGCACTCCGCATTCCGCTGGGATGCAATAAAGGGAACGTTGCAGAGAGAAAAAAAAGACCATCTTTTTGCTGAAAGATTTTCCTGTTGGCCAAATGGAGTCCGCTTTCCTCAAGGTCATTCACCCTTGACTCATTGTCCTTATTTACAAGGAGGCTTCCATTCTTTTCCCTCCACTTTCAGGTTAGTTTTTACTCCCCCAACAGCACAGCCACAATGTGTGCTCCTGCTTCTGTATTCACTCCTGCAACAGTAGCTCTTGGGATGTGACGAGGTGGGTATGGGTGAGGCGCTCTCTAAAATCGTGGGACCCGGCATGTGAGGGCAGCCCCCTCCACCCCGAGAAGAAGGAAGAACAGACTGTCCTCTGTCCCCTGTCCATCTGGAAACAATCGACATCACTTGGCTGCCTTCTTGTAGGAAGGACTCAGTTCTGGGGACTTAAGGTACAATGCGGGGCCCATAATTATGGAACAGTCCTCAACACATTATGTCAACTCAGATGGAAATTCTAAGCAAACACGTCGTGTGCGTGTGTGTCACTCATTCGGAAATGGGCAAAATGGAGAACCATCATGCCTTGCCCATTGGAATACAGAGAACGGAAAACAACAAAGGACACTGGTGGTGTATTAACAATAAAGATGATAACGACAGTCAACGGGTGTTATTAAACACAGTGTCTCTTCTAAGCCTCAGCACAGCTTTGCAGGGAAGTTTTCATCTCAACAGTGCAGCGGGCACTGCAGGCTAAATAGCTAACGTGCAGGCTCAACGTGCAGTTAAGGACCCACCTCCCCAGCTTAGCCATGTGAAACAGCAGATCCCATTGTGGGGAGCCACCCGCAATCCTTACACATGCTGTGTAGACCTCTGCTAAGCCTCATTCACAGCCTCGCAGTGCAGACCTCTAGGGTCCCATAGCCGGGCAGAGGTAAGAGCTGCAGCATCTGAGGGCAAGGCGACCGGCAGCAGAGTCCTTTCAGAGCTGTGCTGCGGCACGTTTATCCGTGTTTCTGGCCGTGGAGATTCTAAGCATGGCTCCAAGAGCCTCCTGAAATTCTCTGGACTCTCTCATATTTGTACAGCAAATTCCTCTGCAGGCTGGGCCATCAGAGCTGGCCTTGTCATAGAGAATTAAAACATCGAGCAATGGTATGGCTGTGCCGCCCTTTGCCAGCCAAGTCCCCCGGGGAGGCAGGACCAAGAGCTGCCCCGAGATCCAGCCAACGTTACTGGTACCTTAGAAATCGTATTGTCTACCACCCTTATTTTTCACATTAAGGAATGAGTCTTCTGAAAGGGCTCTTGGCTGGGGTTTGCGCGAGTGCTCCTGGTCTTCAAAAAAGAAGCCAGGCCTCCTGGGGTCCCAGCCAGAGCACCCCACTCCCTGGCCCCCTCACCCTGGGGCTGCTTCTGCACTTCTGTAGACGCCCTGCCTGGAGCAACCGTGCCTTGTTGGTTTCACCAACCTCTGAGACGAAGCCAAATATTATCCAGTGGAGGTCATTCTCCTTCTGTCTGAAAAAAATAATGGTGCTGCCTGTGTCTTGGTGGCTATCGAGCCCCTTATAGATTACTCGGATCACATGATGAAAGCCTTTAAAAATTTTGCAGTGCGGATAATTGGGTCAAGGATATATCAAGGAGTTAATCAGAAGGGTTTATTAGTCAGCACCTCTCCAGTGGACCCACTGGGGCTGATTAATAACTTGCTGCACAGAGGGGATGTGAAGTTCAAAAATCAATGACCCAATCGACAGCACTGTGTCTTTTCCATCAGTAACAATGAAGCTGTATTAGAGAAATTTCAGATTATTAATCACTGGCCCAAGAGCCCTGAATGGAAGCTGACCAAAGTGCATCTGGGGAAAAACAACTAGAAACACACTAGTAAACCTTTACAAATTTGTTTGTTAGAGCAGAAGCCTACCTCCTCATACGTATATGGCTGAACCGCTCTGTACTGTTTAATTTCAGATTTAAATAGCAACAGCAATTAGTCCATGAAAAGAACTAATTGCTTGCAAATTTTCATATTTAAACACAAAGTCATTTTTACATGACAGTGCTGAATAACATTTCAAAGGCTAGTTAAACAATGATTTTTAAAGTATTGACTTAGGCATAATTTTATGACTTTTTCATTGCTTATGAAAGAAGAAAGCTGTTGTTTCTAAAAAGTCAAGGCAAGAGTGAAAGGAATCATTACTTTGAAAATTATTTGTTTTGATAAATCAGAGACTATTACAAAGAGTGTGATTATAATCCATGCCCATTTTAAACAGTGTCTTTCTTATTAACAAACATATCATTCTAGGCATATATGCTAGCTCACAATGGGCTTGTGAACAAGAGGGCCATTTTTCCATGCAGTCTTCTCCTGAGGATTATATTTTCAATGTTGAAAATGGTAAAACATTTTTTCTCCATTCAAACCCATTTTCATAACCATTCCTCCTTTATGTATTTAAATACTTCTGGTGTTCAGTTCACAGAAACTGAACGAGTGACCTTCATTCACACTTGCATATGTGCATTCATTGGCTTGCCAAAACTTAGAATTCTCAGCATTAAAATGGTCCTTTTGGTGAAGAGCCGTTCTTAGAAGGCCCTGCCTTCTCTTTAATCAGATTTCAGTTCATGACCAAGGACTTTGGAGCCAGCCAGACTGGGTCAGATCTAACTCTGGCCCTAATTAACTGTGACCTTGGGTGAATTACATACTCTTTTAAGCATCAGGATCCTCATCCATACAAATAATTGAACAACATAATCCATCTCTCCAGTTATAGTCAGGATTAAATAGGGTAATCAGATAGGGTAATTATTCAATAAAACTGTGCTTAGTGTATGTAGTACTATTTCATCATCGTGAATAAAATAACCATACATTATAGAAAGTAGCTGAGGAAAGACAGTTTAAGATCCTCTACTCCATGAACAACGGCCAAGTAAAGAAACAAGGAACAGAAACGGCTAACAAAAGATAGTTAGGGTGGGCCTCTAGGCTGAGCTAGCATGGCCTCTGATACCTGAGTTTTTCTAAATGTCTGCATTCTAGAGGTGCAAAGAAGAAAAAGGAAGGAGGGAAAAGAGGGCGCTGGTGCTTTAAAACCACAAGAGGTCAGGTCAGCTGCTCTGGGAGCTGTAGCAATGGGGGGGCTGCAGCAATGCGGGGGTGGGCTGCAGCAATGCGGGGGTGGGCTGCAGCAATGCGGGGGTGGGCTGCAGCAATGGGGAGGGGGCTGCCTCCTGGTCTGCATCTCTGTGGGCAGAAGCTGCAGTTACAGCACAGACCGCTGATATTTAGAAGGCAAGGTCCTTTTGTGCCCGTCGCCGTGCGCGTCTCTTGCGGAACACCTGCAGGCGTACCTACCGGAGCTGGGGAACCGGCAGGCGCGGCATGAGTAGCTGCTGCTGTGTTAAGAGCTGAAAACTGGCAAAAATTAACTGCAGTTCACTGTCCCAGTCTCCGCCCGGAAGTTGCAAGCCTGCAACAGACTCCAGAGTTTCAAACAGCTCCGCCAGATTCCGCCAGTGCGGCTGGTGTCCGGAGCGGGAGATGGCTTCCAGATGCTTCCTACTCCGCGGTCTTCCCAGAATCCTCCCTGAATTATGTGATTTTTATTCTTACGTATTTATTATCCTCTAGTCACATAATTCGAACGAGCATAAGGATTACAACTGTATAAACTGCATGAAATAACCCAGTCCCGTCCCTTTCATATTTTCCCCTTGGATTGGAAGTTCTTTTTGGTAAGTCACATTTTTAGTCTTTAAGGAGATTTGCAAAAGCGATTTCAATTTTTAAAATAATATTTAGTCGGTTAGAAATGCCAATGAATTGTATCATTTTTTTTTAAATCAGCTTTTTAGGGCATTAAGGAGGGATCGGATTTAGGTTAGTTTCATATGATTTTCTTAGAATTTTTTTCCATATTACGTGATATTTAATTTTTTTATTATTTTAACATTTAGAACATAAGAACAATTATAATCTCATTTCTAAACTAAAACCAAAGGCTTTTTAGCTTCTTAATTAAAAAGAGTTCTCAAGTGTATAATAAACTGAGCTCTTTCATGTTTATCTCTCATTTAAAGAAAAAAGCACATATGTTTAATGGTTCAAATATGTTCAAACATGAGTGTACGTGGAACTACCTGGGAGTTTTGTTTAAATGAAGATCCAGGGGATCCGGGGTTCAGCCGAAGGTTCTGGATTTCTAATAAGCCCCCAGATCGCTCTGATATTGTTCTGCAGACCACACATCAAAAAGTATATCACCTCAGACTGCTTACCTGTGGAGAGAAGACAGGGGAAGTCTCATGTATCTCCTTAGATACATAAGATACATAAGATACACCCTTAGATGTTTGTTTCCCCTCATCCACTACAAGGAAAGACCCAGACAAGAGGATCATGGATCCATCCCGCACCCCCTACTGATCCTTCAATCCACCCACTCATTCAATCATCGATCCACCCGTATTTCCATTCAGCACCCATCCATTCTTCCTTCCATCCATCCAAGAAATATTTTTTGACCATCCTCCAGGCACAAGAGGCTGTTCCGAGCCCAGGCATTAAAGCCCACCGCCTAGGGAACCATAGCTTCTGATAGGCAAAAACAAAACATAAATACCTGAATAAATATGTGAAAAAGATCATTTCAGAAAGTGGTAATGGCCAAAAAGACACTCAATGAGCAAAAGGCAATGGAGGGTGACAGAGGCCTTGTATCCAGGGCTGGGGTGCTCGGGCCTGGATCTGGAGCTGTATCAACCCGCCTGGTGACTTCCGTGTGCCTGGTCACAGCCTCTGTGACGTGCAGGGTGACTGTGCCGGTTCTTGGAAGGACTTGGTGACACCCTGAAAGCATCTGTAAGTGTTAGTTGTTATTGTTTTCCCAGGAGGGGCTCTTTGCAAACCACATTTTGCAATGAAAAGCCTCTCACGCAGAGCTAAGAATTTATGAAAACGTTAGAACACCTAATATGCCCAGAGATTAGAGAGCCGTGAACAAATCGAGAAATTTGATGTTTCAAAAACGTTCGTGCAGGATGAACATGGCTGGGCATGGGGCTTTGAAGGTGGCCGAGACGACAGAGTTGGCTAATGAAGGACACTGTGCCTCACGTGGGGAAGCTGGCTGTTACCCTGGCCTGTGGGTTCAGGGCTTTCAGACTCCAGCGTGTGAAATAATGCCAGCGCCTTGTCTGAACCCCAGAGTTTCTCATGCTTCTTCATTTTAAGAATATTTTAAAGCAAATATTCCTTTGGGGAGGAGAAAGCCAGCAGAGTTTTTTAAAGCAGCGAAATAGGTAAAATTCTGTTAAGTCTAAATGTAATAGTGCTAACGTGATTATGGGCTGTAAGAGAAAGTTCAAAGATTGACCTCAACTAAAGCGCAGAGAAAAATTAGTTAGATGGCCTGGGAGGGCCATTTAGAAACATTTTTGAAGAGTTCCTGCTGTGACTCAGCAGTAACAAAACCAACTAAGTATCCATGAGGACTCGGGTTTGATCCCTGGCCTCGCGCAAGGGTCAAGGACCCGGCACTGCTGTGAGCTTCAGTGTAGATAGCAGACATGGCTCGGATCTGGCATTGGCGTGGCTGTGGCGTAGGGCAGCGGCTGCAGCTCCATCTCGACCCCTAGCCTGAGAACTACAATATGCTGCAGGTGCAGCCCTAAAAAAAAAGATATTTTGAGCAGACCAAATCAAATTATAATATCAATTGTTAATCAACGACTCATTTATAAATAAAATTAACAGTGGGCTGGCCAATAGTTAAAACCAGCAGAGGGTTCACATGGAAACTATCTGCCTACCCTGAAAAGTTCAGGAGACTGCATTTTCTATAACACGTGGTCACCTGAAGAAAATGGAGTGAAAGCACAGAATATCAGCTGACCTCATGACTTCCTCTTAGAGAGGTGGGACTCAGCTTTGCAGATTGTCATCAAGCATTAGAAGGAGGAGAAGAGAAGAAGAAGAAGAAGACAAAGAAGAAGGACGAAGACGAGGGAGAAGAAGAGAAGGTGGGAGGAGCCTGGGGGGTGCGGACAGGAGTAGAGGAGGAAGTGCCCTGTGAGGGGTCATCGATCTGGATCTGTGCCTCCAAAGGAGGAAATCCTTTTTGTTTGTTTGTTTTGTGTGTGTGTGTGTGTGTGTGTGTGTGTGTATTTGTCTTTTAGGGCCATACCCGCAGCATAGCTGAATCAGAGCTGCAGCTGCCAGCCTGCACCACAGCTTGCACCAATGCCACATCCTTAACCCACTGAGCAAAGACAGGGATCGAACCTGCGTCCTCATGAACGCTAGTCGGATTTGCTTCCACTGAGCCAGGACAGGAACTCCACAGAAAAGGAAATCTTAAGTACAGGGGAGGCAACGGCAAAAAGGGTTTTGTGCCAGGGTGCCAATCAGAGCTAATAAAAGGAGGGTGAGGATGCCTTGCAAGGGAGGTATTTAGAGGCTGGATAATCACCCAGGAAGTTATTTTGGAAAAAAAAAAAATGAGCATGCAAGGAGCGAGGGGCTGGAGGGCCTTTAAAGGCCGGTCTAGGTGGAGAGCTCTGTGATTCGCGTCTCTACAAACTTGTTCCTGCTGGAGACGTGTGCACTTTCCCCAAGCACTTTAAGGAAGTCTGAAGTTGTGAGCCAGTAATGCTAAGTAAAAACATTAATATTCTCTTTGGCAACAGATTTGTGTTGAATAAAAGTGCCTGGATGCTAAGGAGAGAATTTGGGCTTTTCTAGTTTGCTCCGGGAGTTCATTAGTTCTAAATTTAGACGGAAGTGTTAGTGTTGGAGTGACTCCAAGTTTGACTAATACATCTGACGATGTCCTCGTTAGAAAGAAAAAAAGATGGAGAAGTCTATTTTTCTTCTTTGTGCTTGTGGGTGGAGAGGGAAAAACATGCTCTTTTATATGGGCGAATCCCATCTGTTCTCAATTATTGAGTAAGTGAGCGATTTAATGATGCCAAGGACACAGTAGGTGCACAAGCAGAAGATTTTAATTTATGGAGTAGTTCTTAGGTGGCAAAAATGAATCAGCTGGCAAATTCTCAGAGCATCTTAAATCCACTCAACTGCTGTTGGTCTTCCCCATGGCAAGCTCTCCAGCAGTGGAGCCGTGGCCCGTAACAAGAGGTCCTTTTGTTTCAACAAAATTTTCTTGAGCGCCTACTAGATTCAAGCATGAGTAAACCAAAGATAAACAGGATGAGGCTTTCGAATTTCTGATCTCAGGGCACCGGGTCTTGACATATTCCAATGAGTAACAGACATGTCTCTATTACTGCTTAAAAAAAAGTCTCTTCTTTCGCATCGACTCCCCAACCCTTAAATAACTGCATGGAGAGTTCAAAATTCCCTAACCTGCATTGTTTCAAAGCATTAAATAACTTCAAATAAAACAGTTCAATGTAGGGTTCTACTTCCCCTGCACTGCCTGTTCATTCATATCAGAATAAATGAGAAAAGATCATTTGCTAGATGTTTTATACATTTTCACTAACAATGAGTGATATTCAAGATCAATTTTGAAAAGTCTGAGCTATTTAAAATATTCATTTTTAAGTTTTCTTTAAAAGCACAGTTATTACCACTAGAGATGTTGGTCAAAGGGCGTTTTGACTTCCAGCTATAAAATGAGTACCTTCTGGGGTTCAGCTGCGGCTTATGTTGGGTAACAATATTGCATACGGGACATCTGCTAAGAGAATGGAACTTAAAAGTCCCTCTTCTCTTTCAGTTTTTCTTTTGGGCAAGACTCCCTCCACTCAGATGTCGACATTTCCCCTTGTGACTGTTTATCCCTTCCCGCCACGTTCTTAAGACCGAAGCCAAACTGCTCATCCTGTGAAATATCGCCTCTAAGAGCCATAGAATTATCCTTCACTCTCTGGATGTGGTCAGAATGCAGACAGAATACCAGCATAACTTTCTTACGTAGGTTTCAGGTATTGCTAAACCTGAACTACTGTTAAACCGATCTGTAAATTTAGTCTTTTGATGAGTAAGCACCAAGTTGATTCAGTGCCTTAATTCATAAGTCCTAGTCTCTAATCTTGGACTTACAATTTTTGCTTGAGTCCTGCTCAGTGTATCAACATGTTCTTTCAAATTAATTGCCAAACAAAAAGCTAGGCAAAGGCTGGCTGCCTGAAGGTCACTCAGGTAAATCAAAGAAATATTTGAAAAATTAAAATAGGCTCCTTGACTACTAAGCTGCCTCAGTAACTCCTATCAGTTATAATTCCAAATAAATCCACCTTTCTGCAGATCTCTGCCAATGTTAGATTTAGCCACGATCAGCTTCTACCCGTGCAGCATCAAGTAGCTGCCAGATGATGTGCGTGCTTAGACTCCAGCTCTTTATGATTCATTTGTCATAGGGCAGACAGAGTAAGTTTTCTGAAAGAAAAGTGTCACCATTCCACTTCCTCGCTTTGCATTTTTCCACGATTCAGATGCATTGAGAATAGAATCTTCAAGCACTTGAATGACTTGAATCTAGACCTGCTGGTTGAGTACAAAATTGGCACACCACCAGTTTCTCAAAACTACTTAGTGGTGTCCCGCTTCGGGGGCCTTTGTGCTTTCTCTGAAACTGAACTTCTCCCTGGAATGTTCTCCAGATGTTCAGGTGTCTGGCTTCTTAAAACAGGTCTACGTATTAGTGCAGTTGTTATCTTTTCCAAGAGGCCTCCGTGGAAATTCTTACCTGGCTTGTCCTTCAGGGTACTCTGCGATGTTACAGTCCCATCCAGCTCCTTCGTCTGTGTCACGTCAGGGCTACATCAGTGTCACATGGTGGTCTCCTAGCTCTCTTGTGGTTTGTATGCCTAGGCTTTTTTTTTTTTTAATCTAATAGATAATACACAAAAACAGAAAATAACTTGTCTTTATCATTCTAAAACCGAGGAGAGTCACAGTAAATCACCCACATATAGTCTTAAAGTCTTATTAAAATGTTTTTTGTTGAATAAATAGTGTGATACTTAATTGCTCAGAAGTTTTGTGAAAGTAGTTTTTCAATGTATTTAATGATAACTCGCTTTTATTCTCTACATTAACTATCTTATTTTATGGAACAGCAAAATATCCAATATTTGGGGTGCCTATTAAGCTCATTGGTGAAGAGCTAGTGAACAATGAAGAGTTGTGAATAGCTTATGTAGCAGCTGATCTCTAAGTGCTTTGCACAGTATCTGGAATATAGGGGGCAATGAAAATACTATGTAAATAAATACAAGATAGATTATAATTTTATTAAACATTACTTTCTCGATTTAATATAGAATTCATGACCAGTAATCTGTTTAAGTTGTATCTGTTCAGAGCAACCAGGGGTTTTTAGAAACTTCCCTCATGACTTTCTGTCCTTTTGATGAACGACTTTCTTGTTTAACATTGCTGGTCACGTTCTCCAGTCCCTTTATTTGCTGTTACTTCATTCGCTGTTAACTGATGCAACTCTCGTTGGTGTTTGTCAAGTTCAAAGCCGCAACATGTCCGTGGCACCTTCTCCTTCCCCTTGGACAATATGGGACCCAGACTGCCAGGCACACCCCGGCTTCTGCACTTCGATTGCAATGATCTTAAAAAACCCATGTCTGACAATTTCGGCTGTTTCTTCAAAAGTTTTCTCTTTTTCTAGACAGGGACAAAGGAGACAGAGAAATGGAACACACTGGAAATAGGTCTTGACTGTGCACCATCATTACAGCACCAGGAAGCCCAGCCGCTTTAATGGAGCAGAGAATCCCAGTGCTTTCTTTCAGGCGCTTAATAGCGTGTTTAACATTTATATCGTGGGAGTCACTTTTTCTTTAACATACACAATTCTTTATTGATGCACTCTGGACATAGAAAAGGTTGTTCATTTATCTTCAATAAGTCTGTGATTTATTGAGAGGAATAAAATACGTATTAATCATTTGAGTTCAGGATATGAAATAATTTTTCAAGCTGTCCAGATGAGCCTGTCCAGTGAAATTCCATCATCAATTGTAGGAGATGGAAGAAACTTGGCCTTGAATGTCAATCTGTCTTCAGGCACAGTTTTAATTTCAGCCTCTACCAGTACTCCAGTGACTTGACAGTGAGTTATGAATTTACACTCCCTTAGCTGGACAAGTTGTTCACAGATTTTCTGATAACAGAACCATATTCTGGAGGAGTTATCATAGATGAATGGGATGGTTTTCATGAAAATAAAAATCTCTCTTCTGTCCTACGTGAAAATCGCATCTGTAAAACGAGTCATATGACATAAAGTAGGAATTGTATCCACTGTACATTTCTCTCTTTTGGAAATCTTGCAGCACATACTAAAAATCAATTTTCATCAGTGAAGAAGAAAATCTGTGTAGCAAAGTAATATCATGCTACTAATAATCCCCATCGGCCCAAGGCGGACTCCGTTGCCAGTTTGCTTCCCAAAGTGACAGTTTAAGTGGCAAGAATGCATTTAAATACACAATTGGATTAGATTGCTGTAGAACACAGAAAGGAAAATCAATTAAATGTATTGCCCAACACTGATGAGAACACAGAAAAATATAATGGAATTGCAGGATTTATTTCAAAGGAGGAATGTAAGGTAAATAGCTCTCAATGACTTCTCATTCTAATAAAAATCAATGGCTGAAAATATTTTCGGAAATAAAACAGATCATTGATGCTGAATAAAGTGAGGGAAATGCATTAGACGATGCCGGTGGGTACCCTGTACGGCCATTAAGGCGTTAGAATTTGAAGTTCTCGGTTTCTTTGTATGCCCAGCTCAGATCTATATTCACCTAAAGAAGGCATTCAGTGTTGTTTTAAGGATAGGATTAGATTATGCAGGTGCAGACTTTAACAATGTTTTATGCAGTGTTTTGTGCTTAGCTCAAGCTAAGTAAGGTATTATTGTATTAGAGTTAATATTAATGAATTATTTTGTAGACAATTTCATGCCAAACCGTTCAAGTAACTACATAGTAAATTATTCTTTCTGAATGTAATTTCTTTATTAAAAGTATTGGATCTAAATCAGTGATTCTTTACTGAGGGTGGTTTTTGTGTCCACAGACAATGTCTGATAATATCTGGAGACACTTTTTATTTTCTTGATGAGGGAGAGGAAGTCTCAGGAATCTACTGAGCGGAGGCCAGGTGTTCTACCAAGCATCCGCCAGGGCACAGGGCAGCCTGGGAGTGAAGGATGGCCCAGCCCAATGAGTCACTTGTGCCGAGGCTGAAAATCCTGCTCTAAACCATGCATGCGATTTTCTTGGCTTTCCTCAGTGCAAGTCATAATGAAAACTGGAGAATACCATTTCAGTTTTTCTCCCACCCCCCTCATCAATGCCCCAGGACAGCTGAGCCAGGGGATGTAATAAAAGACAACCAACTTTAAGAGAAGGGAGGAGAAGCAAATGAACAAGTGAGTTGGTTTGCCAAGAAAATCTGATTAATGTTTCTCCCTCCAAATGACCACTGTCAGACAATGGGCTAAAAGTGAACTTAAACATGTAGAAAGCCAACATTCAGAAACTGAATCAGGATTCACATAAACATACTATCTCAACATTGTCCAGGAAGGTCTTAGTGATCAATTTACCACTTTTCTGGAGGTTGAAGTTCAGGATCAAGGTGCCATCAGATCCGGTACCAGGTGAGGACCCATACCTGGACTGCAGGAGGATGCTTCTTGTGTCCTCACCTGGTGGGGGCAGATTATGTCCCTTAGCCTCTTCTTGTAAGGGCGCTGATCCCATTCTGGGGGCTCCACCCTCATGACCTCATCACCCCCTGGAGACCCCAGCTCCTGACGCCATCACACTGGGGATCGGGTTTCAACGTTTGAATCTGAGGGACACAACACTCAGAGCCTGTACCATAATCAATGCCAGAATAAAGAGATGGTAGAAGATACGAGCACCAGAACCCTTCTGTATATTATTATTTATATAATTATTTTATCCTACCTTGTAAATTTGGTTATTGAGTATTCAAGAATTCTCTGTTTTTCTGCTCTGTAAATAAACTCATATCAGCATTGTAAGAGGGAATTCTCAGCCATGTGGATGCTACATTATGGGTTTGCCAATCAGCATGAATAGGAACTGGCTGGAAAAAGCATTCTCTATAGAATGCTACTTTGCAAGGTCCGTTTCAGGTTGTGTGTACCAACCTCTCTGGGTTAGATTTTTCACGCTCGTATATAAAGCTAAGTAATATTAGGTGCAAACAAAAAATATTTTTAATGAGTGCTGCTCATAAATTTGGAGATGATGGGCGCTCAAGAACTAAGAAGAGAACGGAGACTTTTAAGTGATAAACAACCTTAAATGGTTTTAAAATATTGAGCTTATGGTCACTTTGCAGGGCAGTGACCACTGTCGTCATCTTACAGATGAGAAAAGTGAGGTTTGGAAAACTCAAACTTCTCCAAGATCCCGCGGCTATGAGGGGTAGATTTCAATTTAGGTTTGTCCAGTCAACGCATGTTCTTTCTTTAAAACAAATTTAACTAGAGTTGGCCTGCAATGTTGTGCTAATTTCTGTGGCATAGCAAAGTGACTTAGTTATACACATATATACTTCTTCTTAAAAATTCCTTTCCGTTCTGGCTTATCCCAAGAGACTGTATAGAGTTCCCTGTGCTGTACAATAGCACCTCATTGTTTATCCATTTTAAATGGAAGAGTTTGCATCTACCAACCCCAAACTCCTAGTCCGTCCCACTCCCTCTCCCCCCTCTTGGTGACCACAGGTCTGTTCTCCTTGTCTTTGGGTCTGTTTCTATTTTGTAGACAGGTTCATTTGTGCCATATTTTAGATTCCATACATAAGCGATATCATATGGCATTTGTCTTTCTCTTTCTGACTGACGTCACTTAGTATGATTTTCACGAGCTCCATCCATATTGTTGCAAATGGCATTATTTTGTTCTTTTTTATGGCTGAGTAGTATTCCATTGTGTATATACACCACATCTTCTTAATCCAGTCATCCGTCAATGGACATTTAGGTTGTTTCCATGTCTTGGCTGTTGTGAACAGTGCTGACATGAACATATGGGTGCGTGTGTCTTTCTGAATTATAGTTTTGCCCAGATATGTACCCAGGAGTGGGATTGCTGGATCATACAGTAGCTCTACTTTCAGTTTTCTGAGGAACTTCCATACTGTTCTCCATTAGTGGTCGCACCAACTTACATTCCCACCAACAGTGCAGGAAGGCTCCCTTTTCTCCACACCCTCTAGCATTTGCTATTTGAAGCCTTTTTAATGATGACCATTCTGACTGGTGCAAGGTGATGTGTATCACTGTAGCTCTGATTTTCATTTCTCTAACAACTGGTGACGTTGAGCACCTTTTCGCGTGCCTGTGCCATCTGTATGTCTTCTGTCAAAACCATGGTCTTTATCACTGGGCCATGCGACTTTCTCCAAGCAACACACAAAAAGGATGTTTCTTCTTCAGATGGACAGAGAAGAAAAAGGGGGTTGAGGTTATGCAGAGGTCAGAGGTCAGAGAGAGGAAATCAAAAGAGCCCTCGAGGTCACCTTGTTTCCTGTGGTCATCTGGAAAGGGTTGTGGACGTAGCAAGACAGGAAGCAGAGAGAGACCTGAGGGGGCTGGGAATGCCTGGGGCGATGCTGTGTTGAAAACCATCACGAAGATCCACAGGGCTGTGCCAGGGCTGTGGCGGTGCCAGCAAGGTCTCTGTAATAGCTGAGGGAACAGATACAACAACTTGTAGGCAGGATGGGCTATCCCAGGGTTTACGGATTGCAAGCACTTGCCCCCTCCCGCTGTGCATCGGCATAAGAAAACCTCATATGGAGTGAGTTACGAGTATTTTCAAAAGGCAAACATTAGAGGACTAGCAATATATTTTAACCTATGGACGCACACACCTATATTTTTAATCTTGCTTTCTTTCCAAAAAAAAGAAAAAATTGGTGATGCCCTAAGCATCTTCACAGTGGCATTTCTTCTCAACAGCTCTCTGGCGGATCAGCCTACAGACCTGGCAGATTCTGTCACAGCCGATAAGATGCTCAGGAAGACAGAGCTGTGATGAAAGAAAGGCTGCGGATGTGGGAAGCAGGAGCGTGGCCAGAAACTGTCCCATCTTTCTTTTCTTCATAGGCAGGTCAGAAAGGCTATCAGGCATGATGAAAATTTTAATTAAAGGTGTTTAAATTCTAGTTCAAAATGTAGTTTCACTAGCCGCTGAACTCTTTGAATTCTTCAAGAAGACAATAAATCTCGGTTGCCATAGGAATTTCACTCCCTGAAATGTGATTAAAAGCGGGTTTTTGTTATCGAGCAAAACTCATTACATGGATTAGTTGCCATAATGGAGGGAGATTTCCTGTTGGAGGCCGAAAGAAAGAAGGAAATTAGCATTTGGTGAGTGGCTAGGAAAGCCAGCCACCATGACCTGTTCTCCAGGCATGAGATCTTTGACTCTTTTTGCCATAATTGCAGGTGAGCATTACTGCCCATTTTATGTGTGAAGAAGCCGAGGTACAGAGTGCTTTGTACACAGTCACACAGCCCAGAAAGTGGAAAGAACCGAGGGGCAAGACTCTGAGGGTTTGAACCTGACACCACACGGGTTGCTCTCTCCAATAATGCCGAAAGGAAGGCATGGTTTACTTTCTAAAATGGGACTATCAAAATTTAAACACACCATTTATTACAGGTTGGAAGGACTCTACAGAGCAATTAACTCTTTAGAGAATATGCAAGTGAGTTTTTAGAATATCAAACAAATTTGCTCAAGGAGCTCTAAATTCGTTCTAGAATTACTGGGAAATATGACATCATGGGTTGACCATGTCTGCACACAAGCATTTTGGCTTCAGCCAAAGGGACTATCAAAAGAAAGAAATCCTGGGAATGCAAATTTCTTTTCCATGGTCTAGAGGCATTGTTTCTTCGCTTTTAGCTTCCTTCTGTGACATCATTCTAATCAGAAATGGAAGGACGCCAGGCCAAATTTAGCATGTACTTGAACTTTGTGATTTCATACATTAGAAATAAATTCCAATCTTTAGAAGTCAGCCTGTGAACTATAAAATGAAAAGACATTGCTTCCTTTTTCCAAGAAAAGTGCCTCCCGGCAGCTTCTTGGACATCACATTTCCTCTTCAAAACCAGACTTCGATGAGCTAAGTGCGAGTCAATTAGAACCACATGTCACTCTATCGTCCCTGGATCTGAAGGAAACCCTCAATGGCTCTGGCGAGAAAGGCACTGGTCTGGGGATTTGAGTACACATTAAACGGGCTAAGCACTTAACACCTTTCTGGCTTACCTGTTGCTTGTGTTCACCAGTTAAAATACTGAGTACCTCATGTCACTGATTTTTGCAAAACCAAGTCAGTACAATTCAAGATAAAGCACTCCCTCTGTGGAAGTTCCTCCAAGGAATGAAGCCTCTGAAAAGTGGGAAAAACAGAATAACTCGAAAATGGGGGGGAAAAATTCTGGTTTCCATAGAGGCTCATTCGCTTAGGCTTATCTGGCTGGTATCGTTTCATATTAGAAATAGTTATCAGGATTTTCTGTCTGTCTTGGAGAAACCAGAATTGATGTACACTTGCTAAGTAGGGTATAACAGGGCGCAAACACAACAGGAGCCCGTAAACTCGCCGTAATTACTCAGTGCTCTCAATACCGCCGTAATTACTCAGTGCTCTCAATACTCAGTGTCAAAGCTCTGCTGTAGTTAAACGTCAAGCCACCAGTGCCTCTGCCCAGAAGTTCACCGCTCTGATGTGTTACAGTTTGGGGGGAACTGACTGCCATCATTTTTCATTTGCACTTTAGAATGCACACATTCCCCAAAGATTAACCTTATCCCCAAATCTCTATTTTCAGAAGATTTGGGGTGACCATAGCTACCTGTCTCTTGACTTTATCTTTGTGTATAATTTTATCCTTGGTTGATAGATTTGAAAAAGCTAAAGTCACACGATCCATTGGATATTATTAGTCGTAGCTCTCAGTCCACCTGTTCTTACACGGGCCCCCCAATTGCGTCATAGCATTTTTGACCCATGAGGCTTTACTCACCTCCTAAGGCCTCGTTTCAGGAGGAATGCCACCCGCCTGGTGTATTTCGTCAGCCGTCCCAGACTGGGCCAGTTCCAGAGAGGGCTTACTGTGTTTTGGTGGAAAGCAGTGAAACTCTGCCTACGTGGCTGCTTTCAAACCGATCTTTCCTAACAGCACCCATTTTCCTTGGATTTTTTAAGCCCTCAAATGGTTAAGGCCGGTTACCAAATACCTATGAAGAGATCAGATCAATTGTTTTTCACCTTGATATTTTCTTTTGACTTCAGGCCCTGCTGCTTTTTTGTAGTTGGAGCAGGACTCCCCCGCCGGCAGCAGTCAGGGGAATGTGAGAGGCAAGGCTTTTGCTCACTTTTCTGCCCCTTGCCTCCGTTGAGACGGGGCCATGTCACGATGACATTTAAGGAGGAAAAAACAAGCTGTTTGGAAAGTGTCAGTCTCCCCGTGACCTAGTTTTGATCCGTGTACTAGAGCGAAATTCCTGTTGACCCAGAACCAGTGACTTCCCCTCTAGTGGGTTCTGGCCTCATAGGTGCTTGCCGATAAATAAAGGCAGAGCAGAGAGAAAAAGAGAGCATGCAATTAAAACTTAACTGCACCCAACCGACTCTCCACTGCTTTCATTTTTGCATGCTTGTTTGATGCGGTGCTTTTCGAGTGTTTGAAACTGCAACATAAAATCAGGCCGCCAGTGAACAAAAGCTCTAAGAGGAGGGGGAGGGGGCCATCTACCTTGGTTGTCGGCACATCTTCGTTCCCCGCATTTTCATCTCTCAACTTTGAAGCAGCTCATAGCCCCTAGAGGGGATGGTGGAGCGAGGAAAACCTGGTGCTGCCATCAGCAGATCGAAAATCCAGGAGCTCCGATTTTCCTACCAACTCCGAACTTGCTGCAAGAAGTTTCCTGGCTCTTCAGTTCACGCAAGAAGAAGTTAGACAGGTTCCAGAGATGTGGCTGAGCAATTGAATGAGGTAAGATGGGGAGGTACGGGGAAGCTACGAAACAGAGATGCGGTTTAGTTACAAGTCAATGTTTCTAAAATAAGTACCGGCCATAAAGGTATTCAGCTACAAGGCTGATGGGTCTTGCTCCAGCTGGGAGCTTTGCCAGGAAGGGCTAGCCGTCCACCCAAAGGCGGGCTGATCCCATCACACTGTTTATAATGAAGAGGGAAGATGTTTTGTTTTGCTTTGCTTTTTAGGGGTGCACCTGGGGCATATGGAGGTTCCCAGGCTAGAGGCTGAATCGGAGCTGCAGCTGCCGGCCTACACCACAGCCACAGCAACGCGGGATCCGAGCCGCGTCTGCAACCTACACCACAGCCACAGCAACGCGGGCATCTGAACTGTGTCTGTGACCCATACCACAGCTCATGGGAAAGAGGGATCCTTAACACACTGAGCGAGGCCAGGGATCGAACCCTCATCCTCATGGATCCTACTCAGGTCTGTAACCCGCTGAGCCACGACGGGAACTCTGGGAGACGCTGTGTTTTACAGTGTTGACGTGAACGTTTCCTCACTTGCTGCAGCACCTCTGCGGGCACCACCGTTCGTGGACTTCCAGAAAGTCTTGTTCGTCACTACCAAACACAGCTCGTTTTATTGCAAAGGAAGGGGCCGGGGCTCACACCCACGGCATTGGCTGGCAGTGCCAGGGGCCTGATTTTCCTGAAACAGTTGGCAGCAGGGTAGGCGAAACTGCTGAGAGCTCAGCCAGGAGTCAGCACCTTCTGAGTCTGGGTTGTGGCCCAAAACTATTGTGTTTGACCCTCAAATCCACAGCCCACGTATACTGCGCTGTGGGTGCCACGGTTAAGGACCGGAAACCGTGGGACGTGGGTGACAGCAGCCTCGCACTATTACAGCAACAGACCTCCAGGAAGTGTCCTGCTTTCCTTTCCCGCAGTCTTGGCTCTTACCAGGTTCGAAGGGCAACAGTGACCAAGAAAACAGTGTTTCACCGGAGAACACAGGCACGGGTCTATCACGTTGTAACCAGGAGAGTCCACCGGGCCAGTCTGGGCTCCTCGTGCTGTGGAAAAACAGATGGGAATTTTCTGCACACAGTGCTCTTTGTGAGTGCGTAATACATACATATTTGCATATGCAAATACTATAGCGGATGCAAACTATGTACTATATACAACTACATTATACGTGCGATCTATGAAGATAGCGACATTATATATAACTATGCAGTATAAAGTTGACTATATTATATATAACTCTATGATATATAATGCATGCACACATTATATAATATACATTTATTATAATACATTATACTATATATTATACATTATATCATAAACATGGTTGGAAATAAAAAGAAAGATATGAATCTATATATAAATTATTTGATTACATACATTTTTAAGAATGAAAGACAGAGTACTTAGCTGCATATGGTTTTCCCCATGGGTTCCACCGTCTACTCCTAGTCTGGCTACGGGTAATTCAATTAATCACTCTTGACTTGATTTCCTTGACTGCAAAATGGGACAGCGGTAGGGACATTTGATAGGATTATTAAGGAGACCAAATGACATAATTCAGATAAAGTCATAATTCATATGAAGTGCTTAGCACCTCTTTTCAAAGAAGTACTCGGGAAAATGATCTATGATGCTCATATATTTATCGAGATATATTTATGCACAGACACACATATGCATATCAAACATGGATGACAGATAGAGACAGACTGACCATTTATCATGCATCTTTTTTTGAATACTTTATTTCTAGAAAAATCACAGTGGAATTATAAACCTTCCTTAACACTTTTCAATTTAAAATTTACAGTTTAAAAGTGACAAACAGGAAAGTAACAAATAGTTTTACATATGTAATTTATTCTCTGAACAGTGCCAAGAGGAGCAAGCAAATATATCGATGTTTATGGAAGGGAAACTTTAAGCCTTTAATATATGCGTAACTATTTCACATTCCCTGTGTTATCCCCAGGGCGATTTTTCATTCTGCCCTCCAGATCCTTGTTAAGTATTAGTAATGCCATTAAAAAGATCATTTCTAAATGGTTCCTCGAGTTATACATTTTGCCAGTGTTGAGTTTTCCACCACATTTTGCTCATAGTTTTAGAATTTACAGGGCAGCGTTTGCTAGGCACGCATCTCTGGGCCTTTGTTAATGGCGGTATGGCTTTTTAAAAGCTCAGCCTGCAGTGGGTACAGATCCCGTTCTGGTAAATCACTTCCCCTGAATGCCGGCACTGGGGTGACAGGTCCCTCAGCCCAGCCTTCCAGCCCACAGACTGTCTCGATGTGGGAACCAGGGCTATAATTAGCCGTGAAGCAGGCTGAAATGCCCGTGATCGTTTCGTGGAATGTTTCTCAGTTGTGTAATCCCTCCCGCACTGGTGCTCAATCTGTGCGTTTTCCAAATATGGTTGCCAAACACTGATGAGAATAAGCCTGAAATAGATAAGGCAAAGGGAAAGCAAGAGAATTTAAAAGTTTAATGAGAACCGAAGTAAGTTAATGGGGCTAGGAATTCTTTGCCTGTTTTTTGGCCAATTGCAGTTCATCAAGCTGGCTGTCATTAAGGCTTAGAAGGGGGAGTTCCCATCATGGCTCAGCGGTTAAAGAACCTGACTAGTATCCATGAGGACACGGGTTCGATCCCTGGCCTCGCTCAGTGGGTTAAGAACCCGGTGCTGCCGAGACCTGTGGTGTAGATCACAGACGCAACTGGGATTTGGCCTTGCTGTGGCTCTGGCCCGTAGGCTGGCGGCTACAGCTCTAACTGGACACCTAGCCTGGGAACCTCCATATGCTGTGGGTGGGGCCCTAAAAAAAAAAAGGGGGCATTTCCTCTCCTACCATTCTTGGGGTCATACAAACACTGACTGAAAATTCTTTGAGTTCTAGACTATGCAAGTTAAATGAAAATGTTCATGTAAATAGTCAGAACACTCGTTGAATAGATACAAATGCTAAGATGTGGAGACGTAATTTTCCTAACAGCCCTGAGCATTACCAGTAAAATCAGTACTAAATCCCAGTTGCGTTTTCCACCCAGTGGGTCCTTGTGATAGTCTGGATATCAGAAGTAAGGCTGCTATGCTCCTTCACCCATAGCTTCGTATTTGTGAGGCTGCTATGCTCCTTCACCCATAGCTTCGTATTTGTGAGGCTGCTATGCTCCTTCACCCATAGCTTCGTATTTGTGAGGCTGATTTCGGTGAACGTGATTAAATGCACTCTTCAAAGTGGAGGTGGAAAGGGAAATCCTTATCGATGGCGGGGTGCCAGCTAACACATGCAGACGGAACGATGGAGGTACCAAAGTCACCATTTAGCACCTGCCGTAGTAGTCACTGATCCGGGCAAGAGCCACGACGAAAAGGCTAAAACCATTTGGCAAAAGTTTGCTGTGAACAGGATAGTTGATCAGTCTTAAGATTCCTCCCCAGAGGTAGCTTACTCATGACAAGAGGAAGAGGTGATTTTGCTGTAGCAAAAGTGGGCAGTGCCACGTGGTTCAGTGACTACAGTTCACATCCACTAATGGGACAGATGTATGTCTCTCAGCGGGGAGCTGGGACTGTTGTCCAATTCAGAGAACTTCTCTGCCAATCGACCAACAGCAGACAGTTGTGAGTCTCATCATAACCGGAACTCCACACCTAAAGGGACAGTTTGAAGACATTCCTCAGAAACATAAATGTCACAAACTACAAAGACTGAGGAGTTGTTCCAGAAGAAGACCAAAGAGATGTGGTTGCGAAAGGAAGTTTAGCTGGATTGCATGTTGATTTGGAAAAAAAAAAGCAACTAAAAAAGAACTTTAACAGAGTAATTAGTGAAATATGAATACATCTATAATGCACCCTGGAGTTGTACGATGATACATTTTCTGAGTTTGAGAGTTGTATTGCAGATGTGCAAGGTGACGACTTTGCTCTTAGGTGATGGATGAGGAAGTCTTTAGGGCTGAAGGATGGGGAATGCCTGCAACGTAGTCTTTATGATTTGGCCATAATAATAAGCGGAATGATGCCATGAAGGGGAAGGAGGAGGAAGGGATGAGAAATACACATACATGCCTTCAGAGAGAGAGAAAGAGAGAGAGATGAATTAACCAGTGAAACTAAATGAAGGCCACGTGGTTGTTCATTGTACAATTTTTGTGTCTAGTCTGTTTGAAATTTCTTTGGTAGACAGTGTAAAAATATCTTCACGATTATAATGAAAACTGAAAGCTTCTCTTTATATTACTCTGCAGAGTAATAGCATATATAGTGCTTCTGTTCTTCCTGTGCCATGCCACACGGCTCCCTGGAAGAAAGTATTTGTGGAAATGAGAACAGAGACTGTGCAAGCTTCCTGGTAGGAAGATCTAGATAGATTCTTCTCCAAAGAAGATAGACCCTTCTTCAAAGAAGACAGACAAAGAAGGTAGAAGCTATAAGGACATGAAAAGATACTCAACATCTTAATTGTTAGAGAAACACGAATCAAAAGTGCAATAAGGTACCACTTCACACTGGTCAGAATGGCCATCATCAAAAAATCTGCAAACAGTAAATGCTGGAGAGGATGTGGAGAAAAGGGAACCCTCCTACCCCATTGGTGGGAATGCGAACTGGTTCAGCCACTATGGATAACAGCATAGATGTTCCTCAAAAAATGAAAAACAGAACTATCTTATGGTCCGGCAATCCCACTCCTGGGCATCTATCCAGAGAAAACCACAATTCAAAAAGCACGTGCACCCCAGTGTTCACAGCAGCACTATTTACAGTAGCCAAGACATGGAAGCAACCTTTTGTTCATCAACAGAGGAGTGGATAAAGAAGATGTGGTGCATATACACAATGGAATATTTCTCAGCCATAAAAAAGAATGAAATAATGCCACTTGCAGCAGCAACATGGATGGACATGGATGGACATATTGTACTCTGTGAAGTCAGAGAAAGACAAATATCATGTGACAGCACGTATATATGGAATCTGAAAATACGATACAAATGAACTTACTTACCAAACAAGACTTGAGAGCAAACCTGTGGTTACCAACAGCGAAGAACGGGGAAGGGTTAAGACCTCGGGATGGGCACATGCACCCTGAGGTGTCTGGAAAGGACGGTCAGCGAGCATCTGCCGTAGAGCACGAGAAACTCTACTCATCATTCCGTGAGAGCCCGTATGGGAATGGAATACGTGTGTATGTATAATGGAAACACTTCGCTGTAAAGCAGAAATTAATCCGTCATCGAAAGTCAACTACAATAAAAAACGTAGAAAAGAAGGAGAATATTGTCATTACACCTGGTCTGCATAGGCAGCTGGAATGCAGTGCTCTCCCACTGGAACCACCACATACTTGGTCAATTTAACTCAAGTCTCTTGTTAGCTATTGTGATGGTTACTTTCTACTGCATTTTGACACCCCACGTTGGTGTCAAAAAATGCACGCCGTCACTGCTTTCCTCAAAAGTCCAGTACGCTGGGAGACAGGAAGTTTGAATGAGCGGGAATTAGATGGATGGAAGTTGCAAGAATATCAGCCAGGCAAAGTGAAGAGCAGGGGGCCAGGTCCTGCCGAAGGAAAGGGTTTCCTGTGATCAAGAAAATGAAAACAGGCCACTGTGTTAGGACTGAGACATAATGGATTTCGGAGAACCTTCCCCTTCTAAAATTCCAGCTACAGGACCAGAGGTTTCCTGCCGCAGCAAAGCCAGGCACCTATAGGCCAAGTGTGATGAGAAGCCCCTGGGAGTTTGAGGACATCGAGTGAGAGGAAAGTATCTCAGAAAGAAGCCAGGGGTCTGCTCTGTGAGCACTGAGTTAGAAGATGCTCTGAGCGGGCTGGGCTGGGATGAGGGAAGAAGGGAGGCTGAGAAGAACTCCATCTTGGAGATTAACCTGGAGAAGGGAGGAAGGTCAGGAGGAGGGTGGCCAGGCATGAAAACCTACGCCACCCTGACCCTGCAGCAGAGGGCCCAGAGGGGCGAGACGCTGCCCATCCGAGGACTCCGGCCCCCGGGCCCTGAGAGAGTTGATGAGCGTGACTCCTAAGAGGAAAATTATTTCCTTTCGGAACTTGGAAGCCACATCCCATTGGACTCCCGACTTCCAGTGTTTGGGAAGCAGGAGGGCCTTCGATTTTCATTTCTCCTCCAAAGTCCACGGAGGTGGAGAAGAATGAATTTGTCTTGGTTTCTGTGTCTCTGGAGGAAGCTTGCTTTTATTGCTGTTAAGGTGTTACAGTTTTTTCTTCACCCTTAGTGTTTTCAGATTGCACAAGAGGAAGTCTTTATTTAGATCATTTCATTCAGTCTGTGGGGTACAGAGTAAAATTTCAATTCAGCATTTTTGAGTTCTATTCCAGCATTTTATTTCGTGTACTATTTTCTTAACATATTTGTCTCCATTATTTTACACAGACAGACAGATCTCTGTAGGGTTTTGCACATAATTGCTTGCTTTTACTTTATTTCAGTTACATTTGAAAAATATTTTTCTTCTCTTTATTTTTACACTAATTCAGAGAAAATTTCCTGTCTTTACCATGGCACCCTGGGATTGGCTCCCATCTTCTAAAGATCCACAGCATCTTTCATTTATCATGATTTTCCCTGATTCCTGCTGCCTGTTTTTAATTGCTGGAGGCAATCTTCCCTCTCCATCTTCTGGGCATAATTTTTTTTTTAGGGCCACACCCTCAGCATACGGAGGTTCCCAGGCTAGGGGTTGAATCAGAGCTGTAGCTGCCCGCCTACACCACAGCCACAGCAATGCAGGATCCAAGCCACGTCTGCAGCCTACGCCACAGCTCACGGCAATGCCAGATCCTTAACCCGCTGAGTGAGGCCAGGGATCGAACCCACATCCTTATGGATACTAGCCAGGCCCATCACCACTGAGCCAGGATGGGAACTCCCATCTTCTGGGCATATTAATTGTAGATTGTTTTACTCCCTTGGTTCTCAGGCTGCCCTGGATTTTCCCTTCATCTTTTCCAACTTTATTTCTAGTTCTGAACACAGATGTCTGGCACCTTTAACTAAGGAGGCTGTGGTGTTTCCTATCCTTTTTTTTTTTTTTTTTGTAGCTGTTTTGCTGTGGAAACTGACAGAGCTGTTGACCTGAGGAGTCGCAATTTCTTTTTCCAATTTCACTTTCCAAGTTTCATCTCTCCCTCTGTCTCTCCGTGCTTTTGGATGCTTCCCCACATCTTCAAACAGATACATTGAATTGATTCATTTAGTAATTATTCACACGATCACTCCTTTCCTCTCCTTTAATCAGAAGCCTGAGGTGGTTTGAACAAACAGATGATAGCAATTTTTTGTTTAAATTTTTAGCAGTCTTCTTTAAATGAATCACACTGAAAATAAAGTTTAAAATGCTACAGTGATTTGTGCTACGGCATCTCTGAAACTATGAAGGCTAAGAGGGGAAGATAGGTCCTGATTGAATTCAATTTTGCCTTGCCTTGCGTCATTTGCCTGAACATAAATGAAGGCTAAATTAAGTGTCCTTTAAAGGATACACTGTTACTATCAGTGAGGGGATGGAGCAGGTTAAAAGTAAAATGGATCCTTTCCCATAAAAGTCAAAAGAGTTTTCATATGTTGTATTTTGTGTCATGTTACCAGGGAAATGATTGACAGTCCGCCGTGGGGTGAGTCCATGGATACGGGGCTTTGTCAGATGCAAGAGTCAATGTTTTATGTTTACGGAGACAATTAGGTTAAGGAAACATTTCCCAAAATGGATTCCGTGAATGTTATCCATCACAATGCTGGTGTTCCCGTGGAAATGCCAGCTATCCGTTCTGTCCCCTTTTATAACCAGTTTTCCGTTTTGTAGCTATGAACACTTACAAACTGGCCTTTACTCGTATTTTGAGGATTTAGAGAGAATGTATAATCCCGCAATAAAAGAAAATGTGTCACTTTTTTTAATTTTAGTTGCTGTGTTTCATCTTCCTATTTGAATTTCAGGGGCTACCTTAATCCTCCATCGCTGTAATTTTTTCTTTATCATAACAAAGAAAAATAAGCCTATTTTCTATAAATAAAAATAAAGCCAGTTGAGTATGTGTATTTTCTTCTGGACTAATCAGAGACGTAACCACGCAAGCTGTATGACTGGCTGGGATTTCTTCTCTTACAAAATGTTTCAACATAGTGGCCATTTTACCTTGATTTTATGTTATTAAGATACTATCATAGATTTTTTTGAAGCTATTCAACTCGTGCAAAAAAAAATCTAACATTTCTGATTTCAGTATCTCACCCCATGTGGCAACCACAATATTCCTAGCTGTGGTCCTAGATTCATAGCATTTCAAAACTGATATGCACTTGCTAATCATTTGCATTTCTTCTATGGTTATTGTCTAATTACATGTACGTTGAGAGATTCCTGGTTTTTTTGACGTGCATTTCTTTATATTTCTCAGTTTTAGTTTTGTTGTTTTAATGTTGTTTTTGTTTCAGTGTGTTTTTGTAATTCTTAACTTTTTATTGAAGTATGGTTGATTTATAATGTGTTAATTTCTGCTGTACAGCAAAGTGACCTACACACACACACACACACACACACACACACATTTATAGCTTAATAAGCTAAGCAAAAGCAAGAACCACCTCATCAGCTCTACCAGGTCTGATTTCCCATCCCAGGCTTATTCCAGACCAGGCACAGCCAACCCTTCCTACATCTTAGCAGTTCAGGGTTGGGTATGGGGCCTACATTGGCCCAAAATGTCTGAACTGAGTTCTATCCCGTGCTAAGGAGAAATATTTTCTGCCTTCCTCTGAATGTCATAGTGCTTCTACTAGAGGAGTTCTTTCCACTTTTTTTGATTTGTTTATCTGATTTCTATTACTGACATAATAAAGAGTTCAGACAAGTTGTTTTTATTAGCTCTTCCACTTTCTGAATTTGTCCACTTGGTTCTGGTGATGAGACTCGAGGTCAATGTTTTTGGTAAGAATCCGCCAAAAGTGATGGGGAGTCTCCAAGATGAGCCTCACTCTGTCCCCAGTGCAAGTTCTGGATCTGTAAGACCTCTTTCAGGTTTGATCCTCTGCCGGAACTCAGAGGCCTCACACTGAAGGCGGTAGGACCCACAGCTACGGTTTATTACAGGATCCAGGTTAAGATCAGCCAAGGAGGAAGCATAAGGCCGCGTCCAGGAAGCCCCCAGGCACAGAAGCTCCAGCTGCCTCTCCCAGCGTGTCCACCTTGCAAGGATAACTTATTTCTGTTTTATCCCTTCCAGTTGAATGTTTGAAGCCGTGGTCTCCAAGCCATGTTCTTTGGGGGAAAATAAAAACGTGACTCATTTCTGTGTCATTATCAGAGCAAAATTTTCTTTTCTGAGTTGACTGGTTCTGTTCTTTGGATTATAATAAATTTTACACAAAATACTTCAGAGAACTTAAATACCGCATGCACGATGCTTTAAATAGAATGTATCCTCAATAATATAAATGCAGGCTAAACGGTGTGTTCAGATCCATCATATCCTTGGCCAAGTATTTGCCCATTAAGAACATGAGGGTGGGAGTTCCCGTCCTGGTGCAGCAGAAACGATTCCAAATAGGAACCATGAGGCTGGGGGTTCAATCCCTGGCCTTGCTCAGTGGGTTAAAGATCCGGCGTTGCTGTGAGCTGTGGTGTAGGCCAGCAGCTGTCGCTCCAATTAGACCCCTGGCCTGGGAACCTCCATATGCTCTGGGTGCAGCCCTAAAAAGACAGAAGACCAAAAAAACAAAAAACAAACAAACAAACAAAACTTGAGGACGTATATTGTTCCTTCATTGTTCTATGCTGTTTCAGGCAACTTTACCAACTTGATCCGTTTCTTTCAATGACAAACCTCATTTGCTGCCAGTTGGCTTGCTAACTACATTTTAAAATAAAAGCTTTGTTTTGTATGAAAGCAGTGCTTTTTTATGGTTGGATAGAAGTTCAGTGAAAGCTTAAGTTAAAGACATCTTATTTTGGGAGCTCCCACTGTGGCTCAGTGGTAATGAACCCAACTAGTATCCATGAGGACCTGGGTTCAACTCCTGGTCTTGCTCATCGAGTTGAGGATCCGGTGTTGCCATGAGCTGTGGTATAGGTCACAGACGCGGCTCAAATCTGGCATTGCTGTGGCTGTGGTGTAGGCCGGCGGCTGCAGCTCTGATTAGATCGCTCGTCTGGGAACTTCCATATGCTGCAGGTGCGGTCCTAAAAAGCAAAAAAAAAAAAAAAGAGAGAGAAGGAAAATCTTATTTTTCCCACTTCTTGGAAAATCCCCATGAGTCCTAATTTGCACAGGGAAACACCTGGAAATAAAATGTAGAAATAAAAGGGATAATCAAATTAAACCACTCATCCATACTTCCTCTAACTGTACAAATTCGTGAAGTTTAGAGACAAATTTCAGCGACCTCTGATCAAGCTACTCCACCTGACAAGCCAAACCCCTTTTGTTATATCATCACATCACAGCCAGTTGCTTCGCTGGGGCCTCTCTTAATTCTCATTAACTCTTTTACATCCCCAGTAAGAAAATTTGCATTTCATAACAAGCACACAGAGGAATCAAACCCAGTTCAGAGGCACATGGAACCATTGGAAGAGATACCAAGGAGCGTGTTGATGGCAAGTCCCCTATGGGTTTTCAATCTAACCAGCTTCTTCTACCACAAATACCTTTGTTTACACAATGTCTTAATTTATTACTTCAATTTATTTGCTGGCCTATTTTCTTTGGAGGCTTAGTCTAATTTTAACGCTGTCAAGAATAATTCAAAGAGTATCAAGTACGTCTGCCTAGAAGAGAGAACCCACGTTAATCTTTTCTGACATTAATAGAATTAGACCTTATTAATTCTGACATGATTTATTTCATATTGTGTAAATACTAAGTGCAAGCATCATAGTCTCATTGAAACAAGTGTTTTACATGCTTCATATGCTGCGATTTAAAACATGAATTGAAAGTGAGCCTTGAAAACAATTTGAAATTACTTAAATCCTGTCAAACTTAGAAAGATTACTGCCAAACGAGAAACACTAAATGCTGGCAAACGGTGCCCGGGGAAGTAAGTGACAGAAAATGGAGTTGCGACCTTCCTTTAAAGAAACAGAGTGAAAGCTCCCAAAGCTTTGCTGGGCTTGCTGGTGAGATTCAAACACATATTCTCTGTAGGCAAAGAAAGTTATCTCAATATACCAATGTGTGTTTAATGCGTGCTTAGTTTTCCTTTTTATAGCAGAACTGAATCTCAGATAAATAAATGTTTGGGTTTTGTTCTGTTTTATGGTTTGTTTTTCACTCAGGGAGTTCAGGTTAGGATGTAATGGAGTGGCTTGATGCAAACAGGGTGTGCTTGGAAGGAATGTGAAAAGTTAGGACAGAAAATCCCCCCCCCCCCGCCCCGCCTTCCTGCTCTCACCTTTGTTTACTTAAGATTCCGTGTCAAAATACGACTATTTCTTTGTTAACGAAGAGAGACCACAGTTAAGATTGCTCGCCTACATTTCTGATCGCTTTAGCAAGGTTTTTAAAGAAATGACTGAGAATGTGATGGGGGTAGCACTTCTGCCCTTCTTGCTACTCAGTGTCAGCGTCTAATTTTTTCCTTCTCCTTCCATGGACTCTGGTTGATGTCATCAGCTGATCAGCCAGATGATTTAGGCCAAATGGTTGACAGCCCTTTGGAGGATCTTGAAAGCATGAGAAAGCTAGCATTCCATCCTCAGAGGACATGCTCTATCTACATCTAAGTGGCAGACGTGTGGAAAGCCTTTGAACTCCTTTATAAGCCCTCGGCGATGAAAAGGAAATATTAATATCGGCTTCCTTCAAACGTAAGTGACTTGATCTACGAGGCGAAGAAGTTTTTTAAAAATCCGGAAAAGGAGGCTAGGTCTTTGTTCCTTTGAAAAGAGAGCCCTGATAGCATTTCTCTTAAGCCTCGATTATTTATTTGCCAGAAGCATATGGGAAGAATTATTAGACAAAGATTTCACATTTCTGGAACGGTTTATTTGGTAGCTGTCACCTGGGGTGCGAATTACACGCTGAGTATAGTGCAGGAATGGCTGAAAGAAAGGGATTTGCCACATTTGGCACATTTTATATAATATCCATTGCTGACCGAACACACCTTATCCAAATTCTTTCAGTGTATATACCACATTAGAGATTGTGTACCTTTGTAAATCATGCAGGACTACTTGACAAAGCATTTATGTATTTTAAATTGTCTTTAAGAAGTTTGTCTTGAAAGTGGCCATCGCAGGAGTTCTTGTTGTGGCTCAGCAGGTCAAGAATCCGACTAGGATCCATGAGGTTGTGGGTTCAATCCCTGGCTTTGCTCAGTGGGTTAAGGATCCAGCATTGCCGAAAGCTATAGTGTAAGTCGCAGATGTGGCTCCAATCCCGCATTGCTGTGGCTGTGGCCGGCAGTTGTAGCTCCAACTCAACCCCTAGCCTGGGAACCTCCATATGCCGCCCGAAAAAGAAATAAATAAAATGGCCATCTCATACATCAACGGCAAGAAGATTTCACTCCTTAGAAACTTGATATCCAACATGGTAGGTTTTACAAATGAGAGAGGTAGCTCTTTGGAAAATCAGCCTTTTAGAGAAGGCCCTCTGGAGCTCACTTAAGCCTCACATCCGACTGAATCTCGGGAGGCTGCGGGACGTGCCCGGGTTCACAGCCTGGACCTCACTTGCCGTCTAATTCTTACCGGGCCATAGCATGCTGCTCCACGAAATGCATCTGAAAACTGACCTTGACTATTTTAGGACTGCTGAGTAAAATCACCCTATTTGTCCTAAAATTACTTTCTTTGGTGGTGTGTTTATCAGCCTGTGTCTTCCCCACATTTATTTCCTAATGCTGGACAGTGTCTCCTTTTTTCCTCTGAGTTTCTATCTCTTCTTCCCTTTACACCGTGATTTCTAGTAGCCCTTGATTTCCACCACGTTTTTGGAAATAACCAATGAAACACGAAGAGGACCCGGTGTCCTTCCTTCCTGACAGAGTTCTAAGTGAACTTGGAGGGCCGGGGCTCCATGACAAAGCTTCCATGGTGTCTTGAGTAGTGATTTCTCCCCACTGAGCAGGTAGGTTTCCTTTGAACTAAAGCTGGGAGTCTTCGAGCAGACATATGCTTTCATTTCTCTTGGGTAAACGCCTAGGAGTGGAGTGGCTTGGTCATGTGGCAGATTTATGTATAACTTCGAAGAAACTGCCAACTGCTGTTCAAGGCAGATGGACCTTTTTTCGGTCTACCAGAGCCGGGGAGGATCCCATTTCTCGTGTCCTCATCAACTGATTTTAGCCATTCAGGTAGGATGGGAGGGTATGTTATTGCCATTTTAATGCGTATTCCCATAAAGAAGAAATACACGGAACATTTTTCACATGCTCGTTTGTCATCCAGTTATCATCTTGGATGAAGGGTCTGTTCAAATATTTGCTTATGTCTTTTCAAATCATGTTCTCTGTGGTTACTGAGTTGTAAGACTTCTTCACATGTTTTAAACACAGATGTTTTTCTCGGGCATGCACTTCACGCATCTTCTTCCAGCATGTAGGTGACTTTTTCCTTTTCTTGACAATGCCATCTGAAGAGGTTTTTAATTTTGCTAAGTATGCTTCACTGATTTGTTTTCTTTTACACCCCTCGCTTTCTATTTCGTAATTAAGATATATGTGCCAAGCCCAAAGAAAACATATTATTTTTTTTTTGGAATTTTTATTCTTGTAGCTCTTACATTTAGATTCAGGAATGTTCATAGCAGCTTTCGGTGTGACAGCCAGACTGTAAACAACCCAAATGTCCATCAAGGAGATGGACATACAAGTGGCTGGCATGTCCATAAAATGGAATCCTACCGAGAAGGGAAAGTTAATGAATCGTTGGTACATGCAACCAAATAGATGAATTTCAAAGTAATTGGACTGAGTGAAAGACGTGAAGCGAAAAGAGAGTGGATGCCATATAACTCCATTTCTACACATATGGAAATGCAAGCTAAAGTGGCAGGAGTCGGTGGTTTTCCGAGGATGGGTGGGTTGGGGGTGCATGGAGGACATGTAAGAGGCGTTACAAATGGGCAGAAAGAACTCTGGGGAGCCAGATATGCTCATTATTATTTTTTGGCCATACCCACGGCCTCTGGAAGATCCCGGGGCCAAGGATGGGACACCTGCCTCAGCTGCTGCAGCGACAACGCAAGAGTTTTAGGCTGTTGTGCCGCCGGGAGGACTCCAGATCCTCTTATTTTGATTGTGGTGCTGAGTTCACACTTGAAAGATGTGTGGTTAACGGAATTTCGATTATACTCCCCCAAATCTTAAAGCCTAAATAATGCATGAATACAACAATTTAATGACCGCATTGATAGGCTTAAAAGTGAGCTCGGCCAGGGTTTGAGGGCTTCCTGGCTGACAGATTTTGTACTCAAGTTTTCATACAATTTATTTCCTTTATTGCCCAGGGCAAATCTCATCAAATGGGGATTAATAAGCATGGGAAGCGTTAGCACCTAAGAGGGTCATTGACTCTATGAACCCATAGAGCCAGGACAGTCATAATCCCATAACAGAGCCTGTTTGCCTCCTCTCCTCCATCTACGCTGGCAGGAAGACTCAGGACACGGGAGAGGTGAGACAGCAAGACAGGGGTGCTCTGACTTTGCAGAGCTGCTCTCTCCGTCTGCGCCCGCTCTGCTTTTGCCGACTCAAGAAATCAGACGTGGAGTTCCCTTGTGGTGCAGGGGGGCTGTGCGTGTGGCGGTGGCCTATGAAATTCAGAGGGAAAGATCTTTAGCTTGCCCTTGAATCCACACAGTATGAACTTCCGAGTACCCTGGTCAGAACTGAATAGGCTCAGGCTGAGAGGAGTGGGTGGGAAGAGGCTGCAAGCATTTCTACACACTCAGGGATGCAAACGAATGAGACACAATCCGGGGTATTTATGGAAGAGCAGGTGACACACCTGCATCTCTGTTTATTTTTTTATTTTTATTTTTTTTGTCTTTTTGCCTTTTATGTAGAGCCGAACCCGCGGCATATGGAGGTTCCCAGGCTAGGGGCCTAACAGGAGCTGTAGCTGCCAGCCTTCGCCACAGCCACAGCAACGCGGGATCCGAGCCACGTCTGCAACCTACACCACAGCCACAGCAACGCGGGATCCTTAACCCACTGAGCGAGGCCAGGGATCGAACCCGTAACCTCGTGGTTCTTAGTCGGATTCGTTAACCACTGAGCCACGAAGGGAACTCCCGCATCTCTGTTTAAATAAAAACTTCTGCAGGTGGCAGGACATGGCAGGCCTAACGTGCCTTCTCTGGCATGAGAATTGTTCTGACTGAAGGCACTTGAAAAAGAGCAGTGCTCTGACCTCCACATTTTCTTCCTAAAGACAGGAGCTAAGACCCCCCCACATGGAAGGGGGGCGTTGTCCTCCCTGTTCCAAAGGAAAGGAATGACCCCAGGACGGATACAAACAGCCCTTGTTAAACATAACCCCCAGCCGCCCCATTATATTTGGTCACTTTTTCACAATCTCCTCTGTTCAACCAATGTCAGAGCTTTGGGATTTTGTTGCTTCTTTGGGTCTCTGTCCCTTGCAAAGCCTCCTGTGTCCCTGCCAGGCTGCTCGTAAGGGTCAAATTGTCCGTGTGGCAGAAGACTTCACTTTCCCTGCTCCTTTCCGGGAGCTCAGGGAAGGAATCACGCAGGCGTGCTCACGTCTGCAGAGGTGGGGTCACACCTTCAGACTGTGCCCTCCTGGGGTAAGGACGCCAGGTTGCTCCAAATCCCTCCTACCATTTCCTAGCGATCGAGGCTGCCCCGGGGCCCTAACACCCGGGCACCTCCCCCCAGGAGCTGGGAGGTCAGCCCAAGGGTACGCGTGGGGCTCAGAACCAGGGTTATTTTCCACAGACGCTGCTGAGTGGGGACCAGGAGGGCTTGGGGCCGGAGGGCTCCAAAATTGCTGCAAACTAAAATGTCATTTTTTTTTCTAGTTTTTAAAAAAATTAAAGCATAGTTGATTTGCAAAGATGGGCCAGTTTCTGCTGTACAGCAAAGTGACCCGGTCTTCCATAAAAGACAACGTCCTCCTAGTCTGAATAACTTCAAAGTCTAATCCAGCCAAGAGGAGTCAGACGCCCCACTTTCCTTCCAGAGCAGGCCCTCCCGCTGTGGCAATTTCTTCTGCACCCTGCAGAGAAGGCCCAGGAGGGGGTGCGTGGACTGAATGCTTGGGTCTCCCCAAAATTCTTCTGTTGAAACCTAACCCCCAAGGGCATGGTGGCAGGAGGTGGGGCCTTGGAGAGGTGATGAGGCCATGAGGGCGGGGTCTCCGTGACGTCATTAGCATCCTGATAAACGAGACCCAGAGAACTCCCCGCCCTTCCTTCAGGTGAGGACACAGCGAGGATGAAGATGCCAGCTGTGCCAGCTGTGAACCAGGAAGAGGGTCCTCGCCAGACGCTGCATCTGCTGGCACCTTGATCTTGAACGTCAAGCCTCCAGAACTGAGACGAATCAGTGTCTCTTGTTCGGGCCCGTCAGACTGCGGTATCCAAATGGACTAAGACAGCATATTTGGGGGAAAATATTTCCATCAGGGGGAATCAGCATAAGCCAGGCCGTGACGACTACATGCCGAAGCTAAGTCACTTCGGCTGGAACAGGAAATTCAATTGGGGGCAAAGCGGACTCCGGCGTGATGGGCTTGCTGGGCTCCTGAACGTCAGAGTAAGGAATTTGAGTTTATCCTGGCCACCAACAGAGTGCCAGGGAAAGTTTCTGTTCTGGAGCAAGAATCTTAGAGAAAATATGGAAGCGCGTTCCAGACCCGACACCAGTTCCCTGGGGAAGAGGAGGCATAAAGAAGATGGTTTTAGTCTCCGGTGGTATTACCCTCGTCCCCTGGTGTGTAGATAAAAACAAAGGGCAGTTCTTTCAGTGTTCTTCTTTAGCAGTGTTTATGGCAGCAAATAGGTGCAGAGCTTGGGCAGTTTCAAAAAACATGTGAGGGAGCTCCCTTTGTGGCTCAGTGGGTTAAGAACCTGATTAGTATCCATAAGGATGCAGGTTTGATTCCTGGCCTTACTCAGTGGGTTAAGGATCCAGCATTGCCATGAGCTGTGGTGTCAGTCACAGAGGCAGCTCGGTTCCGGCGTTGCAGTAGCTGTGGTGTAGGCCGGCAGCTGCAGCTCAGATTAGACCCCTAGCCTGGGAACTTCCATATGCTGCAGATGTGGCCTTAAAAAAAAAAGATGTGAAATATCAGTTTAAAATATTATTATAAAATCAAAGACGTGATAAAAAATAAATTAGAAGAAATATTAAAATTTTAAGTTCACCTGGGAGCCTGGGTGGAGCAAATGTTCATTTGATAAAAGATCCTTGCTGGACTCCAGGGGACATTCCCCGAATGTAGGAACTTAAGTGCCCAAAGAGCGTATTTCTCCCTGGGTCCAAAAACAAGGCTGGTGGAGAAGGGGAGCATCCGAAGTAAGCAAAGCAATCATGAAAATCATAACGATAGCCCCACAGCCTGATCTCAGCGAAGCTGTGAGCAGAGGGAACGGCACATGCCTATTGATTGAAAGTGGGATCATTATGGGGGCGATGAAAAAATAACACCACTGTGAGTTAAACATTGATATGTGTTACACTTTAATCGATTTTACCTACTCCCCTTAATAGATTATTTTTTGGAAAAAAAACCAGATCATTTCATTATCATTTACTGGTTAAGAAGATTAGAGGAACTTAGATTTGTTTGATAACCCAGATTATTTCCTGGGTTAAAGGAACACCCCAAGTGTACCTTTAACAGACTGCTAATGAATTCTGCCATATAAATAAAGCATGATTGTGTCTGGAATGAAAGAGAGGTAGAGTTTTGATAGCCATGCTTTTAAACGGTCGTAGCTGTCTCTTAACAGATTATTTTCAGTTCTGTTTGATTTGTCCAAATCAAGTCCAAAAACGTAAAATACTTGGATGGTTCACTCCTTGTGCCACAACAAAGTAGGTGCCAGTGAGACTGCGAACATCATTCTCCGATTTTTTATCAGTGAACCTAGGGTGATACCCACTTGGACGATCTGAACTCAGCATCTATGGTACCCTTAAATAAGTGTACAGATTCTTTCCCTCCCGGTTTCTGAGTGCTTGTTCTTGGAGTTGGCAGCAAAGTGTTCCTAGGGACAACGTAAAAATAAACTTAATTACAGACATCTCATTATCTGACTGTATCAGCCAGGAGCCATAGAGTCTAATAAACATCAGGGCTTATGTAAAAATAAAAGGAATACTTTAAAATGCTAATAGAATTCAGATGAACCTCAGGTGCTTGTAATTAGTAAAAGACGATAAGCATCTGACAGGTATATAGACAGTTGTACTGAAACAAACGTAATTGTTTAAATACTGAGAACAATGAAAAGAATGAAACGCTGAAGTAAAGAAAATAATGAAGTCAGCCCTGCAGTTTAGACCTATCCCAGTTCTTGCAGGTTCTTCTAATCCATCCAAAAATAATGTTATTCTTTCAGAGTTTTATTCTTTAAATATCTGTCTCACTAGTACTAGATCTTTCTCTAGAATTGGCTTTTAAAATCATGCTCTTTTCATGTTTAGAATATTTCTGAGATGGTTCATTTGCAAAAAGCCCATTCTCTAATTTGGAATTCTGGGCCATCTGCATCAGGTGTCAAAATGGGTCCAGTCTGTGTGCCCACCTGCCCCCGTCCCTGCCCTGGATGCCTGCACCATGGCATTTCTTAATCTCCTAATACCACCCGGCACCTTAATGTCACAGATGCTTTGCCTTCTGCACCTGCTCCATGTGCCAGCTGTGACGGGCGTCAGCTGATGCTCCTGCACCCAGATGCTCAGAAGCAGGTGATGCTACCAGGACACACAAAGAAGCCATGCAGCAGTGTCATCTGCAACCAGTGAATGACAGGAAAATGAAGCAGGGGGCTGTAGTGGGGAGGGTTCTCCAAAGAAGGAGAACCAGGGGGATATACACAGAGATACTTTGAAAGAGACGTGCTATGAGAACCTCACCCACTCAGTTATGGAGGTTGAGACCTCCCACCGCCTGCTGGCCCAGGAAACCGGTGGTGTAGTTCCAAAGGCCCGAGGACCCAGAGCTCTGTTGTCCGAGGGCAGAGAAGATGTGGTCGGCGTCTCAGCTCAAGCTGGGAGAACGGACTGAAGCATCCTCTGCCTGTGTGTTGTAGCGAGAACTTCAGAGGTTTGTATGAGGCCACTCACTGTGGGGAGGGATCTGCGTTCTCCATCCACCTGTTCAAACGCTAAGCTCCTCAAGAAACACCCTCCCAGATGCAACCAGAGACAGCATTTTACCAGCACCCTGGGCATTTCAGCCCTGTCAGGTTGACACAGAGAATCAGCCATCGCAAGGGCAGAAAGATTTGTTTGTCCCTCCCTGTGCCCCCTGCCCCCAGCCCAGGGAGTCAGGAGACTTACCACTGCCCAGGGTTCGCAGCTCCCCCTCCCACAGCCCTTGCAGGCACATGGGGGACAGTATGGGGGCACCTCTGCCTGTCAGCTGAGGTGGCATCAGCAGTAGGTGGCCTGACTCCACCTACAGCCAGCAGTAACAAACACCCCTTCACCCTGGCCAAGCGTGGAACCAAGACTCCGCGTTCCGCTGGAAGTGACAAGGCCGACCTGCCCTTTTCCCGGTGCTGTGGGGGAAGCCCTCCTAACGGAACATGCAAGACCCACAGCCTCAGCACACCATACCCCAAGTGTCCCAAAATTCCATCCCAAAATCAGTCACATGGAGGAACAGAAAAATCTCAATGTGAACGGGGAAAAGATAATCAGCAGATGCCAAAACCGAGAGGACACAGATGGTAGAAATATCTGAAAAAGATGTTACAACGGCCAACAGAAAATTGCTGCAATGAAGCGCACTCCAAACCAATTAAAAAAACAGACCATCTCAACACTGAAACAGAAGCTATAATTAAGACACAGATTTTCACCTTGAAAAATACAGTAACAGATAAAAGATTCTTTGCATGGACCCAACATCAGGTTGGACAGAACAGAGGAAAGAATCTTTGAAGTTGAATACAGAACAACAGAAATTGGTTGGTCTGAACGACAAAGAGAAAAAAAAAGCCTGAAAAAATGAATTGAGCCTCTGGGACCTGCCAGACTCTAACATTTGCCTCACTGAGCACCGGAAGACGAAGAACGTGGGACTGAAATAAATGGCTGGAAATTTCCCCAATTTGGCCAAAGACCAACAAACCCAAACAGGATACATCATATTTAAACTTCTGAAAACTAAAGACAAAGTAAAAAATATTTTCTTGAACGAAAAAACAAAAAACTAAGAGAATCCTTCATAGCTGCACTCAGAAAAGTCCAAAGGAAATTCTCTCAACAGAAAAGAAATGATGAAAGAAGGAACCTTGGAGCATCTGGAAGAGAGAAGCACACAGTAAGCGAAACTACAGTTAAACACAATAGCCTTTCCTGCTCCCGCTGCGTTTGCACAGTCATCTTTGACAGGTGCAGCAAAAATTATGACTGTGACGCTCCTCTCGTTGAACGGAGAGGAAATATCGAAGCCAATTATAATATAAACAGGGGAAGGTAAAAGGCTCTGTTTTCTACCCTTGCCACTAACTGATCCGCCAAATCTGGAAAACACTTGTGGAATTTTTCCGCAAACTAGACATATCCATAGCCTACCACCCAGCAATCACACCCCCGGACATCGGTCCCATAGAAATGAAAACCTTTCTTCATGCAAAATCCTGCAAGTGGACCTTCACAGCAGCTCCCTCTGAAATAACCTCAGACTGGAAAAGCTAGGATAGCCTTCGCTGGCTGAATGGTTAACCAAAAATGCTGGTACGTCCATTCCATGCAAGGCTCGAGCTATAAAAAGGAGCACATTTCCCCCAACAGCTTAATGGATTTTATTTTATTTTTATTGAGGTGTAGTTGATTTACAATATTATATTCATTTTAATATTAAAAAAGTGGTGACCCAGCATTTTTGCAGATTACACTCCATTATTTCACACTGCCCCTGAGAGGCAGCATTCAGCGTCCTGCCTCCCTCTTCCTGAGTCTGGTGTTTCCCCCTCTGCTTTACTCCTTCCTTTTATTCTCCATTTTCCTCTTTCAGTGTCAGGATTCTCAACATTTAACTGTGGTTGCAGTAGACAGACGAGGCGTGTGACTAGACTCTAACACTTCTTTCTATCATTCAACTTTTATCTCATGTTCAAGGAAGTTCCAGTGTCTTGGGAGTTTTATGATTAGCCTTGAAATTAGCAAAGTTCAGCATTTGCATCTGCTTGCAAAAATATAAGGAGAACTTAAATGAGGAACACCAATCGTTCACCCATCATTCATACCTAGGAATGAAAGGTGCAAGGGTGCTGGCAGCCAGCAGGTACCAGCTGTCAACTGAGGGTCACTTAAAAGACTGGGAAGGAAAGGTCAACAAAGTCACCAAAGAAGACTTTACCTTCCTTACAGTGACAGCTGTGTCCACTTCTTCAAATGTGATTTTCTCTGCAGTTCATGCCCCCAGCCCTGCAGCTCTGTGGCCTGTTTTCCTGCTTCTCAACCACCGGAACACATAGCCTGTTTATCTGAAAATGCTTCTAGTTATAAAGTTGCCCCATGGAGTTTCCCTTGTGGCTCAGCGATAATGAACCCAAGTAGTATCCATGAAGATGTGGGTTCGATCCCTGGCCTTGCTCAGCCGGTTAAGGATCTGGCATTGCTGTGAGCTGTGGTGTAGGTTGCAGACCCGGCTCTGATCTGGTGTTGCTGTGGCTGCGATGTAGGCTGGCAGCTGCAGTTGCGATTCGATCCCTAGCCTGGTAACTTCCATACACTGCAGTTACGGCCCTAAAAAGAAAAAGAAAATAAAAAGGTGCCCCAGATACCAGCTCACATCCGGTGTTTCCCTGTTTTTTTAGATCTTGGCATCACATTTTTCATGGCATTGTTAGATCTCTGATAACTGCAATCTGATTTTTAAGATTTTTTCCCCAGCTTTTATGTTCTGTTCATTAGAAGAGCTGAAAACACCCAAACCCACGACCTAACCGCATGTACAACTTCCTTTTCTACTGACTTGAGATACCTTTTTTAAAAAAAGTATACAGCATTTTTGCATTGCTTAACCCAATTTTTAGATTTTCCTTTCTGTTCCATATTTTTTTCTGTCTCTACACACAGCAGTAACCAATTGTTTTACATATTAAGGTTTTATAACATGTTCAACCATCTTTTAGGGTGATGCTTCTTCAATTTTCTAGATTTCTGAATGTCTTCACTGGTCCAGTTTTTTGTTTTTGTGCTTTTCTCCCCATGAAGTTTAGAACAAAGTTAACTTCCCTGCTAAAAATCTGTTGTTATTTGGGGGGATAATCTTAAATTCACATATTGAATGAAGAAGAAACATCTCTGTGATGTTGGATTTTGTTGATCGACATGCTCATAATTTTCCAAACCTCGGAAGTTCTAAAGGTTTTCTTCTTACAGATATGGTCGTTTTGTTATGCTAATCTTATGTAGTTTTTCTTTCTGATGTTATTGGGAAAGGCATATTTTCCCATTATTATTGGTGTTTGCATAAATAAAAGCTGTTTCTTCAATATGTTAATTATATGATCTAATACCAGATTAGGATGTTGGTGTAGTCATTAGCAGTAAAAATTATCTTGGCATTTGATTTAATTAACAAACGTTTCATTGTTAAGTAATTATAGGCTTGCAGGAAGTTGCAAAAATAGCACAGAGAGGTAGCTTTGCCCAATTCCCCTCAAAGGTTACATCTTACATAATAGTAGTGTAATAGCAAAACCAGGAGTTAGACTGGGTACAATGTCTATGCAATGTTCTGTGTCATTTTATAACAAGTGTAGTTTGTGTAACCACCACTGCAATCAAAATACAGAATGTTCCATCACCACAAATATCTCCCTTGGGCTACCCTTTTACAGTCATAGCCTCCCACCCCGTCTCCACCTTCCTTAATCCCTAGCAAACACGAGTTTGCTCTCCATCTACATCATTGTGCCCATTTGGAGAACATTACATAAACGGAAACATGCAACATACGAACTTTGGAGATAGATATTTTTCACTCAGCACAAGGCCCTGGAAATCCATATGAACTGTTACTTGCATCAAAAGTATAAGGACTGAAAAAAAAAAAAAAAACATAAGATAGACTTGAAGAAAATGTCCAGAATAAAACACCGAAAAGAACTGGATGAAAACATTATTTGAAGAGACAGTTTGTCCTTTTTTCTAATACTTGTCTGAAAATGACCAAAGGAATCAAGCTGCTAGTAAGAGACATTTATGAACAACAAACATGATGTATATATGTAAGTTGTAGATAGTGGTTTATAACATCAGCACCGCTAAAACCATTAAAAAACAATAAAACCAGAGAAAAACTACAGATTACTTTCAAATGAACAATTATAAACACTTGATTCCAAGAGGAAACAAGAGACTCAAGAAAACAATATATTTAAAGTTCTGAAAGGAAGAAACTCAGAATTCAGAATTATAGATCCCACAAAAATATCCCTCAAAATGAAGGTGAAATAATAATTATTTTTATACAAACACCCAACCTTGTTTATCACCCTTACATTTTCACTAAAGTAAATGCTAGAAGGTATCTTTCCGGCAGAAGGAAAGCTTTCCAAACTGGGTTTAGAGATGCAGGAAGAGTGAGGAGAAAAAGACAGAGATTTGGGTAAATGAAATAAGGACTAGCTGCATAAAAATGTTTTGAAAACATTCTAGAATGTCTTCTAGAATGACAAATGAATTTAACATACATAAAACAAACAGCAAATACATAGTTTGGGTGAGGGTTAAGTTAAGTAAGAGTTGTAAAGTCTTTATAAGGGTCTTGAATGAGGCAAAAATGCCAGTTTATATTAGGTCTTACTAAGTCAAGAATACGTATCACAATGCCTCTGACAATCATTAAAATAATAAAAAAGTAGTATAATGAAAAAGGTAATTGGAGGATAGGAGTTCCCGTCATGGTGCAGCGGCAATGAATCCTACTAGGAACCATGAGGGTGCTGGTTCGATCCCTGGTCACACTCAGTGGGTTAAGGATCATGCCTTGCCATGAGCTGCGGTGTAGACTGCAGACGCGGCTCGGATCCCCCATTGCGTAGCTGTGGTATAGGCCAGCAGCTGTAGCTCTGATGAGATTCCTAGCCTGGGAACCTCCACATGCCACAAGTGTGCCCTAAAAACGAAAAAAGACAAAAAAAAAAAAGTAGGTAATGGGGGACAGAATAAAAGAAACAGTCTAAAAATTTTTAATCTTGGGAAAAAAATGTAGAAATATAACGTGAACAGTAAGCTGGCAAATCTAAACACAGGTATGTTAGTTATTACTTTAAATTTTCAATTGTCAGGCTGAGTTCAAGCACGTGAAGGCAGGCACGGGCACACAGACACACACACATGCACATACGTACACACACACACACACCACCACCACCAATTCAATGCTGTTTACAAGAGTTTCACTTAAATTATACGAAAATATGTTAGACTATACAAAGTTTAAAGTAAAAAGACCTGTTATGGAAACACTGTAACCAAAAGCCCTTGGCCTTAGATGAACACCAGATCAAGAAGATTTTAAGGCAAAAAATAGCCCTTAGTGGGGGGCATTTCAAGTGACAAAAGTTCAGCTCACCAGGAAGATGTAAGAGCTACTGATTTGAAGTCATCCAATAGCATCGCCTCAAAATATAATGCAAAAGGAAAGAACTGAAGAGAGACAAACTCACATCCTGGTAAAAGATGCTAACACATCTTTCGGAGTCACTGGCAAAACCAGCAGACAACAAAGATGAGCCACGAGGATATAACCGACACTGGCAAAGCAAGCCCAAGAGACATGCCTGCGATATTATCCCCAGTGTCTGCAAAACACAAACTATTTTCCAATATGCACAAAACGTTTACTAATATTTATTATATTCTGGGCCGTAAACCAAGTTTCAGATTATTTCTAATGATTACAATCATACAAAGTATGCTTCTTAAGGACAATGAAGTCAAGCTAGAAATCAGAAAACTAGACAATTCCCAAATCTTTGAACATACAGCATATATTTTGAAATAACCCATGGCTCCAAGAAGAAATCAAAATTAAATTTGGAAAATATTTGATAGACGTAATCTTAAAATAATCTGACTTGTTTAAACCTATTGGATGCAGCTAAAGACAGGCTTATGGATTTTTGTTTTATATTTTAATTATGAACAAATACATAGTATAAAATATATTAAGAAATTATATAGAAACAGACATATTAGGAAAAGAGAAAGACATAACACCAATGAGCTAGGCACCATAAGAAATTAGAAATTAGAAAATGACAGCAAATAAAACTTGAAAGCTGGAACAATGACAAAAAAGAGAAATTAAAGAAGTAATAAATAGGTGGAAAGTAAGCAGACCACAGAGAAGAGCACCAAGGCCAAAGGCTGGTGCCTTTCAGACACTCCTAAAACTGGCAAATTCTTGGTGAAATTCATCAAGAAGAAGAGATGGCACAAATGACCATTATTAATAAGGAGTAAGGACACGTTATTGTGGACACATGGGAATGCACTTTTGTTTTTCCTTTTTGTCTTTTTAGGGTCGCAGCTGCAGCATATCGAAATTCCCAGACTAGGGGTCGATTCAGAGCTGCAGCTGCTGGGATCCCTACACCACAGCTCAAGGCAACACAGGATCCTTAACCCCCTGAGTGAGGCCAGGGATCAAACCCACATCCTCATGGATGCTAGTCAGGCTCATTACCGCTGAGCCACGATGGGAACTCCTGGGAATGCATTTAAATAAATTATATTAGAACAGCTAGTAGCTTTACATACATTACAGAAATATATACAATCTCAAAATGTCCACTAGATTAAATTCCTAGTGGATAAAAAACTTAATTATTTTTAAAAATGAGAATAATTTATAAAATGACAGTGCTTCTTTATATATTGGAAGTGGGTCTTTTCTAATTATTATCCAAAATCCAGTGGACATGTATAAAAGTTGGTAAACTTGATTTTATTTTAAAAACTATTATGTTACCCAAAAAACACTCTTCCTATCCCAAGGTAAAACAATCCAACAACTGTTAAAAAAAAAAAAAACGTTCAGGTTCACATTTCAGGGAAAAAGTGGTAATCTCCCTAATAAATAAAGGTTCCTAGAAACAGGACTAGAGCAAATGATTGGAAAAAAAAAAAAAAGACCAACAAGGTCACCGACAACACGAGGAAAGGAAATGACTGAAGATTTTATGGAAAAGGAAAAAAGCAAATAGCCTTCTCTCAGGGGAAAAGATGCTGATTTCCACCAATAACACGAGAAATGGAAATTTTAAGACTCTGAAACACCGTTTTTTCAGTATTAGATTGGCAAAATTCCAAGAGTGCGCTACCTGCTGCTGGGGAGGCTTTGGGAGAGAGGTTATTCCAGCCGATGAACCTGCAGAGGATGTTTCGTCTGTGCTCTCAGAAAGCACACAGGCCTCTTTGGAGCAGCAATTAATGGCTCAAGATTTATTAGCGAGTTTAAGTACTTGCTCTGTGACCTATGAACCCGGTCATCTTTGTGGTCTTGTTGATGATGGCACACAGCCTCCGTGTCCTTGTGCTAATAGCACACTGGTGAAGTACTTTATGGTGAATCTGTGCAATGGTGAATCTGGAGAGCAGGGGAAAGTTTGGAAGAATTAACCAGAGAGTACAACATGGAAAATCTCAGAGATGAATATATATATATTAGGTGAATGAAACAGTTCAAAAAATGCATATTATGGGAACATTTTATTTAAAAAATTCAAAAATAGCACTACGTATTCCTATCTGCTTTAATAGGCATAACAATTCTGGAAAGATGCAAAAGGCAGCGATCAGCCTTGTGGGAAGTGAAAGTGAAAACCAGATGGCTTGGGGACAGAATGACCATTAGACTTTTCCCAGTGCACTTTTGAACGTAAACATAAAAGATATGATAGACGTAAATCTAAGTGTTTATTTGCTTTTGTAAAAGGCTGTGCATTGCATAATTCCAGCACTTCCTCATATCAGCCTCTAAGGGCACGAGAGCCCCCTGGAGAGCAATGCCCGGGGGGGAGGCACACCCCACAACGCCCCGTGAACGGGTATGAAAGCACCCTCGGGTCGGGCGCACCACTGCAGCCGGTCTGCTTTAGAACCAAATGATATGTTACATAATGTTTTACAACCAAATTGGAAATAGAAAATAAAATACAGAGAAATAAAAATGCAAGAATTGGAAAGAAAGGAACAAAGCAATCATTATTTTAAGAGATGCGACTGCCCCTAGAGAAAAGGACAAAGAGTCAGCAAATACTGAATTAATGTTCTTTCAATTTGCCATCACTGCAAATAGGAACACTTCGATAACTGTGTTGTTAATTAAAACCACACAGGTTAATCAGGCCACAATGAATACTCTGAACTCCTAAAGTGAGTATAGTTTATTCATTTTTAACACGCTGCTGTGTACATCCTTGAGGTATCGCAGAGTGGGTTATATGTTAGTTTGACCTAGCTCCTTTGACAGCAGAAGCCCAGAAGACAGACGATTTTATGATCCTTTCTTTAGTCCCTGGGGACTGTGTCAGCGTGTGGCAAACAATTTCTGTTGAATAAAGGTACTCACCTTTAAATGATACTCGGATTGACTAAGCAAATCCGACAGGACATCAACGTTCTAGGTGGTGTGAGCTGTCAAAATCATACAGTCGGGTGGGGTGGAGTGTGGTCTCCAGACCAGCAGTACCAGCAGCGCTTGCAAACCTAGAAACACAAATTCTTGGATCCCCTAACGCAGACCTACGTAATCACTGGGCGGGTTTTACTGAGCCCCCCCCCACCTATCTCTGATGGACGCCGAAGTCTGGGGGCTCCTGGTCAAGGCGTGAAAGTATCAGAGACAAGACGATAGTCATCTTAAAAAGTTAGTGATCTGGGAGTTCCCTTGTGGCACAGCAGGTTAAGGATCTGACGTTGTCACTGCAACAGCTTGGGTCACAGCAATGGTGCAAGGCTTGATCCGTGGCCTGGGAATTTCCACAGGCCCAGGTAGAGTAAAAAAAAAAAAGGGGGGGAGAGAGGGAGAGAGAGTTAATTATCTGATTTATTTTTCTGCTCAGTAATTGTTTCTGGCCAGTTCTCTTTTTGGCAGTCTTGTACTCATCTAATTATTTTATGAAAATTTGCCCTTGACTCTGGCGTCATACATTTCAACACTCGTACCTGCGAATCCCCCACGGGGTGGTTCTCCTCACACTTTGCTGGGCAGAGGTTTCTACCTGGAGGGCTTGATTGAAAATCTGCCCTAGCCTTGGAATTTAGATTGCCTGGGTCTGAAGTCTTCTTTAAAATTCTGCGGTTTTTTTCACAAAGATAAGCTATCTCCTGAATCTGTAGCTGGTGGACCCACTTGCTGCACAAATTACTGCACAAATTGTTGCAAGTCAGTGTCTGGCATCATCCGAGAGAGTGTTAAAAATCCAGACTCAGGAGTCCCAGCCCAGACCTGCAGGATCAGAATCTTCATTCTAGCAAGATCTCAGATCACTGGTCACGCATGTTAAAGTTTGAGACACACAGTTGCTGGTAATTCGTGAGAACACGTATGGCCCGTGACTATGTGTGATATAACATTGGCCAAAGGGAAGGGAAAATAATTTCCCAACAGCTACTCCCTGTTGCCATTCCTAGCACTCTGTTGAATTATACCATTCCCTTTTTTTTTTTTTTTTTTAAGGCTGCCCTCCACAACATATGGCGGTTCCCAGGCTAGGGGTCGAATCAGAGCTACAGCTGCAAGCCTGCACCACAGCCACAGCCATGCAGGATCTGAGCCGTGTCTGCGACCTACACCACAGCTCACAGCAACACAGGATGCTTAACCCACTGAGCAAGGCCAAGGATCGAACCTGCAACCTCGTGGCTCCTAGTCGGATTAGTTTCCTCTGTGCCACCATGGGAACGCCTATATCATTCTTATTCTTATTTTTCCTTCTGATTACTCTTTTCTCCTTGATGACTTCAATTCCAGAAAAAAAAAAAAACCTAATGCATACTATGTTTATAATAGTACACATATAAATAGCTCTAATTAAAGCGCAATGGAAAATATACAGCATTACAGATGAAATTGATGTAATTAACAATAATTTATGTGGAATCCTTTATGTTTTAGTAGATCAAAATAAATTAGGTGATTGTAGGACGTTAATAATTAATTTGAGATGTTTATAGCAAGATATTGACCCAATAATGTATTCTGTTTTCTTTCTAGATTTTAATATTTATATCATTTAGAAGCTGGTTTCGAAAAGGGGAATATTTTAAGGTCTTATAATTGGATCTATTTCTATTAATTTATAGTCAAGTGGAGTACATTTATTTAAGATAGAGAAATACCATTTGCATTGCATTAACATTTTACTAAGAGAGACAAAACGTTGGTACTTATTAGTATAAAGGAGCTTATTAGAGTTTGAGTACATGGCTTTGAATTGATTTTTGTATAAGCTAAACATCTCATTTTTTAAAAAAAAATATGGCTATTTGTATACTCAATCACTTTTCTTGCTCTCTGTCTTTGAAGTGGTATTTTTTTTGTTTGCTTCTTTGGCCGCACCCACAGCATGCTGAAGTTCCCGGGCCAGGGATCAAACCCACACCACAACAGTGACCCAAGCTGCTGCAGTGACAACTCAGAATCCTTAACTTCCTGCACCATGGGGGAGCTCTTGAAGGTTTTTTTTTTTTTTTTGACTCTTTAAAATTGTTTTGCTTGTGATTTTCATAACATTCATCTTTCTATTTCTGAGGGACAGCCCTGTAGCACATGGTAATACTAACAGTCACTAGATGCAGAATTAAAGATGCACTTAGAGCCTCTAAATATTGCAGAGCGCTTGCCTAAACTAGGGCAGAAACGCTGGCCTCCTGTGGCTGGGTACAGCCCCTTTGGAACAAGTTGGGATCTAAATGAGCATCTGCGTAAAGAGATGTGGTCTGATGGAAGAATTGCAGGCAGATTCCTCATCTACACTCACACACGTGTTGAAATTCCTGTCGTGGCTCAGCGGTAAACGAACCTGACTAGTATCCATGAGGACTTGGGTTCAATCCCTGGCCTCACTCGGTGGGTTAGGGACCTGGCATTGCCGTGAGCTGCAGTGTGGGTTGTAGATGTGGCTTGGATCCCAAGTTGCTGTGGCTGTGGTGTAGACCAGCGGCTCCAGCTCCAAATTGACCCCTAGCCTGGGAACTTCCAAATGCCACGGATGCAGCCCTAAAAAAAAAAGACAAAAGACAAAATGAATAAATGAACTTAAACACAGGACTGACAGTCCATCACTACAGAGGCTAATCCTTCTAGAGTCTGCATGTGGCCTTTGAGAAGGAAACACCTTGTGTCCTCCTGAGTGATGGTTCTTAGATTGCAGAGCGTGTGAGCATAAGTATCGCTGGGAAAGGATCAGCAGTCAGTCTAGGGAGCCTGGAGCATGCTCAGTGCAATTGCTGCCTATTTATTGACTCTTCCAACTCAGAGGTTTTGAAGACAAATGAAGGCCTTTCATTAATAGAGAAATGCTTCTTCGGTTTCTCTTGTAGAGCAAAATGACCCAACCACACACAGCTCCCTGGGCTGTACAGGAGGGCCCCACTGCCCATCCATTTCAAATTAACAGCCTGCATCCAAAATCCCCAAACTCCCTGCCCTTCCCACTCCCTCTCCCTTCCCCCTGGGAACCACAAGTCTGCTCTTCTTGGCCATGACCTGTTTCTGTTTTGTAGATAGGATCATCTGAGCCATATTTTAGATTCCACAAATAATTGATACAGTATGGTATTTGTCTTTTTCCCCTGGCTTACTTCACTTAGTATGAGAATCTCCACTAACATGGATGAATTTCATCCAAGTGGCTGCAAATGATATTAGTTTGCCTTTTTTATGACTGAGTACTATTCCACTGTATATATGTAGCATATCTTCTTATCTGTCAATGGACATTTAGGTTGTTTCCAGGTCTTGGCTATCGTGAATGGTGCTGCTATGAACATACGGGTGCATGTATCTTTTTGAGTGAATGTTTTGTCCGGATCTATGACTATGAGTGGGATTGCTGGATCATATGGTAGTTCTATATTTAGTTTTCTGAGAAATTTGCATCTACATTTCTGTGTGTGGCATTAGGGAATGTTCTAATTTCATTCTTTTACATACAGGTGTCCAGTTTTCTCAGTACCACTTATTAAAGAGACTATCTTTCCTCCACTGTATGTTCTTGCTTATTTTTCACAGATTAGTTGACTGTAGGGGCTTGGGTTTATTTCTGGGCTTTCTATGCTGTTCCATTGATCTATATTTCTGTTTTTGTGCCAGTGACATACTGTTTTGATGACTGTGGTTTTGTAGTATAGACTGCTCTATACTACAAAAGGGAGCCTGCTCCCTCCAGTTACATTTTTCTTTTTCAATATTGCTTTGGCTATTCTGGGTCTTTTGTGCTTCCCTGCAAATTTTAAAATATTTTATTCTTGTACTGTGAAAAATGTTATGGGTAATTTGACAGGGATTACATTAAATGTGTAGATTGCCTTGGGCAATATAGTCATTTTGACAACATTGATTCTTCCAATCCAAGAATATGGTATATCTTTCCATCTGTTTTTGTATATATGACTGGGTCACTATGCTATATAGCAGAAGTTGACACAACTCTGCAGGTCAGCTATACTTTAATTAAAAAAGGAAATTCAAAATGCTAATTTCAGGAAGGTAGCACTTAATAAAAGAGTTTATTTACCAAAAAAATGCATTTGCATAAAGGGAAAAGCCTTGCAGAGTTTCTTGTTTTCAGATTAAAGCATAGAAATAAGTTATATGACATTTGGGAAAAGACAAGGCCACTGGCTGGGGTGCAAGACTCAAAGACCTGATGGCCACTTGACTCTGCTAAGTATCTGGTGCACTGAGATAATTTGCTTTGTCTCTTGCGATTCAGGTTTGCTCATCTCTAAAGTAAGCAAGAGTAGATGATTCTGAATATACCTGCATTGCCTTCGTTTTCCCAAGAACAAAAACAGTGAAAAAGAAAATGAGTAATTCGAATTTCCCCTTCAACTAGTTTTAAAATTACCACCTTAGGCTTACAGATCTGGAGTTGTTTTCTATGATTCAGTGAATTAAAAAGAAAATTATTGGAGAAAAGGGGAAAATGATTAAAGCAAAGCAATAAAATCATTATTTCATGTTGAAGCTCCAGGCTTTGTGGGTTTTGAGTAGAATTTAAGGATGGATGAGTCTTTTATTTCTTACTAGTCATTAACCCATTCTTTAAAAGTGACTTCCTGTCTTTCAGAGGACTGCAGTAATCTCTGATATCTTTCAGGTACTGTACTAAGTATGTTCTTAACTGCACGTGGATTTCTTCCTTCCTTCCTTCTCTTCCTTTCCTTTTCTTTCTTTCTTTCTTTCTTTCTTTCTTTCTTTCTTTCTTTCTTTCTTTCTTTCTCTTTCTTTCTTTTTTAGGGCCACACTCAAGACATATGAAAGTTTCTAGGCTAGGGACTGAATCAGAGCTGTAGCTCCTGGCCCCCACCACAGCCACAGCAACACCAGATCTGAGCCCCATCTGTGACCTACACCCCAGCTCACGGCAATGCCAGATCTTTAACCCACTGAGGGGGGGCCAGGGATTGAACCCGCATCCTCGTGAATACCAGTCAGGTTCAATACTGCTGAGTCACAATGGGAACTCTGGATTTCACTTTTAAAGGGAGGAAAGGAAATGATTAAGTTCTTGCCTGAAGAGTTGAGAACATCCTGCATAAACTGTTGAATCCCATTAAAATGAATTTCACTATGAATGCACACGTGAATAGTAATCATTGATAGAAATAAAATAAATCCACCTACTTTTAAGAGTGCCAAATGTTAATGAGTGAGTACAGTTGCACCTGGATGAAATTAGCTAGAAACAGGATTATAAACTGTTTATTAATGTAGATTTTAGAAGCAATTTATATTTCAGATGATTTTCTCTGAAAGAAACGTTTCTTTAAATATCCACAGTATCAATATTTTCACCTTTTTAATATCTAAGGCTTAAAGATGATAGTGGAGTTGGTGTTCGATTATCCATAGAGTGAGCAAATACTACTTAATGACATCAAAGCAGAAATATTTAGGAAAGATGATAATGGAGTTCCCGCTATGACACAGCGGGATCTGCGGTGTCCTGGGAGCACTGGGACGCAGGTGGTTAAGGACCTGGGGTTGCTGCAGGGCAGTTTAGGTCCCAACCGCACCTTGGATTGATGGGGGCACTCCATATGCCCAGGGCAGCCGAGACAAAAAGAAAGGAAAAGGAAGAGAGATGGTGATAAAAGATGAATTTGCATATCAGGTGGAGCTACTTAAGGGGGGTTCTCTACGTCAACCTTAGGAGATTCTTCATGGATTTACAGCCAAGTTTATGTCCATATTCTGAGAGCAGGTGTGCCTGTAACTTTGGTCGCTGATGTTAGTTAACTCTAGTTAACTCCAGTTAACTATATTGAATTCTTTAAAGGACACTGTCCCTTGAGCCCTCCTAGACCACATGCTTAAAATCCAGATTGCCTCAAATTATTTAGAACAAATAGTTCTCAATATTAAAAACAATTTCTTAAAGCTATCTTCTGATGGCAAGAGGCTTTCAATCCATTGGCTCCCTTTTTTACCAAAGTGTGAAAAATGGTAATTGTGGCATGACAGAAATAACAGTTTGTTGTGTTGTAACAGGGCCAGGCATTCATGATACCCACATGAGCCTTAAAATTTGTGTCAACCATGTATTCATTCTCAAAAGTCATGAAGGCACAGAGGGAAGATTAAGGATACATTATTGATGAGTGATTATTTAGCAAGCTTATGTAAAAATGTGCGGCATCTATTTTTCACCTGAGACTTGAAATTCATGGAATCACATTCTTAAAATATTTCATTTGTCGCACTCTGAAAAAGATGCCCGCCCCTCAGTGAACATGCTAATGTGGAATTCTGGCCATTTCACCCAGCTTTGCCATTTCAAAAAACAGTTTTAAAGGAAGAGAAAAGCACATTCATAGTAACTTCTTTAATAAGATTATTGTATGTTTTGGAAATTAAGAGCTTTCTTGTTAATACATTCCTAATAGTGAGATGACTCTCAAGTTCATATAAATTTTATGTAATTTTATTCAGAAGAATATATATTTTTCAAACTCCCTAACTGGTTTGTGGCATAAATGTGGAAAGAGGGCATAAATGTGGAAAGAATAAAATGAATAGAATAGACTAAAATTTAGTCGTGTAATTAAGTCGCTGAGTAGAAAAGATAGAATTATTAACATATAGAGAACAGAGAAAATAAAGCATAAAACACTCTAACTTGGAGGCCCACCAGTATCTTTGGCAAATTACCTAGTTGAGTTATACGAGCTGGTCTTTTATGCTTGATATTTGAGTAAAGCTACTTATTTTTTCACAATTAAAATTTTTTATTTTGTAGCTTCCTTTAAGAAAATTTGCAGAAGCTATGACTAAAGTAAAATAGAATTTGGAATGAGATGAAATCTCAGAAAGAAGTTTGGATTGGCTTTCCCAGGCTCCTTGAAGTCGAGGACCCTAACATTTGAATTAAACAGAAACTTCAACATGTGGAACCGAATCCTATTTTTCCGGTCAGAGAAGGAGGTTTTAAGAGGCCGGGTTCACTCAGTAACACTGGTTTGTTTGTGGCTTCACTCCTGCCGTCTGTATAACAAACACATCCATGGGTAATCATCCAGGGAAAATGCTAACTGGGAAGAATATTTTAGTTCTCTAAGCCGTGTACCTGATATTCAGTTTTGTTGATAACTGTTCAGGCCTGTTGTCTGATGCCTCCAAAAGGACGGAGCTGCAGAAGCTTTGGGTGGTGAGGGTGATCCTAGGTCCTCTGATGAGAGTTCTAACGTCTCTGCAGATTTTCAGCAGCGTGTGCACACCCTCAGCTGCCAGATATCTTCCACGTGACCCAAGGTCAGAGAAGCCACGTGGCTTCACAGAGATCACAGGGCAGAACCCGAAACCCCAGCCTTTAAAAAGTAAAGAACGCCCGGTACCTTTTATTTTTCATTTTTTACTTTTTTTGAATTCTGAATTTTATTTCTTTTTCAGGTACCTTTCAGCATATGGCACACACCGAGTGAAAAAAATTGATGTGGCAAAGTTGATCTACTTAGAAGTGGAGTCATGCGTCCTTGAGGGCAGAAAGGACCAGCCTGTCTTCCTGGGGAAAGGGGTATTTTTAGAGACATGGGGGAGAAAAAAAGAAAAAAGAAAAAAAAAAGCCTGGATTACAGAGACTGCCAGTGACAGGTATGAGCAGGGGAAAATGGAGAAATTAAGTGAGGAATTAACCCCCAGCCTCTGCGGTCATTCCTGTACTGAAATTCCCTTGTTTTAAAGAGCCTTCATTCCTAAAGACAAGGTGTTCTCGCAGCCAAGGGGCAAAGTTCAGTGGCCGTGCCCACATGATCATCCATTTTAAATCATTTCTGGGTAAAGATGGGGTGTCTGGAATGGATTTGTCATACTCAGAATGAAACTGGTGCAAATGAAATTCCTGTTAAGGGGCATTAACGTTACTGTTTTCTCATTCGCTATAAAAGCCCTGTAAGCGCCAAGATTTGGGATAGACAGTGGCTTATGGTCAGCCGAGGAGGGGAGGTCAGAGCTCCTTGATGGGCTTAAAAGTAGGTGGTTTTTAAATTTATAGTTTTTAAACTTATAGTTAAATTTATGTCTTCCTCTTCTTTTTAGGGTAATTAGACTGTTCTTTTCCTGTTTCAACTCACTTGTTTTCTAGATCCCGCTGAACAATATATTTCCATGGGTTGTTTAAATGTCAACCCCATTTTCCCCATCAGTACCACCTGTGTGCCAATCCAACAATTATCTTCTCATTAATTTTATGACACTCTGTGAAGCCCACAGAATTCTTCCCAGAATTAAGAGAGCAGAATTATACTGATCATAAAGTCATTTTATTGAATATTTCATAGATACTTGGAGTAAAGAAACAAAAAGCTAATGTAAATAAAGGGAGTATTTAAAAATTATGGAAACTTTTAAAAAGCCGTGTGCCGCTTTTACAGCTTTTAGAGATTCCTGATAAACTCAGCTGTGGGCAATTTTAAGTGATGTATTCCAATAATTGCCCAATATTAGTTCCTTAGATTTTGGTCCGTAAATTATCATTTCTTTATTATTTAATGTGATCGTTTAACATTAACGATCACATTCAGTGCACATGGTTTGGCTTAAGCCTTACGCTAACAAGAACGGCCTGTCTCGTGGCCTGTCAAACAGGCATTGTATATGTGCTCTAACCATTAAAGAAAAGAATGCATTTTAAAATCAAAATGGAGTCACTGTGGTTCAGGTATCTGGGATGGAGCTGGGTGCTTATTGCGGATGTGTTTGCAGACCCGTTCCTGCATCCCTGAGAACCTGACTTTTCTAAACTGTATCAGACTGAAGGACACCACCAGCCCTTCTCAAAACAGTATCTGCTAGCAGCTGCCAGCTGCAGCCTTATGGCCTCAAGTTCTCTCCTTGTCACTCTGCAGCCTTTTTGGACCCCAACCAATCCTTGCTTAACAAGCTCCCTTTCTTCTTGCCAGCTCCAGTTATAATTCCTGACAAATAACTTACGCAGCTCGGCGGCGTTTGCCTTTGTAAGCCTTTCCCGTTTTGTGTGTGGCGAACACAATTCAAGTGCATCTTGAACTTCATCAAGTGCATCTCATCCTAGCTTGGCCCAAATAAAACCCTTTTCTATACCTACTGTAGACTGCTTATTGACTGCTTAAAGCTCCCTTTGAAAGAAATTTTACCCTCTTTGTAAGGCAGTTGTACTTTGGCAAAAATGTACAGGATCAAGGAATTGCCCTTGTGATCCATAAGGATGCTGGTTCGATCCTGGCCTCGCTCAGTGAGTTAAGGATCCGTCATTGCCGTGAGCAGCGGTGTAGGTTGCAGGCGGGGCTCGGATCCCACGTCGTTGTGGTTGTGGTGGTGGCCAGCAGCGGCAGCTCCGATTCAACCCCTAGCCTGGGAACCTCCGTATGCCTCAGGTGCAGCCCTAAAGAGAGAGAGAAAAAAAGTAAAGAATCGAATCATGGTTAAGGGGCAAAGAATCCATCTACAAGCTACCAGGCTTTGTTGCTACCTGCCCTCTCTGAGGCAGGCCCTTTAGCCTGTCTCTCCACCTGCTGTGGCCAAGGGCAACAGGACGCTGAGGGAAGACATTCTGCCCCCCTTGGAAGCAGATGTTTTGGCCTCCCCAGAACGGACTTTTCCTGGGATCGAAGCCCAGAGCGCGGTCTACACTGCCGTGGTCATGTTCTTTCTGTAAACATGGCTTCTGTTACCACTAATCCATCAAAACTGAATGCACGGGAGTCCCCATTGTGGCTCAGTGCTAAGGACCCCAATTAGTATCCGTGAGGGTGCAGGTTCGATCCCCGGCCTTGCTCAGTGGATTAAGGACCCAGTGTTGCTGTAAGCTGCAGTGTAGCTTGGAGACGTGGCTCAGATCTAGTGCTGCTGTGGCTGTGGTGCAGGCCAGTAGTTGCAGCTCTGATTCGACCCTTAGCCTGGGAACTTCCACATGCCACAGCTGCAGCCCTAAAAAGACACACGCACAAAAACAAAAGCAAAGAAATGAAAGCATGATAGTGACCCCCCGACAGTGTGTCCTAAAAATACGGTGTTCTGGCACTTGGACACGGGCACCTGCTGTGGGTCTGAAATTCACATCATGCTCTCTGTCTCATTTTCTTCCTCCACTGGCCTCTGATTTTCAGGGTTCTGTGGCCTTCTGTCCTGATCACCCAACTCTAGTGTCCTCTAGTGGCTTCAAGTATGACTTCCAGGCCAGGGGTCTCCCATCTGTGCCTCCTGCCAGCTCCTCAGTGGAGCTTGGATGTTGATCCCGTGGCTGGCTGCCACCTCCTCCTCCTTCCGCCCCAGGAAGCTCACCTTCATCGCGTTCAGAACCAAACTGTGATTTTTCTTTTTAATTATTTAAAAAAAAAAACATTTTATTGGAGTTCCCATCGTGGCGCAGTGGAAACGAATTCGACTAGGAACCATGAGGTTGCGGGTTCGATCCCTGGCCTCGCTCAGTGGGTTAAGGATCCGGCGTTGCCGTGAGCTGTGGTGTAGGTCGCAGATGCAGCTCGGATCCCGCGTTGCTGTGGCTGTGGTGTAGGCCAGCGGCTACAGCTCCTGTTAGACCCCTAGCCTGGGAACCTCCATATGCCGCGGGTGCGGCTCTAGATAAAAGGCAAAAAAGACAAAAAAATTTTATTGAAGTAGAGTTGTTTTACAATGCTGTGTTAATTTCTGCTGTAGGAGTCCCTGTCATGGCTCAGCAATTAGCGAACCCGACGAGCATCCATGAGGATCCAGGTTCGATCCCTGGCTTTGCTCAGTGGGTTAAGGACCCGGCGTTGCCATAGCTGTGGTGTAGGTCGCAGACGGGGCTCGGATCCTGCATTGCTGTGGCTCTTGTGTAGGCCGGAAGCTACAGCTCCGTTTGGACCCCTAGCCTGGGAACTTCCACATGCCGTGGGGGCAACCCTAAAAAGACAAAAATAAATTAATTAAATTAAAAAAAAATTTCCGTGTATAGCTAAGTGATTCAGTTATAATGTACATATGTACACATATTTACCTTCATATTCCTTTCCGTTATGGTTTATCGCAGGATATTGACTATAGTTCCCTGTACTCTACAGTATCGGACCTCGTAGTTTATCCATCCGATATGTAATAGTTGGCAGCTGCCAATCCCCAACTCCCAAACCATCCTTCTCCCACCACGATCCCCCGTAGCAACCACAAGTCTGTTCTCCACGTCTGTGGGTCTGTTTCCAAAGCCGTGATTTTCATCTCAGCAAAGCTGCGTCTCCGTTTGGAACTCCCAGCTTCGTGAGGGAACCACTAGCCATTCAGTTGCCGGCAACTCTCCTCTCCTATTTCCAGAGCAACGTGACTGATAACAAGTGAAATGGTACAACCTTTCTGGAAACAGTTTGCTAGTATCCTAAAAAAATAAGTATGCGGCTACCATAGAGACTTGCCATTGCACTGCTATACATTGATGGAAGAGAAATGAAAATGTAGGCTCACACAATAATATCTACACACACATTTAGAGACACTTTATTCAGAATAGTCAAAAAATGGAAGCAAAGCAGAATCCTTCAATGGGTGAGTGGTTCAACTATGGCACATCCAAACCATGGAACACAATTTAAAAACAAAATACTGGTACATGTGACAAGGTGGATGAATCTTTATTTAAATTATGCCGAATGAGGGAAAAAAGCCAATCCCCCAAGCTATATTCTGTATGATCCCACTTACATAGCATCGTTGCAATGACACAAGTACAGAAATGGAGAACAAGGTGGGGGCAGGAAGTGTGTGATGGAGGGAGTTTGCCCCTTGCCCGGATCAGGGTCAGCATCCTGACGGTGATAGTTAGCGAAAATTTTACAGTTAGGTTGTATTCTGGGAAGTAAATGGTACACGGTACCCAGGTTATCTTTTTATTCTTTCTCACAACTGAGAGTGCGGCCACAGTCATTTCAAAATGAAAACAATTTTTTAATTTAATTAAAAAATAGAAATAATAAATAAATAAATAGATAGATAAATTTTTGTCAAACTACCTTGGAGGAACCATCCAAAAGACAACAAAAATATACAATAAAGGAGCTTCAACTCTGTCAGGTGCAGACCAGGGCTTATATGAAGTCTTTATTCAGAACCAAAAATGCAAAATTGGCAGCTCTCCTGGTCAGAAGATGAAATTATTTGTGCCAGAACTCTTAACAATGAAGTTCCCTTCTCTGAAAACAACCCTTTTAATGCAATTGCAAATAGGTTGAGTTTGCAAACAATTATTTTGTGTTATCACCTAGACCTCAACCATACAGATGGCTCTCCACATACCAGGGGGTAAGAGCAGAGCTTCGTTTTGCAGATTAGATCAGCGCCTCAGCTTGGGGGGGGCCTCAGGCAGCTGTAGTCAACACAGTCTCCTCGTGGTTGGTGAGCCGACAATGCCAGAGGCTAGAAAAGCAGCCGCTGTGTTATGACCCCCGGCGCTACGAGCCTGACAAGGCAAGAGCTTCCTATTGTGCGGAAAGCCCTGCATTGCACTGCAGCGAATGGAGAAAATGCTGAAGTGCAATTACCCATTTGCGTTGCAGCTTAGAATTCTAGATCTACTGAGCGCTGCCCTGAATACGGTGTCATGCCTGCCAAATGTGATTCTGCGTTTGACCTTGGAACTGGCTGTCCTAACGCAGTCCGTGACAGTCTCCTGGACACGTATTGGTAGTATCTGACCTTGGAAATCTGAGTAGGCAAAGGAATCATAGGATGCTGCAAACTACAAACCTATTTCTAAATCTGCTGCCTCCGACTCTAAATACTTCTCTTGGTGTCCAGAGGGTGAGAACATTTTAACAGCCACCTGTCCTCTCCGGTTACATTTTAATACTGGATATGAGATTTGGCATTAAGCTGGCTCTATCTCGCACATGAATGGCATACCTTCAAAAGCAGAGATATGGCAGGTTTCTTGGCAGATATTTTTGGATGGAATATTTCCCGCAAAGACAGTAACTTACTGAGCAGTTGTTTTAAGGGAAGTCCCCGTGAAGAATATAAACTTACAACAGATTACAGATGTCCAGGTTTAAGAAAGAAAACGATCACTGATTCTAAACTGCAGGAGGAAGAACCACTCAGAGTAAGAAATCTGCACCTGGAAATGAAAAGCCACCAGCAAAAAAAAAAAAAAATCATCCCTTAAAAATTAAAAATTAAAGTCACACGGACCGACTTCACAGCAAGAAGTGCCAAGAGTGACAGCACTGGCCCCTCTCCTGCCACACGGAGCCACCACCAAAGACTGCCTCGCCTCCTAGTCACCTTCTGGAGACCGTGAGACACACAAACAGACCCAGAACCTGAAAAAAGAAGCTGTAGGCGATCAAACAGCTGAAAGAACAAACTGCACCTGGAAAACAGCTGGAACAACATCAGTGTGACAAAATGCAGCAAGAAAGAGCCTTTCTCCAGTAGTAGCTGAGAACTTGGAGTTGGGAATTTCAGATTCACGGGAAGCGAGTTAGTTCCCAGAAATCAGTGCAAACACATCTTCCCTTAAACCCACTGGCATCTACGGAAGAGCCATCCCCAGCGTTCACCTACAACTTTAACAATTTCTTCAAGATTTTTGCCGACAATAGGGTAAGAAGCCCAAAACCCTTGAGAATGAATCTACCAAGTAATGTGCAAGAACTGTACTCTGAAAGCTAGAAAATAAATTGCCGAGGGAAATTAAAGAAAGCCGAAAGTATACCATGTTCCTGGGTATGAAGCCCCAATATTCCAGATGTTAATTCCCCCCCAAAACGTGATACCCGACAGGGTGTATCTAAAATTTAGACTGAAATACAAAGAAGCCAGAATAGCCAAAGTGATGTGTTAAAACAGTCCAATGTCGGCAGGTTTACCCCAGGCGATCTTAAGAGTTACTCCAAACCCAAAGTAAACGAGACCATACCGCCATATTGGTGAAAGAGCAGATCTGCGGAACTTTAGATCTTCTTCTTTTGTAAGCCTAGAAAATAGTTTTCTGACTTTGGCTGTATTGCTATTTGGGGACAGATAACACTTTGTCACGGGGACTGTCATGGGCAAAGTCTTCTGCGACACCCCTGGCCTCCATCCTCTAGATGCTGCTGGTGGCAACTGAAAATGTCCAGTCTCAAACATTCCCCGAGAGGCAAAATTCTCCTTCAGTTCAGAACTGCAGGTTGAGAAATTGACCTTCATATGTATAGTAAATAACAAAGACATCAGACAATTCAGTGAGAAGTGGAAAGTCATTTCAACAAATGGTATCATAAAATTAGACCCACATCCTTTACTCATGCCGAGCACTAACACACTGAAAATGGATCCTAGAAAATAATATAAAACTTAAAACTAAAATATCTAGTACAAAATGTTAAAAAAAATTATACAAATTCTTTATGATCTTGGGTAAGTACACACACACCGTGAATATCAAAAGAAAAAAAAACAGTTGATAAGTTGGACTTCATTAAAATTAAAACCGTTTTTCTTCCAAAGAATTAAGAAAATCACACGAAAGAAAATCAAAGGACAGTGCACACCAAGAGAGAAAATACTTGCAGTACATATGTCAGACACAGGACAAGTCTCCAAATTGCATTAAAAAAATTCTTACAGCTCAGTAATAGGGAAAAAAAATGATCCAAATGAGACAGGCAAAAGATTGAACAGATCCTTCACAAAATCAGTTACACAAATCCCACCTCCTTCCAAAAAAAGAAAGAAGATACTGAAAAGATGCTCACTATCATTAGCCCGCAGGAAATGCAAACTCACACCGCAGTCAGACACCACCGCACAGCTTCCGGAGGGCCTGGAAAGACTGGCCTAGGGGTGCGGAGTCCCTGGCATCTCACACGCTGTGATGAGAACCCGGCAACTGCTTTGCAAACAGTCTGACATGTTTTCAGCATGTTTAAAGAACATGTTTAAGCTAAGAAGCACCCCTCTACTCTTAAGTATTTACCCAAGAGAGAAGGACATATGTGTTCGGAGAACACTTTGCATGCGCCTTCATAGCAGCTTTATTTGAAATAGCCAAACACCAGAGACAGCATATGTAAACAGGGCACTTATTCAATTGAAAACTACTCAGCAATAGAAAGCAACAACCTCCTAATACACGAAACAATGTGGATGGATCTCGGAATCATCATTCTGCACCGAAGGAGACAGACAAAGTCTCAGAGCTGCTCTCGGATTCCTTTGTATGAGGGTCCAGGAAATGCAGCCTAACCCATCTTGACAGAGAACAGGTCATTGGCTGCTGGGACAGGGTTGAAGGGAGTAGAAGGGTGGCCCCGGGCATAAAAAAATCTTGAGATGAGAATGTTTGGAATTTGATTATGATGATGGTTTGAATGCATAAATCAAAATTCTTTAAATTGTACACTGTAAATAAGAGTAGTTTACGGCAAATGAATTATATCTCAATACAGTAGAAAAAATAAAAGTTAAATTGACATACAATTTAACTCACTGAAGCAAATTATGCCTTTAGTCTGCAGCTTTATTCTCAATTTTTGAACACAACTAAAATCACAAAATTAGCTCAAGAATAAGATTATTCTGGGAGTTCCCTGGTGGCTCAGCAGGTTAAGGATCTGGCATTGTCACTGGTGTGGCACGGGTTTAATCCCTGGCTCCAGAACTTCCATATGCCGCAGGCACAGAAAAAAAATGAGATTATTCCCGAGTGTCCTGAATTCCCAGGGTTACCTTTGAAATTCTTTTCTATTGTGTGGTACGATTCAAGATTCCACACAGTCAGTGGCTGCTGGAGAGGTCACGTGTTTTCTCAAAATTTCTATCACGCTTTCTATAATAAAGATATCTGGTTAAAAAAATACCATTTGGAATGTCACTAGCAGGCTTTAAAAATAAATGCTAAAGTGGAAATGTTAAATTAGGTGCAATGTCAGTTAAAAAAATTCAGAGACAGAACGTGCTAAGTGGAGAACTCTAGAAATTAACCGATTGCCATTTAATAGTTGACGTTGTTCATTAAGAACCTTGCATTAAGAAACTTGACTAAGGGCTGAAGATGATTCATACCTGGAAGATAGTAGCTGAGTCCATTGATATTAAACTGAAAGAAAAAGATTATTATGAAAAGTATAGTGATATTTATTGGACATGAAATGAACGTAAAAAGCGGAAATTAGTTCTGAGCCTTTTTTTTTTTTTTTACGAAAACTTGAGAGGCAAGAGGTAAATCCATTCCATATTTAAAAACAGATGCATAGACTGTGATGGATGCATGTGTCAAGGGCCACCTTGTTAAAAATCTCATTGCCTAAATTGGAGGCAATTTAATTTTATTTCTTTTATTATTATTATTATTATTATTGTCTTTATAGGGCGGCAGCCAAGGCACATGGCGGTTCCCAGGCTAGGGATCCAATCGCAGCTATAGCCGCCAGCCTACACCACAGCCACAGCAACGCAGGATCCGAGCCACATTTGCGACCTACACCATGGCTCAAAGCAGTGCCGGATCCTTAACCTACTGAGAGAGGCCAGGGACCGAACCCGTGTCCTCATGGATGCTAGTCAGGTTCGTTAACCACTGAGCCATGACGGAACTCCAATTTAATTAAAAAAAATCTAGAATCTGGAGGGAAAAACAAATCATACTACCATCTAGGAAAATTTACTGGGAACCGACCATTTATATACAATATCCTCTGCAACTCACATTTGACATCTGAGATCTTGAAGTGGCACTGGCTCCATTGTTTAAAAAAAAAAAAAAAAAAAAAAGACTGCTGAGCTATTAAAGGGGAAAAAAAAACCCAAAATATGAATGACTAAGCTTTGCAACCAACTAAACATACACGCACACACACACCCCCCTCAGTAACACTAATAAGGGTCTTAAACGAGGATTCCTTTAAGGTGAAATTTGAGAAAGATTAATAATAAGCGCATCAGTTTTCTATGACAAAACGACACTGCGTTAACAAGCTGCCTCAGACCAGTGGCTTAACATCTAAGGTTTTATTTAGCTCGTGGCTTTGGGGGTTGGGATTTTGGCTGGATTCAAGCGCCCGTTTTCTTAGATGGGCTCACTGCGTGGCGGGCGGCTGGGGGGCTCTGGGATGGGATGGTGGGGGCGTCTGTGCCTGTGTCCTTCACCCCCCTCGGCTACTCTGGGTCCTCCTGGTCACGGCAGAGATGCGGGAGCTGGGGAGGCCCTCGCGGCGACACCCTCGTGGAACTGAATGTGACAGCAACCACCAAGTCCGAAAGCAGCCCCTCCCCCAGTCCCGCTTCAGATGAGACCTCGGCCCTAGCTGACTCCTGGATCGTAACCCTCGGAGGCTCCCTTCTGGATGAGTCCACACCGAGGGAGGGCCCGGATCACAGTGACCAGTAACCAGGACGCTGTCTTGAGTTCTGAGAAGCACAGTCAACACACTGGAGCAGCAAGTGCTTCGTGAACCCTTTATTGTTCCTAGAAAAAGAAAAAAGAAAAGAACACACATTCTTAGTGATTTTTTTTTAATTTTCATGCTGTTTTTTTGTTAGTATATTAATGTCCTAAACTGTTGGACTTTTTGCCCTCACATCTGCCATTCTTGCCTTTGGTTATCTAGACTCGTTGCTTGTATGTTTGCTAATGCCAGGCTCATGGCCCTATGCCAGTTTTTGTTTCATTGTTATACAAAAAATATTGTTATACAAAATATATATATACACAAACATACATATATTTAGAGAGAGAGAGAGACTTATCACGTTGCAAATCTAGATCTTTCATTTCTTCTGAACCCCTCAGGCAACACTAGGTTCAAGTTGATTCAAGCGTCCCTAGACACTGTCACACAGGAAATCATTCTATATTACTTAAAGTAAAAGCCTTTAAAAAAAAATGACAGCCTAAAACAAAGTTAGTTTGTTTGTTTTCTAATTTCTGGAAGGCAACTTAGATCTTCACCTTGGAGAACGAAGAGCAGAAGCATCTCTTCCTTTAGAAAATCCCAGTCCTGAGATTCTGCTTTATTAGCAGTGCCAAGAATTTAACTCACTATTTCTCTCAAGAAATCAAAGGCTCCAAGCAAGTGGATATTCAGTGGCCAGTCCTGGTTCTCCAAAATGTTTCGGGGGGACCAAGAGGTTTTTGCTGCAGACTGAAATACAAATAAGGTTTAACATAGAATTTGAGCTACTGTTACTTCTATAAATATGAAGATCTTCATTAAACTATCTGGCAATAACTTTTACAGAAAACAGGTCATCCGAACAAAACAAAACAAAACAAAACCCACTAGGATTTGATGACCTTTTAAACCTGGGTTTCCAACCCCATTCTCCTGAAGTATTGGAAAATGGGGACAAGGACCTGGGTGACGCTCACGATTAGGGTTGGGTGGCAGGTTCAATAACAGTCATTAACCACAGCAACAGCAATCATAGTCGTGGCAATAGAAATGATCAATGACCTGCCTTCAGGCATAATGCCACTGATAATTGATCCCTTGGTTGCCGTTGAGGAAGGGTGTTGATTTCTGTATTGTATAATATGCGTTTTTGAAGGTCACAGCATTAAACTTTTACAACGTGTGTGTGTGTGTGTGTGTGTGTGTGTGTGTGTGTGTGTGTTCTGAACATTAGGAATTCCATGCTTCCAATTAATGCCAGCTTTTTCATTGATTTTGATAGGAGTCCTTCCTCTGTCACATCAAAAGATGCAGGAAAAGCCCTAATTCTAAGACTTCAGCTGAAAGAGATCGGGGCTAGGAGCATCACCATTTTCAGTTTCCACTGGTATCAATCCTTTACCGAGATTAATGATACTTATAAAACATTATCCTCACAATTGCAAAAGGTCCAAGTCGCACTAAAATAAACCCTTCTCTTACCATTTATTGGGATTAATTTTACCCTTCTTTCCTCCCTAATTACTTTTATAGGTTGCTTCCCTTGTTAATTTAATGAAGGGAGTCCTTTTGTTTAATATAGCAGAGGCAAAGCAGTAAGAATTAGTCTCTAGCTAATCAGTGTCTACTAGAAACAAGCTAGAAGTAATATCGCTCTAATTCCAGTGCAATACATTTCCATAGGCTTACATTTTTCCTAAATTTTCTTTTTTTTCTATTTTTTAGACTGTTACAAAGTACATGCAAAGTAGCTGAGAAAATTTAATAGCAATGACACAAATATGGTGTCATCAGTAAAAATTTGTTATAAATTTACTATACTGTGCAACTAATATAGAACTGTACATTAATTATATGCCAATTTTTTGACAAAAAATATAGATACCAGGAAGAAATGCGTCCAAATGCTAATGATGGTTTTCTCTGGTGGTGGGATAAGGATTATAGATGATTGTTAATTTTCCCTTTGTGTTTTATGTATTTCTACCTATCTACAATGAGCAGATACTGCTTATAAAATTAGGAAGAAAACAATAAATGTCATTTTTAAAAAAAGCTTGATTCAACAAACTTTAAAATCCAACATCAAACTGAAATATATACCATAATGTAAAGTGAAGATCTCATAATATATGTTAATAGATATTTTTAAGTTTGTCAAAATTATTTATCTTAATCTATCTTTTATCAAAGAATTGTTATAAGAAAGAGTCCAAAGCATCTTTTATAGAGACTGCATCTTCTACAGAGATGATTTTGAGGATGTGGTTCCTTTACGTCACAATACATTCACCTATGAGCATCTCCCAGGAAAAATCTGTAGTTTTAGGAACCCCAAGTACCATAGTTATCCTGAATAATCAGCTTGTTTTTAATCTTATAGACATTATTAAATAAGTGGTCTGATCTGCCTAGAAGCTGAAAGACAAATCTAGGTCTAACCAACGAAATGCTTCTCCTGCTTCGGCTGTAGATTAGAACCACATACGGAAATCTTAAAAATTTCACATTATGAGGTGCCCACCTCATGAGACCTAGGAAATCAGACTTTAAGGGTGAAGGGGTTTGGGAACCTAAATCATTATAATCTGTATCTATGGTTGAGAAGCACTGAGGCGAAGTACAACCCATTAACAGGAATGCATCTTAGTTACATACTTGCTAGTTATGCATCCCAACTTTTGTTTTATCATAAATTGTAACATATTATCTTGTCATAGTTTACCCATCCTTATAAGTTGTCTTATGCAATCTTCAAAATCAAATAAGCAATACAGCACCACTGATTCGAACAGAGAAGATTGTGCTCAAGAAGAAATTCAGCTTTGGATCCCTTTCCTTCCTTCCTTCCTTCCTTCCTTCTCACCCATGGCATGTGGAAGTTCCCAGGCCAGGGACTGAACCCCAGCCAGAGCAGTGACCAGAGCCACAGCAGTGACAATGCTAGATCCTTAACCCACTGAGCCACAAGGGAACTCCTCAACTTTGGATCTTGAGCTCAGAAAATAGAACACAAAAATCTCTGTGCTACCTTATCTGTCAATAAATTAATGTACAAGATAAATAAATGTGTATTTATTTGAATTTACATGCCATTTTTATGCTGGGGAATATTTATTAAAATCTAAAATACGAGTAAAAATGCCATAGGGTTCTTCCTAATAAAGACTGTACTTAAACAATGTAACAAAATGGAACTGACCAAAATAAAAATATCTTACACTTATAATTGATATGAATGAAATAAGAATTTAGAAAAAATAATCATTTCAGTTATCTATTCTTTTCATATAATATTTTTGATATTGTATAAAGCCAGAAACGTACTAGCTTTACCCCAAATAGTAACAATGAGTCAAGAATCCTGCAACTAACAGAATAAACTATTCATGAGGGTAGAATTTTGGCATAAATTTTACTGAAATATCCCCCAAAATCTAGAAGACTGATTGACACAGTGGGTGCTCGATGAACTTTTGTTATATCTGAGATGCATAAAGTCCCCGGATGAGCAAATATAAGCACAATAAGTGATTCTTATATTTTAATACACATATTCATAGATATATGCATATAAATATTTATGCTTAGATGTAACATAAATATAAGCATATAAATATTTATGCTCAGATATACATTTAAATATTAAAATCTAAAATATGTAACATAAAAAATGTAAACTCTAAGCATATAAATATTTATGCTTTGATGTAACATAAATATAAGTACCCACATGTATAGACACACAGAATGAAAAATAATATTTATCCAAATTGCAAAGAAATACATTTAAAAATGATTCATTATACAACATGGAGAAAATGGGGATAATATACGCTCATGTTTTCATTGATCTCAAAGTTCCTATTCTGCTTTCACATAATAGAAAAAAATTCTCTATGGCAGAGTATGAATTATGCTGCATAACTTATCATTTTACCATAGAATGTATACCAGTCAAGGTAAAATGAAGAATTACATTCATCCATTGATGGTGTTTTTAAAACAATGTTTGCATGAAAAGGAAGTAGAGAAATGGTGAGATTCCATTTCGGGCTAGAAGCCTATTTTATAGTCAAATTGATGTGTCGTAGAGTGGCCTTGCATCGGAAGAGCCGAAGACATTTGGAGCTGGTCACATCTCAGCCCTTCATGGACCTGGACTGCCAAGAACGCCTTCCTCTGCTCTTGGGAGGCTTCCAGAAGGACGGTGGAGGCCAGCTTCCCTTCTGGTGAACTCCCGCCCTTGCTTAACTCAACTACTGAGCAAGGTTTGGGGGCCAAGCCTCCAAAACAGAAAAAGAAACAAGAGGTAAGCAGAAAGGAGGCCGCCCGAGTTCTTTGATTTTCGTCATCACTAATTCATGGAAAACTTGGACATTTAACTGTGTGTTAACTTGTGGGCTGGATGGAGTTGCCCAGAATACAAAATCTGAAAGCGGGCAAAGCCTCAGCCTCACCACAGCCGCCACCTGTGAGTTCCAAGCATCTTCTCAGAGAATCCAAAACTTACGTGCAAGCCTGCGGTATAAGGGGAAGCATCTTGATGGGATAAAGGGCTAATTTGGGCTTTTGTCCCAAAAAGAGAGCTGGGCAAAACCCTTTTCTTCATGGTCAGTCTGAGTGGGTCAGCATGCAGATCTGACCAGTACTTCTGAGCTCGTCCACAGACCACACATGAAAAACGGGGTCCAGACACAGAAAAGAAAATGAAGAGGTAAAACTGTTTATTCTCAGTGATCATTATCCTGTACGTATAAAATCCTTGGAAACCTACAAAACAACTATCAGAATTAATGTATAAAAACAGTATAGTGCCTGGTCGAGAAACAAAAGCAATTGTAATTCTGTACTAGAGCTGCTAAAGCATGGAAAATAAATGCAGATATAAAAGTTTTTTTTTTTTAAATGGCACTTAGAACGTACATGAGGTAAATTTAGCAAAAGGTACATGTTACCTTATCAGGACCAGTTCCTTTGTCTATAAAATTCTTTGTCTATAAAATAAATATATGACCTGCTTCTTGGATAGTTCTGAAGATGTGACGTTATCTTACATATACACTCAGAGTAAATGTTAACTGTTACTAACGTTATCACTATTATCGTGAGATGATTTTGTCCTTTAAACTATCCTGCACGAGATGGTTAAAAATAGGCTGCACATTCATTTTTCAAGTGTATTTCAAGGACGGGGAATTTTTTTCAGATAAAAGGATCTTTAAATTTTTATCTTGGTTACTTGCACATGGACTCTCCAATTATTTGTTCTCTGGTCTTTAACATACGTAATCTGTCCCTGAGTGAACGCTCGGCGTGGTTGGCTGTTGATTCGAAGCAAGTCTAAAAGGTCCAAATGCAACGTGTCCATATCTTCCTTTATTTAATTCCCATGGAGTTCGATGAGAGAGATGTCAATACCATAACAGAAAAGTGTGTAAAGTATATATGAATGACATATAAGGAAAAGCAAGCAGCAAGCAAATACATAAAAATATTTTAATAACAATAAAAGATGCTAATTAAGACAGCAGGAAAACATGATTTTTTTTACTTCCAAGCCAATTTGAATAGTCCCTGTTAGTAAGAATGCTGGAAAATGAACATCTTTATACTGGTGTTTTTTTTTTTTTGTTTGTTTGTTTGTTTGTTTTCTTTTTAGGGCTGCAACTGCGGCATATGGAAGTTCCCAGGCTAGGGGTCGAATTGGAGCTGTACGTGCCAGCCTACACCACAGCCACAGCAACACCGGATCTGAGCTGCATCTGTGACCTACGCCATAGCTCATGGCAATGCGGAATCCTTAACCTACTGAGTGAGGCCAGGGATCAAACCCGCAACCTTGTGGATACTAGTCGGGTTCTTAACCTGCTGAGCCATGACAGGAATTCAGACATCTTTATACCACTGACAAAGCTGCAAATTATTGCAAACTTTATGGATGGTAGTTGTCAATATAGATTGAAACAATAAATAAATCTTTTGACCCAGAACTACTGTTAGGAATACACCCTAAAGCAATGACAAGAAACAAGTATAATGATTTATATGGAAAGAAGTTTATCGCATTTTATAATGAGTGGAAAATAAACAATAACCTAAACACCTAACTGTAGAAAACCAGTCACGTCAATTATGATAAAGTCAGAAAAGGGACAATTTAGAAGACTTACAATATGTATTAGCAAGGACCAATATTTAAGTAATAATATTACAGTGGAGCAGAGGGTCCTAGTTTTAAAGTCTGTATAGAGGTGTCCATTTTATTAATGCAATCTCTGGGTAGTGAAATTACAGGATGTTTTCCTCTTCCTCATCCGCTTAGCGTTTCATAATAAGCACACATTATTTTATTAACTGAGAAGCACATGCGTGCACACTGATTTTAAGAAGCAGGTTACTAGAGTAAGAATTCTGGAGGCTTGGGGATTCTGTTTCAAATGTACCAGTTATTTTAATATGAAAATGTGGTTAAATTGCTACAGCAGTTGTGTTGCATTAAATACTTATGAGGGATGACATCTAGAAGACCAACCTCCCTAGCTCATATCTAACTGGGGAAAGCAAAACGATTTCCCTATAGTGCGGAGGGTTACATAAAAACGGAAGGTGTTTTTCTAGCTTAAAGGGGTGGTTGTTATTATTGTTTTTTTTTTTTTTGCATTATAGCTGGTTTACAGATTTCTGTTAAATTTTCCAACTGCACTGCTTGGTGATCCAGTTACATGTACATATATGGATTTGTCACATGTGATTAGACATAGTTCTCTATACTATACAGCTGGATCTCCTTGCTTTTCCATCACCGAAGCACTAGCTAACCCTCCCACCCCC
>PVHT021183707.1:2313857-2447429 GCA_004024745.2 Catagonus wagneri
TGCTTTTCCATCACCGAAGCACTAGCTAACCCTCCCACCCCCACTCCCCACCCCCCAGCAAGCGCAAGTCTGTTCCCCAAGTTCTCGCTTTTCTTTTCTGTTGAGAGGTTCATCTGTGCAGTATACTAGACCCCAGTTATTAGAGATTTCATATGGCATCTGTCTTTCTCCTTCTGACTTGCTTCACTCAGTATGAGGGTTTCTAATTCCATCCATGTTGCTGCGAATGACATTATTTTATCCTTTTTATGGCTGAATAGTATTCCATCGTGTATATATACCACATCTTCCTAATTCAATCATCTGTCGATGGACATTTGGGCTGTTTCCATGTCTTGCCCCGTGTGGCTTACAACATAACTACTCAAGGGTGTGGTTGTTAGACGCCCGTATCATTAGAACAACAGTTTCTACCCATGAGGCAGAGGGAAATGCAACATTTGCACAATTGACCTTTGGTTGCCAAACTGGATATTCATTACCTTCATAAGGCAACTGTTTAGTTCAGTTCTACTAAAACTCTCAGTGCCCACAAAATTAACTTTCTGACATTTGGTACCTGATAAGGACAAAGAAATGCGTTCCCAGCATGTTCCCATTTTGCGCTGGTGCAGAATTTTATGGAATGTCACTAATGACAAAGAAGAGACTGCTAATGACAAGCACGTGCTTTTGGACCATATCATTCCTCTGAGACATGATTTGAGCACTTGATGTCTATTTATAGATCCTATATACAGCTATAATATTCAAGTTGCTTGTTCTAAAAATATTGAGATTTTTAAGAAAATTGCCTACCTTCACAAAGTCAGACAGTGCTGCTTTTTTCTTTTTTGCAAGTAGTAGTTATTAGAATGCATCACCTCTCAATTTTCTTCTGTAAGGATAATCATGTTTTCATCAGAGAGAAAGAGTAGTGGTAAGAATTAACTACGATCACATTTCTGTAAAGCGCATTAAAAAAATAATAGCACAGGATCTTTCAACTCATTTTACAAGAATGACAACTCTTTTGAAGTCATTTAATTGGAATTTTATTACGTTAAATTATACTTTCCAATCTTTAAAACTGCCCAATAAAATACAGTGAAAATTATCCTCATGCAAAATTTGAGTCTCACTTCTACCATGGAAAATGGGTTTCCAGAAGCTAAAGAAGGATGACTCTGTAGGTTTATCGGGTGTGGAGGTCCCTCCCCTCTTCACACACACACACACACACACACACACACACACACACACACACACACACATACAATAGGCACTAATAGCCACAATGCCCCTCAAGATAATATAGTGTCTTTGGGAATACTTTTGTTGTCAGTACAAAGTAGCGTATTGGCAGATACCATGATTCATACAATATAAATCTTTATTGGCATAAACCTTAATCTGGAGGGTTTTTTTGCTGTCGTTTGTTTTGTTTTTTGCTTTTTAGGGCCTGCGGCATATAGAAGTATAGAAGCTCCTAGGCGGTGTCAGTTCGAAGCTGCAGCTACCAGCCACAGCAATGCCAGATCCGAGCTGGTAGCTGCGTCTGTGACCTACACCACAGCTCACAGAAATGCCGGATCCTCTAATCCACATCCTCATGGATACTAGTCAGGTTCATTATTGCTGAGCCACAAGGGGAACTCCAGTTTGGAGTTCTTTGAACTTATCTACTGGAGATTGAAATATCACTTAAACTTATTATTTTGATTTCAGATTTCTGTCTTAGATTTGAATGCCTATGAGGAAAGAGACTATGTATCTACTTTTATCTCATAGAGTTTCTGATCTTGTCATGAGGAAACCATCAGGCCAACATTTTAAAACCCAATCACCCCGCAAGCATCTGTTAAACATCTGTTGCAGCAGTTTTCAAACTTAGGCAAGCATCGTGTTTATGAAGGGAGTTTATTCAAAATACAAGGGCCAGTATGCTACTTCACACACCTGCCACTACTGTGCTTGCCACAGGGCGCTGTTTGCTTATCCACGTGGCCCTGCTCTCTGTTCCATGAGAAAGATAATGTTTCAGCATTAACTATCCAAACGTTTATTTTGCTTCACGAGTGGGTAATTTTTCTCTCTCTGCAAGTTACGATCCTGAAGGATCACCGAAGGGCTGCTCAAAAGGAAATCAGCAGTATCTTTTCATATCGTTTGCCATCTTGATAGGGAGCGCTCCCCGGAACACCGGGGACCGGAAACAGCCCTGAATCCATTCCGCCTGGACCACCGTCCAGACAGGCTGACGGGAAAGCAAGGGACTTGCTCGTTGGTGATGGCCCTGCTTGCCCTCATGGGTGGGATGCAGGAGATGGGGAAAAAGAAGCGGCTGATGGACCAGGAGACCCATTTACTATCACAAAGGAGGCAAGTCCCCTTATGGAACCCCGTGGCCGCCCCCAGCATATCGTATTGCAATACAATCGAATGAGAGCCCTTTTAGTCAACATAAAATCATCATTCCACCTAAGTAGTAAAAAATCCCAAGTCCCATTTAATAATAAGGCACGAAATATGATAATCGCTTAGAGAAATTTATGGTGCATTTTTATTGTTATTACTTTTGCAGCTTACCAGCGCACTTTGATGCATGAGGCAATTGCAAAAGTGGAAAAGAAAGCTGCCTTTGTTTCCAGCGGCAGTGAGTGGTGTCAAATCTAACAATTAAATGGTACGGACGGTCAAGTGCCCTGATAAAAAGAAACAGCTGTTAAAAGTTTCCGAATTTCTTTGTGTGTATTTTCTGTCATGAACAAATCACTGAGAGGAGTGGAATTTCACCACCAAGCTAATTGCACGTAAGAGCAACTTCTTTTAAATTACCGTGTCTTCATGCACTGGTTTGTGTATGATAGATGCTGATTTGCCTGCTTGAATTGAAGATTTCTGCTTTAGTTGAGTTGTTTCTGTTTTGACCATGCACTTACTTTAAATATTTAGCTATGTGATAATAATTTGTAAATGATATATTTTTAACGTGAAGTAGCATTCAGCCAAGAGGAAGGCCGTGCTTCTCAAAATATATAGAGAAAGAAGAAGTTCAACGCTTTGTGAGTAAGACTTTTTATATCCAACCGAGTGCACTCATTTTTATTCTGCTGTACAAATGACCTCTTAAAATCTCCTTGGTAATTCAGGCTGGCTTATTTACATACATTCTTCAATCCCGATCAGTCTAGCCATCTCTTCCTAATATCATCACTGCTGTGAAACCAGACAGCCCACACTCCACTTCTTTAAAACAGCCAGCATACGCTACCAATTCCTAAAATTAAATCTTTTTGTCTTTCTACATGTGTGTGTCACCTTGTAGGAGGACGTGTGTGTGTGTGTGTGTGTGTGTCTGTGTCTGTGTGTGTGTGTGTGAAAGAGGAAGAGTCGGGGAGAAATTATTTGCTTTAGAAGTGACCTTTAACTTGAAAGGCCTTGGAAATTAATACATATTCAATTCACATATCCACTAACACATTCTTCAAAAGCAAATTTAAGAGTTTACTACAGTTCATGACTTGATCTCCAGGCTTCTTACAGGTCTCCCTGACACTAGGCACCCACATTCCTTTCATTCTTGACCTTGCTGAGACCTCTCTCACAAATCCTCTGAAATACAGAACCAAAATATTCCCTACAGATTTGATACAGAAAGAGAGGCATAAAAGAGCAGTGCCTCTTTGTCCTCTCTTCTATTTTGTCTTCTTTTTTTTTTATTTCATATAGAAAACATTTGTCACCTTAAGCAAAGTAAGACTTTTGCAAATAAGTTGTGGAGTCTTAATATAGTGATCCGAAATCTGAACTAAATGTGCATCGAGTTGAGTCACCATTGGCATAAATTTTAGCTCCCTACACACAGTAAAACAGGTCCAACATTGTCTAACCTAATTTTATTTCTTCATATCACAGAACACTTTATTGGCACTAGTAATTTGCTTTGTAATGCCTTCTTAATTAGCTGTGTTTTGGGGGGCTTTTTGTTTTTGTTTTTGCTTTTGTTTAGTATTGAAGACATTTGCTCTTGCCAAGTAAATGTCCAAAGGCAGACAGGAAACCAAAACCCACCTACAGTTAAAATATTTAGTAACAATTTCGAATATTTCTGTCTTGATTTCTATTTCATGAACATTTTTCTCACAGTTATTGGGTTAGAAGATTGACTATGTATTCATATATTTTTTCCAAGACCACATAATTTCTAACCTTCACAGTCAAAAGGAAAAACAAACATACCCAATACAAATCTCTCTAACTATAAATTCCCAATCTTATTTGCTCCAGGGCATTAAAATGCTATTCTTATACTTTCTTTTGGGTGTTTTCCATTCTTTACTCACTTGAAATGCTTGATTATATATTAACTTCTTCACCAAATTTATCTTTATTGTCAGCATTACTGTATCACATTTGATTAATGCAATGCTAAAATTTCATTGAGTGTTATTTATTATTGGACAGGATTTACAAAAGTGTATTTGCTAAGTGCAAATTATTATGGTAACAGTAAGGAAATATTTAAATGATGAATGCTTCACAATATTTTCATCATTTAAATATATTGGAGAGATAAACATGAAAAAGAAATTAAGCATATTTTCTTCATGCTTTGTCCTAAAGGAGAAAAATCGGTGAAAGAGATTGATTTTTTTTAACTCAGAGGATATCTTATGAGAGATAACTTGACATTAAAAATGATTGATAAACTTATCTCAAAAAGTCAAAGTGAAAGATAATTTCAAAGAGCTCCAAGGAATTGAAATGGACTAGGGATTGTGCCCACTTCTCTAACAGACTCAGTTCCCTATTTGTCCATCGAAAGGGCTTTGCAACTCCTGTATGATCTAAAAGGAGGATGACCAAATACTTTGCCTTTCAAAATAGGACTCTTGGAGAAAAAAAGAAGACAGACTTAATAATAATACTAAGATACTAAGAATGAATGCAGATTGTCTTGGGCAATTTGAGATACCCAGGTATGTCCCTCCAGCTGGAGAGCAGCTGTTTCTCTGGAGGTAAATTACAGTAATCCAAATTAAATGTTCAGTTAAGATGAAGTGAAGAAGATACAAGGGACCCTAAATAACCATCACCCTACTGGAGAAGGAGCACAAAGTTGGAGGACTCACTTTCTGATTTCAAACAAGCTGCAGGAGAAGTTTGATCAAGAAGGTGCCGTGCAGGCATCAGGACATCCATACACACCCATAGAACAGATTCAAGAGTCCATGAAAAAAATCTTTACATTTTTGGTTAATGTCAACATGGGAGCCAGAACAAATCAATGGAAAATAATAGTCTTTTCAACAAAGGGAGCCAGAACAAATGGATATCCACGTTTAAAGTAATGAAGCTGGATCCCTACCTCACACCGTATTTAAAAATTGACTCAGAATGGACGAAAGACTAAAATGTAAGAATTGAAACTATAATACTCTTAAAATACAGAGGTAAATTTTTGTGATTTTGTATTAGTCTAGGGTTTCTTAGATATGACACCAACAGCACAAGCAACAAAAGAAAAATAGATTAGTAAGATTTCATAATAATTAACAATACTTGTACATCAAAAAAAAAACTATCAAGAAAGTGAAACAACAGCTCATAGAATGAGACAAAATGCTAATAAATCCCCTAAGGGACTTGTATCCAGGATGTACAACACTTACAACTTAACAGGAAAAAGACAATAACCCAATCTTTTACATGGACAAAGGATTTGAATATTTTTCAAAGTAAATATACAAATGACCAATAAACATCTGAAAAAAATACTTAGTATCAATAAAAATGTAAATCAAAAACCAATGAGCTACCACTTCACACTCACTAATAAGTAAAAAAAAGCAGTAGCAAACTTCAGCAGGGATGTCAAGAAACTGAACTCTCATACATTGCTGGTGGGAAAGTAAAATGGTCCTGTCATCACCAAAAACAACTTTGCAGTTCTTCAAAAAGCTAAGCATAGGGTCACCTATGACTCATCAATTCTACTCCTAGGAATGTACCCAACATAACTGAAAATAAGTGTCTACACACAACGAATCGTACAGAAGTGTTCAAAACAACATCATTCATTGTAGCAAAAGAGTACAAACAACTCAAACACCTATCAAGTGATGAATAAAAAAAACGTGAAGCTATTATTTAAAAATGAAGCTATTAAGTATACATTTTGAAGAATAGCAAGAGTTCTGACAATGTCAGCTACCTTTTGCCTACCTACCAATGTCAGGCACCAAATGAAAAACTCAGCATATTTTCAATGAAAATCAACTTGTCTCTAATACAGAAACATCAACTATATCTTCTTACCTGTGGTTTTAACTTTATAAAATCATTTCCATTTTATATTTACAATCTTTTAAAATAAATTATTTTCATCCTTTTCTGTAACAGTTATCACAAATCTGTCTGTTTTTACTCTAATAAATTTAATGATTTTTGTATGTACAAGTTTTAATCCCAGATTCTTGTTGGAGGTTTAAGGTTGAGTTCTCACGTCTTATTGATCTCTCCACCCTCCTCCTACTTATCAGCTCCCCACTTAAAATTAACTTTCTGATAATAATTAGTAAGTCAAAATCATGACATTTCCACTGCTCAAATAGGGTAGGACAGTGAAGATTTTTATGGGGGGGGGAGGGTGTGAATTCTCCTTACAGTGTTTCCTCTACTTACAGTGTTCCCTCTACTTCATTTTTACTGCAAGGCACTCAGCATCTGAACCAGACAAGACTACGGAATCTGGTGTAGGCTGTTCAGTTGGTGAAAATGATGACGCAGGTTCTGTATCATTTCGTCTGCACTTCAGTTGTAAAAAACAAACACAAAAACAAACAAACAGTAGAGGCACAAAGCACACTCACTCAAAAGCAGTCGGAGGTGACTGCATTCAGCCCTCATGGGTGCACAGCCCAGATTCTGACCACCCCCCACCCCTGGCAGAGGAACTTGCAGGATCGGGGAGTGTGGATCGTGGTTTTGCTGCCCTTTCAGCAATGAGGTCCCTGCAGAACCCCCACCCCCACCCCAGACCAAAAGTTCTGCTTTTACTCCAATGAAGAGCGTTCTTTTTTGAGCCACAGTGTGTCCCTTCTTGGGAAAGGAGGCCTTCAGCAGGCTTGGCCCTGACCTGGGCGCCCTCCTCCCCCGAACTGCGCGGGCTGCTGTGCTGGCAGGAAGCGGCAGGGGAGAGCAGGGTCCATGCGACCCGGTGTAACCCGCGGGAGAGCCTGACGGGCACCTGCCTTTCAGGTGTGAAACTTCACCGGGGGCTCCTTCAGCACCCGCATGCGGAAATGGCCACTTCTGCTTCTAGACCCAAAGGAGTCTACGCCCCAGTAGAGGACGGGCACTACATCTGGTCACTTCTTAGCACAGGTGGGTGTCAGATCTTTGCTGGTTGGACAGTGGGTGGTTGCAGCACTAAGCCCCCCGGGAGAAGAACCCCAGGACCGCTTCATGGTTCCACCACTGATTCTCGAAGTCTGGCCTGTGTTATAATTTTCTAGTGCCCATAACTGCCACTCAAGGACTTCTTCTCTATTAATTAGCACATTCTCAACGAAACATATTAGCGGAGAAGCCCGCCAGAAATATGGCTTCAATTGAGGATATTCTCTTGGCTGCCTGTGATCGGCAGGCCTGATACGTAACAGCTAATGAACAGTTTGGGAAAATCATGGTTATTTTCTAGAAGAAGTAGCAAGATGTTATCCTAGTCATTTTCTGGAGCCTTCGGATTAATGGGTATCCGCAGCTTGTAACACTAGATTTGGGGGTGCAGGGGGTTAATGTGGATCCCTTCTGTTGATTCCTAAATCAACAGCCATAAAGCATTGAAATAGTTTCCACATTTTCCTGCCCTTGAACTGACAGTGTTGTTCCCAGCTCTGTGAAAACATGGCACTTTTTTGACATTTGTAGAAATAGCAATTATGCCTAGCAAGAAACACGAAAACCCCAAGTCATCTTGTCTGACTTTAACTGTTTCCACTGACATGGGTCAAAACTGCTTCAGGAACACGGTTACTCAGGTGAATAACTATTGAAGTAATAAACCAGGAAGCTGAATCAAGTAGGACGTAAACACAAGGCCAGAACCGGGGCAACAAAGCAGGGCCTGTGTTTACTTGCAAACAAGATTAAACAAACGGAAAGGTTTTCAGAATGTTACCTTATTTCTCCATTTTTTTTTCCCCTTCTGGAGACCAAATGTCATATGAAGAAGGTGGCCACGTTGCTGGGGAAACAAATCCAACCTGTTTGATTTCCAGGTTCTGGTCTGACCCCCAGCAGAAGAGCCGCTGCTGACTCAGGCAGATGCTTGGAGCCCAGAGGTTGTCACCCAAGCGTTAAAGCCACCAGCCCAGGCCCCCCGGTTCAAGCCCTGCTGCCAGTTTACGAGGCCCTTCTGGCAGTTTCACTGACCCGCTCTCCAATGTCCTCTTCTAATCTTCAGGAAAAAACCAACATTTCCCTCTAAGTCACTTTTTGAGTCTTAAAAGGGGATGACAATACCCTTCAACCTTACAGGTGTATTGCTCAAGGAATATTGTTCAACTTTAATGAAAACCAAAGAAATGAGGATCAAAATCACCACCTGGGAACCTCCATATGCCACGAGTGTGGCCCTAGATAAGGCAAAAAGACAAAAAAATCACCGCTATAACTAACACCATGATGGTACCCTTTTTAAGCCCCTTGCGGGTCTCGCAGTTTTGAGAACAGATTGTAATTAGATCTTTTAAGAGCTTCCGAATATGCTATCGATACCCTACACCCTAATCTGTTTGTCTTCTGCTCTCTCTCTCTCAGCAAATCGGGCTGTCTGCTCAGATCTGCCTCTCAGGCCCCGAGGGGGGACTCACAGAAAGGCAGTCCCCATAAATCCCGCAGACGCGGGACCCTGCCTCCCAGTCTGTTTGCTGAGGACCTCATCCGCACACAGAAGGTGACAAGGTCACGACCCAACCGGTAGAGTCTCAAGCAAAATCTGTGTTGTGTGGGGACGTGAGTTTGGGGTAAACCACAAGCATCTGACATTTTTCTAAAAACAAATTGGCTTTATCCATACCAAAGTTAAACCCCACAGCCTTAAAAAAAAAATAAACAAACAAATTTTAATCACAATATTAAGGACGTGTAGGAACAAGTCAGGACCATTAGTCTTACGAGAACTATTAAAATCATAGCTTAGGTGTGGAAACCTTGCAGAATTTCACTGCTGCCGCTGCTCTTGGTCATCACCGGCTTTACCGAGTTGGAAATGTACTCCCCCTTTTGACAGATGGGGTAACAAAGCTTCAATGTTTGGGTGATTTGTCAAGGGGTGCCTGTAGGACCGAAGGGTGTCGAGGTCACAGGCAAACCTAAAGTTCCTCACCTGGTACCTGTGCTGTCTCTGAGGCAGCCACCGGCCACGTGTGGCCAGTCCGAATTGAATGTTATAGAATACAAAAGGCACATTGGACTTTGAGGATTTAGTGCCAATGTTAAAAAGCAAAATAACTCAGTAGGTTTTTCATATTGGTCACTTATTAAAATGCTGTATTTTGGATATACTGGGTTAAACTATCATTAAGATTTATTATTACCCATTTGTCTTTTTTCCTTTCTCCATTTTTTTTCTTTTTTCTTTTTTTACTTTTTAGGGCTGCACCCGAGACATATGGAAGTTCCCAGGCTAGGGGTCGAATCAGAGCTACAGCTGCTGGCCTACACCACAGTCACAGCCACACGGGATCCGAGCTGCATCTGTGACCTACACCACAGCTCACGGCAACACGGGATCCTTAACTCACTGAGCAAGGCCAGGGATCGAACCCACATCTTCATGGTTCCTAGTCTGGTTTGTTACCATCGAGCCATGGGAACTCACTTTTTCCCTTTCTTTAATTGGTTAATAGAACATTTAAAACCATATATGTGGCTATATATGTGGCTTTCCTTTGCAATTTGTATTTTTTTTCTGGTGGAAGGTGCTGTATTATATACGTTTTATGCTCTAAAGACATCTGTTTCCTATTTTACTCACATACACACACACACGCACATACATAACACAAATACGCACCTCTTCCGAATTAGTCTGTCAAAAGAAAATTACATACATTTTGTCTCTTCTTTGGGCTGAGATTTCAGGTGCCAAGTCCCTATTGTATTTAATTTCTCTACAATTAGAACTGAAATGTCCCTTTTAGTCACAACTAAAAAGACATCTTTGAAATCAGTAACCTCTGTTTCCATTGTTAAGATAATGTAATTTGGCATGATTCCGTGAAATTAAGATTTAGTATCTTCAACTTTTTTCCCCTTGAATGAAACAAATGCAATGAATGCATCAAATAACCTCCCTATTTTATCTTTAACAAAAATTCCAAACCTACTATTTTTTTTTTTTTTTTTTTTTTTTTGCATTTTGTCATTTTAGGGCCGCACCCGCGCGGCATGTGGAGGTTCCCAGGCTAGGGATCTAATCAGAGCTGTAGCCGCTGGCCTTCGCCACAGCCACAGCAACGCGGGATCCGAGCCTCGTCTGCCACCTACATGACAGCTCACGGCAACGCCTGATCCTTAACCCACTGAGCAAGGCCAGGGATCAAACCCTCAACCTCATGGTTCCTAGTCAGATTCGTTAACCACTGCGCCACGACGGGAACTCCCAAACCTACCACTTTTCCCTACTAGTGAATTGATGTCTTCAATGACAGCACCAGGAAGGCCAGAATAATAATTTAGGTTTGAGATTTCACCTTTTTGTTGTTGAAGGAGGGAGATACTGGACTTGCACGACATGATATCCTCTCACTAGGGGATGATAGCAGAGGGCAGGAAGAAAATGAAACAAAACAAAATAAATATAAAACATACCAAAAGGCATTTGAATTGCCTTACCCTCTAATGATCAAGTAATTGGAGTATTTGAGTTGCTACCTGATTCTAGCTGAGGATTTAAATTTGAATTCCGGATGCTCACAGAATACATTTTCTTCCCATCTCCCTTGTCACCAGCATTCGGAAAGCGAAGCTGGCAACGGGCTGCGTACATTGCCTGGTTTAATAATAGCTGGATTTGTCAAAGAAGATGGCTCGTTCCCTCTCACAGTCTGATGGAGTTGATTTAATTCGGCTCCTTAAATTGCCCCATATTGTGAATTTCAATATGCATGTGTAACTGCTTCCTTTCTAGTGAAGTTTTCGAGGGAGCCACTATTGCCATCGGATTGGGTTGGAGGGGGGCGGTGTTTTCTCTTCATTTTCATTCTCAAAGGCTCAGAATTCATGCTCCCTTAAAATGATATGATTAATGCTACTGTTAGCTCCATGAGAAAATTTGAAAAGAATAAGCACAAACCACTTAACTAAAACAAATAGGACCTTTTTTGTTGAATTGCCAGTGACATATTAAGGTCATAGGCCGCCAAGTTCCAAATGACCCTTTATTTCCATCTGACTTAAAATTCTCTTCACCTGTTTCATTTATAATTAAGGAAATTAAGCACTCATGCATGCATACTCTTTTTTCCTTTTCTTGAGAGCATAATTTGGATTTTATGTCTTTAAGTTAAAAATGTACTTAGACAGTCATTAGGGCAAGGCAATTTAGAAGTCCCGACATCCCTTTCTTCATAAAAACATAATTCCAGGTAATATTGAAAGACATGTTTTATTTGTTCTCAACAATTGCAGCTAGTTTCCTGTTATTCTAGAGCCCCAGAACCTTCGCAAAGAGCACGGTCACTGGAGCTGCGGAAGGAAGCAAGGAGCGTATTCTGTCAACTGCGCGTTCTTTCCCTGTGATGTTTGTGGGAATGAAAAATCAAGCAGAGATAACACTAAGGAAGAACGGTTCAGTCGTGGACAGTCACCGGACACCTGCGGTGCTTTGCATGTATGGTATCCTGTCGCCATCACGGATTCGGTGCAGGAAGGGACTTGGGGATGCCCGGCAGGGAACGGTATGACACACTGGCGCTCTCTGGTCAGCCCCAGGCTGAGGGGGGACGCGCAGGTGCATTCGATGGCCTGCAGGTCCCTGGGCTAATCACAAACCTTGCGATTCCAGAGAGAGTGCGCTTGAGTGATTTTGCATCTGATCTTTCTTTGCTTTCACCAATGTTCAGCGCAAGTATATTTCATTGCTATTCATTTGAACTTGATGGGCGCTGGGAGCCTGCCTGCACCCGTGTTTTTCCCAAATGACAAGCAACCCGGTTCCCTGCTCTGTGCAGCCCTTGACGTTTTCCATGATTTTCCACATACGTCTTCTCACCCAGTGGATCTGACCAAAACCAAATAAAATTACAATCTGATGCAAACACTTTTTATGACAAGATTATATATCTGCTACTTCCTTGGTTTATTAAACGGACACAGATATTTGTTAATTCAGAAGGCATAGGGGCTCTGAGGCTGAAACCTAGAATTCAGATAATGTCCCAATTCATTAAGTGGACTGATATTTTTTCCTTTTTTTTAAAACTGAATAAAAAAAAGTCAAATTGAGTAGCATGCCATTCAATCAGAAATATGGACTATCCAGCAAGTGTCTTCTTTTGGTGCAGCCTAATATTACAAACTAAAGTTCACTGTATTGCTTATGAAATTCTGATTTCATCCAGAGATTCCCAACACAATTTTCTGAAAAAAAAAATTTTCCTAATTAAATTTTTAGGAAATATTAGGACCAGAAAAAAGATGTATCATATCTTCACCTCATACGTGAAAACTCTGGCTATTGCATAGATTCATATTTAATTATGTCTGTTTCAAATCAAAGCTATTATTCAAACTGAGGAGTTCCTGCTGTGGCACAGTGGGTTAAGGATCAGGCGTTGCTGCAGCTGTGGCTCAGATTTGATCCCCGGCTCAGGAACTTCCATATGAGTTGAAACTTATTCTGCTTCCACATTGTAAAATGTGTTTCCATTGGTCCTTATCTTTTAAAGAAATTGTAACTATAGTGATTATTGTAATGTTTATCTTTTTAAAAAAATTGTCTTTCCTCATCATCCCATCATAGGCTTCCAAAAGATTCTAAATAAATCTTTATGTAATAGTTTGTCACTGTACACCCCACCCAACTCAGCTTTGAAATTTTTAAATGCATGGATGGCCAAAAGAAAATTAAAATCTTATTTTTATTTGTTTGTAATTAAACTATCCAAATGTGTTTTTATGAGAGCTGTTCTATGTTCAGAAAACCTCGTAACTCCCTTAGAGATATTTTCCTTTGAAGAAGGAAGCTTTCTTTTGCCAAGCCCAAAGTTCAAACCCCAACAGCTTTCAAGTTCAGTTGGAAACTCATAACAGTCTTATAATAGATTCTGCTTCGACAATATATTTACTTCCCCTTCATATAAAAACGACTCTACAGTAGGACATTTGGGTATTTTCTTTCAAACGGAGAAGGTATCACAAGGACACTTTCTACTTTATTATCAGAAAGATAAGCAGTCTAGACGAGGGGGAAAAAAAAGGTAGGATACCGGCATGTTTTTCAAACATTAAAAGACAAAAACCTCTTATTTCATTGTGCCCAATCTCCAGTTCGGCTTCACGCTGACTTCTCTGTTTCTGCATGCTCGGTGATTACCAGGCTCGAACCCAGAAGCACTGAGGCAGAACAAAGTAAGGACCTGGAAAAAAATCCTCCTAATACAGACTCAGTCTCAGTTTTGTCTTAACACGATCTCATGGAAAACAGGCAAGACTGAAATATTAGTGGAATCCTCACACTAGATATTTTATATTAATCAATTTTCAGTCATTTTCACTTATTCATTTTTGAGACAAAATTCATATACTGTAAAATTCACCCATTTAAGCCTCTGATTCAGTGAATTGTAATATGTTCACCAATTGGTGCAATCACCACCTTTGTCAAATTCCACATTATTTTCATTTCCTGAAAAAAAGAAACCACAAGCCTGTTGGCAGTTAGTTCATCCTCTGTTTACCATCCCGGTACCTAGCCATCAACAATATAATTTCTAGCTTCATACATTGGCCTACTCTGGATAGTTGGTATAAATGGAATCAAATAGGAGTCGTGGCCCAGTGGAAATGAATCTGACTAGCATCCATGAAGACGCAGGTTCGATCCCTGGCCTTTCTCAGTGGGTTAATGATCCGGCATCACCATGAGCTCTGATGGAGGCTGATGATGCAGCTTGGATCCCGTGTTGCTGTGGCTGTGGTATAGGTCAGCATCTGCAGCTCCAATTCGACCCCCAGCCTGGGAGCCTCCATATGCCGCAGGTGCAGCCCTAAAAAGATAAATAAATATATAAATAAATGAATAAACAAACAAATAAATAGAATTAAACAACCTATACTATTTGTGTCTGGCTTCTTTCACTTAGCATAAGGTTTTTCAGGCTCATCCAGGTGGTAGCATGTCTGAGCACTTCACTCCTTTTTGTGGTTGTATAATATTCCATTGATTGACAGAACTCCCTCTGATTTTTCCATTCACCTACTGATAAATCGTGGTGTTATTTTCACTCTTTGGTGACTATGAATAAGGCTTCCACTGATATGCATGTTTTTGTGTGGACTTAAATTTTCAATGCTGGAGGTATGTACCTAGCAATGGAATTGTTAAGTCATATGATAACTCTGTTTAATATTTTGTTAAATGGCCAAAATGTTTTCCAGTATAGTTACATTCTAAGATTTTAATACACTGGTGCCATTTTATATCCTTCTAAATATTAAAGCCAAATGGTGTCCATATATCTGATAAGCAAAATTATCATGTTCGATTCTTTGAATCCTTTCTTCTGCCTTTTAACATGTCACCGATACCAGCAATTTTAAAAGTTAAGAATTTTCATGAGTTAGATTAGATTGTGAAAATTATTTTCTAAGACGGTAGTTAAGGAGTGAGTCTCAGTGAACATGATGACTGTGTCATTTTGGATCCATTGCCTATCATGTACTGTAAATTTTGATCCCCAACGAACAATTTCTTTAGAAACGTACACACTTTTGCAAAAGTATCTTCTCGGCAACAATTACAAAGTGAATTATTTCGCTATAATCATTCATTCAGGATAAACCAATAAAAAATTCAGCCTATTTTCCATAATGAGCACGATTCATGAGCACCATAAAAAAGTACGTGTCAAGAAATTAGCTCTGTGTCATTGACAGCAATGTGAAATAGCATATAACTAATGAAACGAGGGACATGGAACTAATGAAACATCAAGGAGAATTAATATGATGCCCTTCCTATTTCTAAAAGCATTTAGGGAAAAAAGGCCCCAACTCTAATGGATCATACAGCATGATTATCTTCAGCTTGGAATTCTAAAACAATCATTGATCATGTGCAAGAGATTTGCTAAAAATCTTACCTTCACTGAAGAACCGCTCTGCCTGCAGTGACTTTGAAATAGATGACATGTCAGCTGCCAGTTATGCTAATTTCAGAGCAGAAACCAACCAAGGTGAATTACCGAGCTGCCTTCCAAGGCTAGTTGCACATTGCATCATCGATTTTTCAGCCTTTGTTCTGATTTCTGATTAAATGAGAAACATTAAGCCTCTCTCTCTGTCTCGCTCTCTCTCTCTCCCCCACCTGTCTTTGTCTCTCTTTGTCTTTCTATCTCTATTTCTCTCTCCAACTCTTTCTCTGTAACATGTCATTTTGAAATTAAGATATTAATATCTCAAAAGAAATGCCGTTCCTGACAATTTCATACCTGTTCTTTCATTAAAACTATTTTTTCATCATCAGTCTATAAGAATACATTGGATAAGAAAGTTTATAAGTTGAAAATAAGCATAATGTGCTTTGGCATAGAACATGCTTTAGGAATCAAACTAGCCTCTTAAATTCAAAAAAAATGCCTTTGACTTCTTATTTGTGATATGAAGACCAAACTTATTTGCTTGCTTTCCAATAAAAATTTACATTGCTTTTCTTATAGTCATGAAATTTTCTAATTAAAAGTTCTGTTTATCCTCACATAGTAAACTATCACTTCTTTAGCCATCTATTTTAACCTTTCTTCTTTATTCATTTTTGTATATATTTTAGTTTTGCACAGAAAACAACTACATTGCTTTTATGTCTGAGAAGTGTGTGTGACCAGTTTGTCAAATATAAGCTGAGTTAATTTCCTCTTCGCAGTTTCTGTGTCACTCCTGGTTCCGCCTCTACACAGGAATAGGTTTCAACAGGAATAAGCAACCCAGACTATGAAACCATTATCGAATGATTAGCAGCCTTGCATAAGAAATACCTAACAGCATGTTTCTAAAAAAAAAAAATAAGTCAACGTGCTTATTCTCATTTTAAAGATGGTGAAACAAATGACCAAACGTGGTTGAATGAAACACAACCACAACTATAAAAGGTTTGGCACACTTTTTAAACATTTGACTTATTCCATCAAAATGAATGTTCTTTATGTCAATTAAATTTGTTGAAATGACTGTATGTTGGGAGGGGGTTGAAAATGAGGCCATAGCAATGTTCTGTGAATGCAGTTATCGGAGGAGGTGACATACCAGGCATCGATGCTGAACTGTTATATTGGTTATATCAAAATTCAGAATCAAATATTCAACCTCAAACCATCACCAACTCTCTCTTATTTTACTGCTGATAATAATAGGCATGATCTAGCAATCACAGGAGAATACAAGGAAGCTATTGATATTGTTGGTTGCTGGGAAATTAGTGTTGCCATTAACACAGTAAGGACACAGAACTAATTGGTTGACCTGCGGGAAAGATGAATTATGTTCTGATGCTGTAGCCATTACCATGCATGCAAGTGTTTTTTATGGACACTTTCTCAGTAAACATATGGGTAACTGGGGCAAAGGCAGATTTCCTCAAGGTCAGCCTCTGCCCAACATCACACTCAAAAGAAATCATATTCTGAAACTAACATCCTTGAAAAATAATCAATTTATTGTAGATCTTCCTGAAGTGGTGAATCAAGGGGTGACACAGTCATTCACACATCGAAGATTTCCAAAATTATTCTTCAGACAACCCCCATGTTTCCACTTAAGTGTGAAATTTAACGGCAGCTGTTAAAATTCTCTCTCCCTACTTTGGGTTTCTTTGCTTTAAAAATGCTTATGTTTTCTTGTTCTCCCTCTGCACCCCTGCCCCCACGCCACTCACAAATGGCTCCTGCTCTGACAAGTGACACTTCATCTCCCTGGTGTCTGGCGGCTGTCTTCTGCTCTTGCTTAGATGCATTTTCTCACGGGCACAGCTGTGCTAGAAATTTTTGCACCTCCTATCACATCCCTCTTCCCCAAAGAAGATTACTAATTGTAAAATTCTCTCAGAGAGCTGGGCAAGAAGACAAAGGACACTGTTCCTTGTGATAGCTGGGATTCAGATCTAACAACCCCTGCCCCTTTTCTTTTCCTTCTCCTATTGCTTGGGCACTAGGCTAGGCTACCGACACCCCTGGGGACTGGAGGGTGTGAGTCAGCATTTTTTTAAGTGCTCCTTGAAGTCGCTCTTCTGTAACTCTTCTGGGAGCCAACACCTGCCAGTGCTGTCAATCACCTGCACTTCTCTGCCTGTGCCTTTCACTGGCTCTCTCCACAACTGACACAATATTTGTCTTGTCTTCTTTTCTGACTGCTACACACCTCTTCTTAACAAATCAGGCTTTTCCAGGTCCTTTTAGCAGACAATACTGAGGGCCAGAGAAAACCCCATTGACCAGGGGTCTGGTATCTACTGCACAAGCAGGGAAAGACTGCCACTCACGTCTCTCCCCTGTTCAGAAAGAACCTGAATTGTTAAAGCAATCCAATGGCCATGATCCTTGTATTAAAAACTAATTTTCTGATTGTGACTTCACAAAATAATTTGTTAAGTGTGCTCAATTTAGGGAAGTAAGGTTGGTTAAGGCCATTTTTGATATGTATCCGTTCTCAACTGTTCATTCTCCTCCAAAAATATAATTGTCATCTCATGGCAGTCCACTTTCTTTCTTCCTTGGATAGTATTTCAAGAATCATAAAACACATGATGAAGTTGCTGCCCCAGGAGTTTCCATTGTGGCTCAATGGTAATGAATCCGACTGGTATCCAAGAGGACATGGGTTTGACTCCTAGCCTCGCTCAGTAGGTTAAGGTTCCTGCATTGCTGTGAGCTGCAGTATAGGTCACAGACGGCTCAGATCCCATGTTGCTGTGCCTGTGGTGTAGGCCATTGGCTGCAAATCTGATTCTGTCCCTAGCCTGGAAGTTCCATGTGCCATAGGTGTGGCCATAAAAAAGGCAAGAAAGAAAAAAAGGGAGAAAGAGAGAAAGAAAGAAAGAGAGAGAGAAAGAAAGAAAGAAAGGAAGGAAGAAAGAAAAGAAAAGAAAGGAAAAAAAAAAGAAAAGAAGGAGGGAGGGAGGAAGGAAGGAAGGAAAGAAGGAAGGAAGAAAGGGAGAAAATTGCTGCCCCAAACACTCCGTTCTTGTATGACTATCAGCAATTAATCTACTTCCACTCATGGTCCTTCCAAATGAGGTTGCTCTTCTAAATGAAGAGGATGAGGGCTATTCATCTGGCACTTAATTGCTGAGGTATTAAGGTTTATTAAAATGTATTATTCCTGAATCAAAATTGGCACATTTCTGGAAATTTAGAGGATTTCAATGAATTATTCTACTGGAAAATCTGCCCACTTCACACATCGGGACAGAATTTAGTGTTTCTTGGATGAAGGGCTTGGGGGACTTCCTACAGACACATCTATAGAATAGCTACAGAAAGCCCTGTGGTCATGTTTGTATCAATAATGTCTTGAGCTGGAGTTTGAAATGGCAGTTCTCTTTTTTACTTTAAAGAATGTACATTCATCATTTTCAAGTAAATTGTTGTGACTTGGTTAAGCCTTAATGCATGGTGTCATCTCGCACATTTTCATCACGTTATATCAGTTTTCATTAACTGTTCCTTAAGCATGCACATGTAATATAAAATTATTTATCCACCTTATCTCACTATTAAAGCCAATTTAACAATATCGCTCCAAAATGTCTTTGGGTATGACATTTTCTTGTGTTTCACTGATGTCTTTTTCTAGGAAAAGTTGGAGAATGTGGATTTTGCAATGTGGAAACTTTTGCTCCTTCTTAGTGGGCTGCCATTTAGAAAGTGTGAAATCACTGTTCCAGAAAGTGGTAGGTTAATAGTGTTGAGCAGTAAACTGAGGCATACCACCTTTTTTCCAGAGTTTGAGCATGCATCAATTCAAATTGGGCAAAACCAAACCCAAGATGTTTAGGACCAGTACATAGGAGGCAGTTTTTATACAGAAGACACTGAAGCAAAGCAATTATTTGCTTGGCTAAAGCTTATGTATTTACCTTATTTGGAAAATCTTAGCTGGATTTTGCGACTGGTTGTGTATTATGGAAGAACAAAGTTGACTGCATTTTGGATCTCTTTTATTTAACCTTTGTATTCTATTGCTTTTGCCACAAGTTAGGAGTGTTGCCTGTAGTCTGAAATATACAGGACAGCACATTCTCCAGGCTCTGATCTTCAAGGGTATAACACTTTACATTCATGTAGAGATTAAAAAGTTGAAGAATAGAGAATAACATTTGAGTTGTCAGAGGTTTATAGGTGATCTGACCTACGTGGACAGCTCCAAGAACAAAGGATTCCAGCACCAACAAGTTTGCAACAACCAACCACACCCCCTTCCCCTCTGAGTAGAAAGAAAGCCTGAATTCTGACCGGGATAAGTTGGTTCTTTGAACATTAGTCCACCATCTTGGTCTGCTAGCTTTCCAAATATCATTGCTCTTCCTTGCCCCGACACTTCGTCTCTCGATTTATTGGCTTGTCATGTAGTGAGCACTCCACGCTTGGACGCAATAACAGCAGAGCTTAAGTTTTGCTCTCTCAGATTCCAGGGGATTGACTCTGGCTTCGGTTTTGGTGAGCACCGCAGCCCTGCTCAAGTACTTTAACTAGTCTTGGGGATGATGGTATCAACAGAGTAGGTGAAAATAACAGTAGAATACTCCAAATAAGTTTAGAGGTACCTTCCTATTGCTTTCTCAGCTCCTCTTGCTTGCACAGCAAAATTGTCTAGGCAATGGGCTGTGCTGTTGGAAATAGCTGAGACTGTGCCCTTCTAATTGTAAATTGAAGAATGGGTCTTGATTTGTTCTCGCTCTTTCTTCCTCCCTCTGTCCCCTCTCTCTTCCCACCCCACTGGATGGGGAAACAGGACTGCAAAAACCTCCTCTTGTAAAAGGAGTAGAACATGTGCTTTGAAATCGCATCATTGATTTTTATTCAAATTTAGCATACAGTGTTAACAACTGCGTTGGGTGGAAGATTTCCCAAAGCCTTAGTAACTACAGGGGGGGAAACAGTGACTCAAAAGCACTGATAAATAAGAAAATACATTCTAGGAACTTTAATATAAAGCAGGACTGTAAATCACTCACCTAGAAAATTAAATAGAATCCTCCCTTTTCTTAATCCAGCCGGAGTGACTCCGTCTTCACTTCGCAGAAGATGAAGCGATGGCTGAAACTGCACTTCCGCTGAAGTGTAATATGCTTTCTTTTCAAGGGGAGGCGTTGAGCTCGAGATTGAGTCAGCACATCTGTAACCCAAGCCGAGCCCCTGCTGAAGGCGACCTTGGTCTGCGTGACGGTAATTTACGGAACAGGAATACCACACAGGGCTTTGAAAAAGATGGATGGAAGGAGAGTGTGGATACGTGTGTGGTTTTGAAAGCTAACACTGGATCCAGGTCACTTTCTACCACAGGGCTGGTTCCGAGGATGGAGCTGGGTGCTAAGTGTGGTCATGGCAGCAAAGACAGATTGTTAAGGGCTTTTACCGATTCCTTATCAAATGAAGCAAATTCCTGAAATTTCCTTATTGGGTAATAAATGATTTTGACGAAACCAACAGAGGTAGTTGAGATCCAGATGCTTCTGCTTGTAACCTCCCTGAGCCTCGGTTTTCCTATCTGAAAACTGTAGATAATTGCTGCAAAATATAATGTTCCCATGATTTTTTAGGTGGAGAAATGCACAAACGTTAACCTAGCACCAAGCCTGGCATTTGGTGATACTTTAGCTATAATTTGTACTGGCCAATAAGGTTATTCTTCCAACTGGGGCTCTTAGCACTAAGACGATTGGTCATCTGGGCTCGGACTGGGGATCTGTCCCAGGGCTCACATTGTTTCTAAAAGCCCATTTTCAAGCTCACTGATAGCAGAAAGCTAGCTTCCAGGACACTTTGTTCACCTAGGGGTCGTCATTTGTTGGAAATCGGGAGTGGGGTGCAGGGAGGGCTTAAAATCAGCTCAGAGTCTGAAGGTGGCTTCTTACCGTCAGAGGACAACAGAAGCAGGCGAACAGCTTGATGGTGGCATCAGCCCGCTCCATTCCTCCAGGGCTGCATGGCAGTCTCTGCGTCACCTTTTCGGCAGGTTTGGGGGCACAGAATCTGCTGCCCAGCCCCTCTGGAGGTGGCCTGGCCCTGGGCTCCCATTCCCTCCCCACTTCTCTGCTCTCAAGGGTCCCCAAGATCCTCTGTATAGTTCAGAATCTTAGAAATACCCAGAATGTCATGGGTATTTATTAAATCCCGCACATCACATTGAGTTGTTGGATTTAGCTTCAAAGTATTTCCACAGTCAAGACCTTTCTCCCATCTTCGCTACTCAAATCCTAGTCGATCTCGTTAAGACCCCTTAACTGAGAAGCTGCAGCCGCCTTCTACCTCCTCCCGCTGGCTCAGTGCGCTGGCCAGGTCTTTCCATCAGTGTCTTCCAGCCAACAGAGGACGCACTACAAACTCCACATCGGGGACTCAGGAGAGTCTTGGAAGGTCCTCCCCAACTGCTGTCTCAGCCTCACTACATCCACTCCTCTGCCAGTAGCTCCTCGAACCCCAGCCAGCCCGCCTTCCTCTTCCAGGCCTTTCCTGCTTCCTGCACGGTTCCACTTTCCTCTCCGGCCTTCAGAGTCGCTCACGTGCCATCTGCTCAGAGAGGCCGCCAATGACCGTCTTTCGTGTTCTTGGTTCCATGACTGCAGCATCACCCATTTATTCCCCTCGTGGGTCTTTCTGTGCTCGAGAGGCTGTCTCTTTCTTAAGGGCCTGTACCAGATGGCGTGCCCTGAGGTCTGGGCCAGCGTTCTGGATCAGCGTGCCAGCCACGCAGTCCCTCAGCGTTAGGTTAATTTGATGAACTGATCAATTGAGAACTACCAAAAATATTTTAGATATTTTTGCTAATTTTCAGTGTGTTCATCTTTTCTGTCTTACAATATTTAGCAAACTAATTTGATCTATGTATCTATCTATCTGTTAGATGATATTATAGTTCTTCAGAGTGCTTATTCCAGACCTTAGCTTTTACTAATTTTTATTACTGTAAGGGAAAGATGAAGTTAAAGGTTATGGGACATTTGACAGCCTTTAATTGACTCCAAGTTATACCATCATTTTTCTCCTTTTGCTCTCACTTTTGCTAAGTCACATAATTTCCTTCAATGCTCTTCCTCCCAGACCTGAGGCCCAGTTGTCTAGAAACCTCATCTTCTCTGCATTTAACTGTCACAAGCCAGCTATAGCACGCAAACCACTTCTCCCTCTGTGCGCCGGAAGTGTTTCCTTTGAAGAAGAAACACGAGGAGGTCCTGCCGTGGAGCCGTGGGTAATCTAGAATCCGAGGGCAGCAGCTCTAGTCGCTGCAGAGGCTCGGGTTCGATCCCCGACCTAGGACACGGATGCAGCCATAAAATGGAATCCATAAGTAAATAACTAAATGAGAAGAAATTGCAGTCTCTGTAATGTTAGAAAACCATAAGAAATGCTTGGAGTTCTCTTTAGCAACAGGGGCTCCAGCTGGGCAGTGAGAGTTACTTTCCTTGCTCCCCAGGGGGTGATAAGAAGTCTGGCGCTTCTCATTCTGCATCAGTTTTTTCCAGGTACACTGTCGCCTCAGGGGGGTTCGAATATGTGGGTAGTTCCACTTTAACGCCGAATGCCTGGTTAAGGTGTTTTGAAAGCTGTGGTTGTTGTAACATGATTCCACAGGGAAGGTCATACAAAGATTGACGTCAGGATTCAAGGGCTTTATTAGATTAACAACCAAATTCTTAATATATCTGATTAGCTAAGTTTTTGATTCTTATTCGTTTCTCTTTTAGAATTTCCTAAGCCTGTGCTTTAAACAAACAAGCAAACAACTAGTCTTAAGTCATAGAGGACACCTTTTCTGGAGATTTCAAATAATTACAAACTACCTGAGGTAACCATCTCTGGCAAACATTTTGCATATAATTTGTTACTCTGTTGAACTTTCATTGTGAAAATGTAAATAAGCAGAAAAGCGAAAATCTACTTTGTTCTCCTTATTTAAAGACACACGCGCATTTTTACTTTCCAGTAACTTCAGATAGTCTCAGTGAAAATTTTCTAACGGTAGTGAACTGCACTATAAAGAAAATTGTAGAAAAGGAGGTAGTTTGTAAGTAAATAAAATTTAAGCTTTCACTTGCCCCATGGTGATGCTGTAGGAATCAGGATTGTCCAATAAACCTTGTCATTAAGAATGTGCTCTGCGGGAGTTCCCATCGTGGCTCAGCAGTTAATGAACCTGACTAGGATCCGTGAGGATGTAGGTTCGATCCCTGGCCTCGCTCAGTGGGTTAAGGATCTGGCGTTGCCATGAGCTCTGGTGTAGGTCACAGACACAGCTCGGATCCTGTGTTGCTGCGGCTGTCCGATTTGACCCCTAGCCTGGGAACCTCCATACGCGGCAGGTGCGGCCCTAAAAAGATAAAAAAAAAACGGAATGTACTTTGTACACTTGCATCAACTTTAAAAAATGTGGTCACATACAATATATTTCATTTAGTGTTACACTTGTGGTTTATCGTTAAACCTGTTACTTTCCTTCTCGCTTTCACCTCCCAGCCCATCCCAAACATGTCTTGGCCTAAATTACAAATGAAGCTTAGGAAAAGAACAGAAATTGTTTTAAATTTTAATGTTTGGGGGGTACAAATATTTTTTATATTTTAATAGCAGCAATTCCAAGAAAGTTAATTATTCATATGAGTAAACACTCTGGTCATGTGACTCTCAGCCAAAAGAGCAAAGCCCAAAGCCCATCCCTGGAGGCAGTTCCCACAAGAGGATTTCACACCCTCCGTTGCCTGTTGCCATCTGCGGAGTTGGGGGACAGCCCCTGGGAGGTGGAGCCTGCCCTAAGTACTAAGGCATCTCTAATCTGCAGCCACGTTTCTAAGTACCTGGGCATAGAATGAGATCCTATACGGGAGCCACTGCCTGCGGCCGTGGGGCTGTTGCTTCTAAGGCCAAGGAAGTAAGGAAACTTGTTAAGAAACTGATTAGGTGCAGTGATTTTTGTTCTTTTTCCTCCCTTTTCTTCTTACTGGGTCATTCCATCAGTATTATAAGCATATTAAAAATGAATAAACAAATAAACACTCCCCGTGCACTTCATCTCTAACCTTCCCTGCTCTGCTCCCCTCTTCGGAAAACCTACTCAAATGAAATACATGCACCTGCCACCTCCCCACTTCCTCTTGAGCCTAGTCAGATGGAAATTTTCCCCAAGGTGACAAGAGCCTGTGGTCATATTTCTTTTCTTTTGTTGCTTTTTTAGGGCTGCACCTACAGCATATGGGGATTCTCAGGCTAGGGGTCGAATCAGAGCTACAGCTGCCGGCCTATACCACAGCCACAGCAACGCCGGATCTGAGCCACATCTGTGACCTACACCACAGCTCAAGGCAACGCCGGATCCTTAACCCACTGAGCAAGGCCAGGGATCAAACCTGCATCCTCAAGGATACTAGCCAGATTCCTTTCCACTGAACCACGACAGGAACTCTCTTGTGGTCATTTTTCAGTCTTGCTTTTACCACAGCCCTTGGCACAGTTGGTCCCTTGTCCCTTATGGAATTCACTTCATTTGGTTTCAACAGCACACAACTCTCCTTTGCCCTGGAGCTCATGAGCTGCTGCTTTCATTTCTTTTACTGGTTACTTCCTGTCTCTCCACCTGCTAAATATCAGAGCAACGTGGGGCTCAGTCTCTGGGTCTGTCTTCTGCGTTCACTTACTCCCACCTGACCTCACCAAATGCTTGGCTTTAAATGCTGTCTCCACGACAAAGATACCCCGTTGCATTTAGCCTGGACACCTCCCCTGAGCCCCTGACTTGTATTTCGGACTGTCCGTATCTCTACTTCAAAGTTCAATACACACTTCCCATGACTGTGCCCAAAACAAAACTCCCGATTTTATGCCACCTCTGATCCCACCCCTGACCCGAGCTCAGGCCCTGAAATGCCTCCTTGCACAAAATTTTCCATATTTGTAAATGGGAATTCCATCCTTCCTGTTGCTCGGGCCAAAACACCAGAATTATCCTTTAACTTTTTTTTTTTTTTTTTTTTTTTTGGCTACATCCCTAGCTATGGAAGTTCCAGGCCCAGGGATTAAGTCTGAGGCACAGCTGCAACCTACACCACAGCTGCAGCAGCACCAGATCCCTAACCCACAGCGCCAGGCCAGGGGTCGAACCTACGCCTCAGCAGCAAGCAACCTAAGCCACTGTGGAGACAACACCGGATCCTTAACCTGTCGTGCCTCAGCGGGAACTTTAACTCATCCTTGACCCGACACCCAAGCTGGATGTGTGTGGTGTACCCAAGACGCGCTGTCCACGCCTGCACTGCGCAAATAACCGCCTATCCAGTCACACCGCGTCTGTCCTTGACCCCTAGATCTGTTCTCAGAATGGCAGCTGGCGTGACCCTGTTGGCACAGCTCCCTGCTCAAAGCCATGAAAAGGCCTCTCTTCTCCATTAACAGAAAAGCCAAGCCCTTCAACAGCTGAAGGCGGACCCACGCCTTCTCCGGCTCCTTTCAGCCTCACCCCTCCGGCTTCCCGTGGTCCAGCTGCAGCTCAAAGCAGCAGCCGCATCCTTGCCCCAACCCCAGCTCTGGCTTTGGTCACTGCTGCATCTCCAGCACCTAGAACAGTGCCTAATGCAGAAGCTTGATCAATTTCTGTTGAAGGAAAGATCTCAACTATGAACGAATACCCTTAGTTTTCTGAGCATCGATCCCTAATTCTTTTCAAACTCCTCAATATAAATGCAAAACACCTCTTAATAAGGTCAAACACATTAAGGCAATCTATCTATTTCATATTTTCCTTCCCAGAGGGAATGAAAATAAAAACAAATGTCAAATCTCTCATGTGTACCCAGAAGTTCCTTTTCTTGATCACTACGGTGACTTCAAAAGATGCCATTATTTTATAGAGAAAAAAAAAGTGAGTGATGGCAGATATAAACAATGTTCTGAAAGGTTTTCTTCCAGTTTGTGTAATTCTGTCAGAGTGGATGCACAGTTTGTGTATCTTACCTTCAAACAAAGAATATCTTATATTTTACTTCTAGTCTTCAATTGCCCTGTGCATCACAGTTTCTGGAGATTTTTTATTTGCTTGTTTTGCACATTGCATTTAGAAAATATGTTATGTTCTTTACAGCATTTTTAATTGGCTGCATAACCCTGGTAATTTAATCACTCTCTGGACCTAAATTTTACGTCCATACTGTGAAAAGATTTGGACTATATCAGTCTAAGATTGCTTCTATGTATGGAAATCATAGATTTTGTTTTATTCAATTTCTACAACAGCCTAGCAAGTTAAAACAACAGATTTTGGGGGGGGGGGGCTATCGATTTAAACAATAACTATCTCCCCTTGAATATTAAAGGTCAAAAGTCAGGTAAAAGGTTCTATTTAGAGATTCTTCTAGGAAACCAACTCTGTGGAAAAACAAAAGTAAACAAACACATCAGCAGTGAACAAACATAGGACGAGTGCCTTTTCCATATCTAAACATTCGAATTATTTGAATGATTGCTTTCCAATAAGCAGGGCACTACATGTTCACATGTAAGACATTTTTTGTTACATGAAACTGTGAAAAGATTACTTAAAATTAAAGAAAAGGAGTTCCCCTCGTGGCTCGGTGATTAACGAATCCGACTAGGAACCATGGGGTTGCGGGTTCGATCCCTGGCCTCACTCAGTGGGTTAAGGATCCGGCGTTGCCGTGAGCTATGGTGAAGATTGCAGATGCGGCTCAGATCCCGCGTTGCTGTGGCTGTGGCGAAGGCCGGCAGCTACAGCTCCTGTTAGACCCCTAGCCTGGGAACCTCCACATGCCGCGGGTGTGGCCCCAAATAAGGCAAAAAGACCAAAAAATAAATAAATAAATAAACATCAGTTATATGAACTGCCAGCCACTGGTTTGGTAGGTTACAAGCTGGCCCAGACTGACCTGAGACCCATGGAGCGTGAACACTTGGGGGACCACTCAGGGCTTAGCCTCTAAAGGACGTAGAAGTCAGCAGAGTCAGCGGGGACTGAGGAGAACACCACCAGTGTTTACCCAGAACAGAAGTTCAAGTTTCCAGGCCCCCAAACCACCACCAGGGATTACACAGGTGTGCAAAATGGCAACGTCTGGGTAAACAACGTAACGCATCTTCTGGAAGATGAGCTTTCTCCCTTCCGGTCCCTCTGTGATGCGAAGTAGATATCAGATCTGAGACCATTAGTTCTTCATGTCAGCGTGCAGTGTGAGCGTGTCAGGGGGCGAATCCTAAGTCATCGTGGCACCGTCATACAACACGACGATGGCACCCAGGACAAAGCGTGTGCAGAGGTGGTACCATAAGCTCCAATAAGAACGGGCTTTTTCTCATGTATTGCTGTCAGCCTCCCAGGATGGTACAGCCTGGTCCAAGCAGAGCTCTGAACTTGGAATTGTACAACCGGAAGGAGTCTGTTTGCAGAACTCTTATAAATCACGCTACTTGGCTCAGGTCCAACTATAGGGCCTGTCCTAGTCAAGTTCTCTGCTGGCAGGAGACGAGGAAACTTGGCTAACAAGGAAAGACGGAACGTTTTGGAAGTACTTGGTGTACCTTAAATAAATGAGAAAAAGTCAAAACTGACTTCAGAAAGGAAGGGAACTAGAACAGCTCGAAAACTGTTTGGCCCAAGAAAGTTGAACACTTAGGTCCACACACAAAAAGCCTGCACACAAACATTTATAGCAACTTTATTCATCGTTTCCAAAACTTAGAAGCAACCAAGATGTGCTTCACTCGGTAATGGACCTAGGTAACCTGTTACCTTCACCAGGTAACTGTGGTCCTGTGAACAATGGAATATTATTCAGCTTTGAAAAGGAATGAGCCATCAAGTCATGAAAGGACATGGGGGAAACTTAAATGTGGATTATTAAGTGAAAGAAGCCAGCCTGAAAAAGCTACGGACTGGATGACTCTGACTCTGCGACATTCTAGAAAAGGCAAAATGATGAAGACAGTAAAAAGATTAGAGGTTGCCCAGGGTTGGCGGAGCACAGAGGATTTTTAGGACAGTGAAAGCACTCTGTAAAACGCCATAATGGGGAGCTCCCATTGTGGCTCAACTAGTATCCAGGAGGATGCAGGTTCGACCCCTGGCCTCGTTCGCTGGGTTGAGGATCCAATGTTGCTGCGAGCTATAGTGTAGGCCGGCAGCTGCAGCTCTGATTTGACCCCTAGCCCAGGAACTTCCCTATGCTGCAGGTAAACCAAAAAGCAAAAAACAAAAAACATAATGGGAGTTCCTGCTGTGGCGCAACAGGTTCAGAGGCATCTCTGGAGCCCTGGCACACAGGTTCAAGATCTGGCCTGCTACAGTGGGTTAAGGATCTGGCGCTGCCACAGTTGCAGCATAGGCTGCAGCTGTGGCTCAGGATCTGATCCCTGGCCCGGAAATTCCATATGCCTCAGGGCAGCCAAAAATTACAATAAAATCAAATAAATTAAAATAAAATACCATAATGGTTATTATATGCCTTTATGGACTTGTTCAAATCCATAGACCCTTATGACCGCAGAGAGTGAAGCCTCAGGTAAGTTACAGACTTTGGGGGGTGACTGTGTGTCGCGGTAAAGTTCATGGTCTGCAACAAGCGTCTCGGTCAGGTGGGTGGTGTTGAGGCCGGGCCTGCGGTGGGGGAGGGGTAAGACAGAAATCTCTATACCTTCCTCTCAATTTTTACATGGAACCTAAAACTGCCCTTAAAAAAAAAACTAGAGTATTTTATTTTTTTAAATAGACATAAAAATAGATACTAAAGACAGATTAATTTTAAGAGCAAACACGGATTCTTCTTAGGGAAACGAGTTTATATACCTAAAGAACTGAAGTCCCTCCATTGGGACCCAAAAGGGACAAGTTCTGTGTCTGTGTACAGAATGGGATGTGTGTGTGCCTATTTATTAAGTTCCCGCTGGTGCACACACTCTGATAGGTGCTGAGCAGCTAATGCACTTGAACCTGTGCTGGTAATCCTGAACGCTTCAGGCCTTCAGATATATGACCCCATGGAAAGCAGGCTTTACGGAGAAAGGGAGAAAAAAAATCCAACAGGCACATATATTTACAATAAACTTCAGGGTAGATATCACCTTTCTGTTATTCAATGAGATTTCTTTGTCTCGGTGGGAAATTCTCTTTCATATCTTGTTATCATTTCACAGACAATACTCCTGTTGAGATCAATGTATGAACAGCACAGGAAATTATAGATAGGAACCTCGGATTATAAGTTCACCACATGACAAAAATGAATTTGCTTTTATTTTTTGTAGAGTCTGTTTCTAGACATTGCTGCCAATCGTTGCTGAAAAGGTTAGGAAAATAGAATCGGTAATGCGATGAAACTCAAACTTCTTTAAAGTTCATGTGCTTTGCTGTTAGTACCATTTACATTTCTGAGATCTAATTTGGCTTAATATTATTTTTAAAAGCCACAAAAATGTATGCTTGGCAGACTCAGAAAAACTAGTATTCGCAACAGGCCCCATTTTTGTGTCCAACCACACGTCATCTGTTTGATTCTACTCAAGCGGAGAATGAGATAGTCTGGCCAGACCAGTGTCTGGGTAACATAAGCGGTTGTGTGACATCAAGGAAGTGCTACCTAGGATACCGGACTACAGGTGGGGGAGGTGCAACCCCGTTTCTAACGGAGCCCGAGATGGACCCTGATGAGGCTGACAACACGAGTCTTCATTAAAGCGAGATCAATTATTTAGCTAATGCAAATAAGTGAAATTTAAATAGGAAGAACTCCACACAAACCCACCCACATCACATTAAACCTTGAGAATTTATTAACATGCTACAGCTTTAATAAGCATCAGCTTAGAATTAGAAAGGAGAATCGACCATATGGCAAAACCTAGTTAAGCTCTGGATATTCAAGAGTAAATAAGAGACAATCCTGCTTTCGAAGTGCTGGATAAACCGAATAAGTACGTTAGCTGTCATAATCATTAAATTAATCCGAATATTAATTTTAGGAGGCACAAATAAACAACATATCACCCAGATGAAGACCCTGAAGGCTTGTAGGGCCCTAACATCTAATAGGGACCAGAAAGTCACTCTCTTTCTTCCACTAAAGGGTAAGTCCCATAAGAACAGGAGACCTCTCTATGTTTTCCACCAAGATCATCCAAATTCTGAGCTTTGTGTGCAGCACATAATAAATATTAGCTTAACATATAACCATGTAGGATTCTCAGGACATAGGCATAGATTGGATGTGGGCGTCAAGTGGCAGGAAGGACATTCTGGCAGCAGTTAAAAATGATAAATAAGTACTTCCCAGCCTAACAAGAATTCTCCCCGCTCCTTCAGGGACCATGAGTTTCCAAGCGACCAGCACACCTGCTCACTACTTCCCAAGGCTTCCTAAGTTATTGCTGGGCTAGAACAGATAGGCTTTTGCAATTTTTTGATCCATATTCTCTAACTTTTATGGCTCTTCTTCAACCGTTCTCCTATAGAAACACACACAAAAATAGCCACTCTGTCCACCCTTTTCTCCATTACACCTTAAATATTTTGAACCCTGTTATTATCCCCTCACCCATTTTCTCTCCCCTCATCTAACATAACCCACTTTTCTAAATCTCTTTCCATTGGTCTTTTCCCCTTAATCTGAAGGCCCTACATTCTATTAGTCATTGAAGTTTAAAGCCTTGAAGTTATTTTAATTTCTGTTCTCTGAATTGACATAAATTATTCTCCAAACGATTCTAATTATATCCCCATTGTCCCTCTCACATTCATCCTGTGGACTCGTGCTTGAGATTTCATAAACTTCACTCTCTTCTCACTGGCTGTTCTTGTTGGGTTTACTTTTTTTTTTTTCTTGCCTGGTTACTATGCCTGTGCCTTCCCTTTCTTGAATATTCCTCATTAGGAGCTGACAAGATGAGCCCGCTATTATTATTAAAGGCGTGCTGTTGAGTTATGGATACCCAGGGACCAATTATGAGAATCTCGCTCCACGCGGGGACTTCTCTCCACTTGGCGGTGACCTTAGCCAAACCCTAATGCGAACGTGCAAGGGTGTTTTGTATTTGTGGGAGCAGAGACTGGGAAGTATGGAGGCAAGAACGTTTCCAAATAACCTCCCCCGATGAGGTATTAAAACGACCTCAACACTGAAGATTTTTTTTTTTTTTTTTTAGAAAGTTTTAGGGATGCAAGGTCTGGGGCGTCACAGAAGGAGCAGGGTACGCTGAGTCCCTTTATTGGGCGAGAGGACCCGCGGGCCTAGCTCACCTTGATGAGATGCATTTCAGCCTCGGGAGAGACAAGGGACAAACCACCCAGGGAAGCAAATTTAGTGCTATTTGATCAAAAGTGGCTTTGCGGGCCCTTTTCTCTCCGAACAGCGGGAGCTCCGGAAAAAACAGGCTGCTGCGTGTCTCTTTCACAGAAGCACCAAAAATAGTTCTTTTGTCATCAGTCTTACCGGAGCTGCAAAGTGAGCCCCATAGAAATTAGAAGCCACGTGAAGCTTGTCTAGAGTCTCCTGGTGGGAATGCAGTTGAGGGCCAATGAACTGGCTCTCCAGGTGATCACGTGGCACAGGCAAGCTCGGGCCAGGGGAAATTTAGAATAACCCCTTTCTTCACAAAAGACAAAAAGGGAAAGGTGAAGAAAAAGGAAGAAATTGGAATGAAAAAGGCAAGTCCCTCGCTGCGCCCTCCGCCTTCCATCCTAAACACAAAGAGCTTTGAATTCCTCTCCTGTTTTGGTTTGCTTCCCACCTGCCAAAGTGTCAGAGGTAGAAAGAGAGCAATTTAAACAACGTCCTCCAGCAGGCTGATCAATAGAATTAGTGAGTTTTAAATGTTAATGCATTCCATTCCCAGCAACGGAAAGACTAGCCAATTCTTCGGTATTTTATCCTCCGCTTAGATGTACCAAAAGATGGAAAATCTAACATGTAATTTATCTTCTCTATAGACGTAGGCATGAAAATAAGATATAAAAAGAAAAATTTGCTCATTGAAGAAAAATCGATGTCCTCGATGGTTTTTCAAGGGCCCGCATTTTTTCCAGCAAACACGCAAGGTGGCTGTCTCAGAAAAGAACAAGGGTGTTGCCAGGTGACGCGGGCAGGAAGAAAACACTAGACTTTTAATTCTGACTGCATTTCTTATTTTCCTACATTCCTACGCATTTTCATGTGGTTCCTTTGAAAGTCTACTAGTTAGGAATTAAAGCACCAAGGCCTTTCATGCACGCGTTGGCTTTTGCTATGTTTCAGGAACCCAGACAGGTAGAAATGCCACCCTTTGCAGCTGCACCCTCCGGAGAGACATATGAGGTTTTCAGTGTTTTACACAGAAAGGAAATACACGCACCCCACTTACGTTTTATCACCAGGACAGACGACATAGTATTCACGTTATCCTTGCCCACTCTGCAATGGCTGGGGCTTCCTGGGGAATCGTGGCCAGCATCCTGGGAGACAGGAAGACATAGAGACAAGGACTGAGACAAAACAGGGGTGACTGCCTTCTGGGAGCTCACTTGGGAAATCACGCAGCATCGGAGTTTCAGTCCTGGCTCAGCAGCAGCAAATCTGACTAGTGCCCATGAGGACGCAGGTTCAATCCCTGGCCTCGCTCAGTGGGTTAAGGATCCAGCATTGCTCTGAGCCTTGGTGTGGGTTGCAGACACAGCTCGGATTCTGAGTTGCTGTGGCCGTGGTGTAGGCTTGCAGCTGCAACTCCAGTTGGACCCCCGAGCCTGGGAACTTTCATGGTGCAGCCCTAAAGAAAAGAGAAACAAATCACGCAGCATCATGTCAGCCTCATTCTGTTCCTCTCTAAGCCCAGACCGTGTTCAAGACGAAGGGAATGAGATTCTATCTCCTGATGGAAAGACGATCAAGGAATTGGCCAACAGGTTTAAGATGCAGCACAGCAGAGGCGAAGACTTGCTTGAAAGTGAGGGGAACATTGGAAAGTGGAAGAGCCAAATGCAACTCTCATCACACACAGACACATCGCGGGATTTTGTTCTACCCAAGGTGGGTTCCTGGAATTTCTCAAGAGTAGAATCGTGATCATTTAAGACAGGGCGCGATGAATATATTCCATCCATTTTCAAACATTCCAGTTCCCATATATCTTAGTCAAAATAACTGACCCAGGCAGCTGTTCTGGAAGCAGGGCTGTGGGTGGACAGATGGTGCTGGCGAGTCAGGGGGGCGGGGGTGAAGGACAGCGGGCTTCTCACCTCCTCGCTGAGCCCTGAGAAGGACGCAGCCAGCCCTGCCCTCGTCGGCCAGGATCAGAATCTGGAACCACTCAACTAACCTTTGAAATCTGTGACGAATTTTCCACATTTAGATCCCTTACAACAAAATTGACACTGGTACCGCATATGCTTCGAAAACACAAACGCTAAGGTGCAGACACTCACAGCTACTATGAATGTGATGCCAAACTTCAAAAAAAATAAATATTAGGAAGAAAACCTCATAACTGTTCACCAGTCTGTAACCACTGACCACCTCTCTACCTCTCCACTGGTGTCTATGACTCGGGGAAACTATGACACAACCATTCACATTAATTTAAAATTTCCCACTACAGGCCCAGCAATTTGAACCATGTACGTATAAATAAAAATACCCTCCACTGGATATTGCTAGCAGATTGTGTTAGTTTTGCATGATTTTAAGTAGTGTAGTTTATCAACACGACCACAATTTTGCTTAAGACAATTTTGAAACATTTATTGTCTCAAGAAAAACATGTAGAAGTAAAATAAAAACAATGCTAGAAATTAAGAAGTAGATTAGAAATAATTATTGGAGGTCTGAGCATCTCATAAAATTATGATTTCTCCATCCTAAAATGTAAATTCAGTAGGTGTTTTAAGTAACTTACCATAGTTTTTATTCAAAATTCAGTGAACATATATTATTATTGCCCAATACTGCCAAACACAATGAAAGTGTTCAAATAGAACAGAATGAAAGTGTTTAAAAAATACATGAATATAAACTTGATGACATTAATATTCTCATCCATTAAACGCTTTCGAACAGCATTTCAGGCCTTGGTATAACCGAATTATTTTCTAGACTTCATAATCAAATGCACATAACTTATTTCTGCCCATAAAAATCTCTTGTTGAAGGGGAAATGCGTGTGTGTTCCTGCACCATTGTTTGAAGGGTCGGGGATTTCCCTGGAGCCTGATCCTTATTTATTTTGGAAACAGCAGCAGGAACACGACGGGTGTTTAGGAATGGAGATTCTAGCTAAGATGAGTCATGATTTACAGGCTAGCCATCTGTAGTTTGAACTGTATTATCTGCGTCCATAGTGTTAAAAACAACACAATTACACTGATTTCACGCTACTAGGTACACATATTCACTCACTCAAGGGATATTTGTTGGGCATTGCTGAGTGCCAAACCAGGAGAGAAGAGTCTAGTCGTGGAGACAAGCAAATCGCTCATTATAACACGTGTGCCTGATGGCTGACAGAGGAGGCATGGTTTGTGGATCACAGAAGATTCCGGAGAAAGCATAACGCCTAAGTTTAAAATGTAGACGACCAGACTGGAAAAGTTCCAGCTCACTCAAGGACTGCCAGCAGAGGAGCCCCGCTGTGGCTCAGAGGGTTAAGAACGCAGCATAGCATCTGTGAGGGCACAGGTTCGATCCCTGGCCTCTCTCAGTGAGTTAAGGATCCGGCACTGCCGCAAGTGCTGTGTAGGTCACAGATGTGGCTCGGATCTGGTGTTTCTGTAGCTGTGGTGTAGGCCAGCAGCTGCAGCTCCAATTTGACCTCTGGCCTGGGAAGTTCTATATGCCGCAGGTGTGGCCCTAAAAAGAGAGAGAGAGAGAGAGAAAAGGGACTGCCAGGGGGCTGCTTTATCAAGTTACAGGCCATATTCTAAATCAGTTGTGGTCACTTCCACCGCTCATCAAGTTCACCATCTGAGATGGGCGTGGTTCGTGACTCCCAAAACAGTCACAAGACGTCAGAAAAGATCAGCGATCACAGGTCACCGTAACTGAAATGATAATAATGAACAAGTTAGAGCTGTTGCTGGAGTGTCCAAAATGTAACCCAATGCCACAAAGTCAGCCAGGGCTCTTAGAGAAAGGGGGCCAATGGACTCTCTGGACACAGGGTGGCCACACCCCTTTAATTTGTAAGAAACGCAGTGTCTGAGAAACACAACAAAAGGAGGGATACCTGTATTCTTCTTGATTTAGAAAATGCCTGGGTTCTGAAATGAAAGTGACGTGAGGTTGGTAAGTTTCCTTGCCAACAAGTTTTAAGCTCCTGAAAGTACTTGCTTTACTTCGATGCATAAAGCGAAGTTTCCCTCCTCTAGCTCATCAGGCCATGGGCTCCCTGCCACCCACTTATTTGTTGTGGTGGTGGTTCTTCTACACCCAGAGTAAGACGGACTGACAGGATTTGTAGGTTCCAGCTCAAGCTGTCTTTTGATTGTAACTCCTGCCTTTGAATCTTTGAGTGGGACACAGATGAATAAGCAGTCCTGGGAATGAGTGACATTTAATAAAAAATACTATTTGTTTAACCTGATTGTGATGTTTTCTGAATCACAAAAATACTGAGCATTACGGTGGCTGCCAGGCACTATTATCTGCTCCTTGAATTTAAGTGACTTCAGTCGGATGATTGTGGATATTGATGTTTTCTTTTTCTTACTCATGCAACACAAAAGTAAAACGACTCAGATTGTTGACATCATTGGGTATTCTAGGAAGGAAATGCGGAATGATTTTAGGAGAAATGTGGCTTTTAGGCTGGGAGGTATGACACATTATAAACATCTCCATCACTGAAATCGGTCCCCTGACATGAAAATAACAGCGCTGCACATGCAATGTCTATTTCCATCTCAAGCAAAATGCTTTAGGTAAAAATATCATGCAGAAGAGTTGTCAGTGGAAAGGAAGTGCATCTTGGAAAGATGTTTGTTTTAATATTTGAATTTGCTTTGCAAAGCTATGCACCCTCTGGCTGATGTGGAGGATATGCACGCTTTGGCTAATCTTGAAGACCGTTTGGCAAGTCTGTCACCCGAAGTGTGTGACTAATCCAGATCCTGACGCAGAAGCTAGAGGAAGATTAACCTGCTCACAAAATATTCATTTCATGGGTGAGGGGCTCTTTGGATTATCGTTCTCTTCTACTGTCTAATGTTCCGAACGTGCCGCACAATCCAAGAGCTCCGTTTCAGCTCATGTTTTCATTGTCTTGCCACATTTTTCCCTCTGATATCCCAGGACCTCCGTCATTCCCTGATTAAAACTGGAGTGATTGCTTCTCGGTATTATTTACTCAAAAGAGTTAAAAACGGGAGTTCCCGTCGTGGCGCAGTGGTTAACGAATCCGACTAGGAACCATGAGGTTGCGGGTTCGGTCCCTGGCCTCGCTCAGTGGGTTAACGATCCGGCGTTGCCGTGAGCTGTGGTGTAGGTCGCAGACGCGGCTCGGATCCTGCGTTGCTGTGGCTGCGGCGTAGGCCAGTGGCTACAGCTCCGATAAGACCCCTAGCCTGGGAACCTCCACATGCCGCGGGTGCGGCCATAAAAATGACAAAAGGCAAAAAAAAAAGAGTTAAAAACACTGTTGAGCCCAGAGAACGCTCCTCAATATTCGGTGATAATCTGTGTGGGAAAAGAACCTGAAAGACGACGGCTGCATGTGAATCACTTTGCTGTGCAGCAGAAATGATCCTAACCTTGCAAATCAACTATACTTCAAACTTTAAAAATGAGAAGAAAAAAAAACACGTCTACACAAACACCTGCACACGGAGGTTTATAGCAGCTTTATTCAAAATTTCCAAAACTCGGGAACAGCCAAGATGTCCTTTGGTAGGTGAATGGATAAACCGTGGCCCATCAGACAGTGAAATATTACTCGCTGATAAAAATAAATGAGCCCTCACCCATGAGAAGCCGTGGAGGAACTTTAAATGCCTATTGCTAAGTGAAAGAAGCCAATCTGAAAAGGCCCTGTGCTGTATGATTCCAACTCTATGATATTCTGGAAAAGGCAAAGCTACATAGACAGTGAGAAAAAAAAAAAAAAGATCCGTGGTTGCCGGGGGTTGAGGAGGAGGGAGGAATGAAGAAGCGGCGCAGAGGATGTTCACGGCAGTGAAACTGCTCTGTGCGACGCAGTGACGGTGGGGAGATGTCATTCTACGTTTGTCCGAACCCTCAGGCTCCACAACACAAGAGTGACCCCTAAGGTAAACCATGGACTTCGGTCGACGATGATGTGTCAGCGTAGGCTCATCAGATCTATAGCCGGATACGGATATGTAGATATATACGCCATTCTGATGCGTTACACTGATAACGGGGGAGGCTGTGCATATGTGGGGGGCCAGGGGTATATGGGGAATCTCTGTACCTCCCCGTTCAATTTTCCTGTGATTCTGAATCTGCTCTAAAAACATTCATTTAAAAAATAAACTGCAGTAACTGGGGAAATCGGCTGTATTTTCTTACGTGATGTCACCATCGGCATCCTTTTAAGGTTTTAAGAATGTAGTGCAGTGCTTGGTTTGCTCCAGTGAAAACGCTAAAAGCCCATCCAGGTCTCATGCTCAGTATTTTCCAGGAGCCGCCACCGCTGACCATCACGACCGTCCGTCTCAGGCTCCTCTCCCAGCCCACTGCGCTGCTCACTTCTTCTGTGTATGCTTTGGCTTATCTTCTTCCTCTGGACAGCCAGCTTTTACTGCTTTAAATGGCCAGAGTCCATCTTCCTAACTTCTGCTGTCTAGTCTTCTGGCTCCATAATTGTAGCCTGGGAACAAAAAAATATGAGACCAAGGCCTCTAGTACCAGTAAAATATGAAACTCTGAGCCCCATCTTTGTGACGTAAAGGTGGCCAACCTCTGTCACCACCGCAGATAGTAGTAATCAGAGAAAAACAAAGGTTTTGCCCTCATCAGTTTTCATTTACTAGTTTCCTCTTAGGAACTGTCCAAAAATATGGACCTAAAATTGAAGGTGAATGGTTCTTTATTAATAAAAAGTTAATAAAGAAAATTGCGGCTAGAAAGCAGAGAAATAAACTCTCATATCTTGCTTTACGTGTACATATGTTTTCAAACAGGTTTAATAGATTTTGCTTCTGAATTTTGTAAAGGATTATGGTAGTACTTCACTCATTATCATTTATAGATTGAGAAGATGTTCTGTTTTTATGTTATTTTGTCTATAACCTAAAAACATCTCGATGGAACACAGCCTATTGCTAAATGGAGCCACATAATCCTATCACATGGTCAATGTTACTTAAAAGAATGAACAAAGCAACTTGACAAAGTTGTCTTGAAAAGCAGTCTCAACCATTTCCCTACCACCACAGGAGACTCTGTGAGGCTGACTGTGATCGTAGCTTACAGACACAAGGATATTGTAAAATCACGCCAGACTCATCGCAGTCAACGCTTTGCTTCACAACCACTAACTAAAGGTGAGGGAATTCCATTTGTCATCACGGAGGTGGGACGCCTCGCTGGTCTGATCCTGAGGCTTCAGGCTTCCACACAACATTTGAGTCATCCACAGCATGCAGGATCCAAATCTTCTATATGAATCTGAAGTATTAAAGGATTTACTTATGACTTACTTTAAGCAGAATCTTGGAGCAACTGATGACATCATCACTTTGCCCGTGGTTCTCCTGGAATAGAGAAGATGTGTCCACAGAGGAGGGAGGGACAGGGTCTAAGAAATGATTCATTCCACACCCACCCTGAGGTATATGGAAAAATTAGCCAACAGGGAACTGCTGTACAGCACAGGGAAATCTACCCAATATTCTATGATCATCTACGTGGGGAAAGAACCTGAAAGAGAACGGGTGTGTGTACCCATTCAGAGTATAACTGAATCACTTGAATCACTTTATTGTACAGCAGAAATTATCACAAGTATACATCAATAAAACCTTAAAAAATGAAAATAAAGTGACCTATGCAAAAGCTTTGGATTTACAGTGATAGCTTTTCAATCCTGCCAAATTATCCCCGGAAAGAGTATGAAAACAAAAATATAGATAATTGGGGGATACCAAAACCTATTAAATGAGAATGATATCAGATGCCTAGTTTAGAACAATGAGGCCAGCATTCCATGGCTGGATTTTTTCTTCTTTTCTTCTGCACTCAGCAGTCTGGACTAATGACCTTCTTCCCTAACGCCCTTCCTAACAGCTCTTAAGCTTGACCACCTCGCTCACCTCCCAAACCAGGACATTAATATCCATTGGTCCCTTCTTTTTGGCTCATATTTTTGTTCTGGGAATTATCCTTCTTCAGATCTTAATATTCCATGAACTCTCCACACTTCTCTGAGATTAGCTTTCACTCACACACACACTCTTGCAATTAGAAAACAAATATATTTCCATTTAGCTTTTTCCTGCCTCGGCTGAAGATACCTAAGATTTCAGACACATCAGGCTATTTAGCAAAAGCCACCATTTTCTTTTCTATAAATGTAGCCCATTGAGTCCCGTTCTCTTGTTCTTAAAAACACATTGCTCTGAGAAAACGTAAACAAAATTATACTTACTCCACTTCTCTCAATTGTCACATCTATTTTCACCTAAATGAATAGCACCAGATCCTTTTAGTGGCTCTGTTTAAATTGTTGGAAGGAGACACCAAGCCTATTTTAATAAACAATCTCAGGACAACAGAAATCCAGGGAATAATAAATTCTAGTTTATAATGGTATAAAAGTATACTCACCAATTCTGCTAATGGACATTTGCTTCATTTCCATTTTTTTTCACTATTTCAACATTTCTGCATCATTTTATTGTCCTATAAAAATTCACCTTTTGTGAATTGATCTCCTTATCCTTCACTTTCTCCCCCCCCTTTTTTGGTCTTCTTCTTGGAGATATGCTATAAAATTTTAGTTTTGTTGCTAGTCTTTTATAGATTGTATGCACAGTCTATTTATTCTTCCCGTCTGTGGCTGATTTGTTATTTTTAATCAAAAATTTAGTATAATTACATATTTATTTAAATTATTTAATTTAATTTAAATATATTAAATTTTATTGATTGATGAACTGATTGCATTTACGATTTTTTTTTGTCTTTTTGCCTTATCTGGGGCCGCACTCGCGGCACATGGAGGTTCCCAGGCTAGGGGTCTAACAGGAGCTGTAGCCGCCGGCCCTCACCACAGCCACAGCAACGCGGGATCCGAGCCGCGTCTGCAACCTACACCACAGCTCATGGCAACGCCGGATACTTAACCCACTGAGCGAGGCCAGGGATCGAACCCGCAACCTCATGTTTCTTAGTCGGATTCATTAACCACTGAGCCACGACAGGAACTCCCCATTCACGATTTGTGTTTTTCCTTTCCAATTTGACTTCTTTTCTCCCTTGTGGACATAAAGAGACTCTTCTATGTTTTTCTTCCACATTTTAAAGTTTTGTTCTTTACATGGAGGTCCACCTTAGGTAAAATTTACTTTTTAAAGTCATTTACCTTTTCCACATGGATAGCTGTTTTCCAGTAATATTTATTGAATTAGAAGCAAATATGGGTTTTTTTAGTACATAAGAGTATCTAATAAGTTCTCTAGCAGAACCCGATGTTGGCTGAATTAAGCTGATTTTAATTACAGTAGTCGTCCCAGTGGCTGCAGGAAGGCCTCACGAGTCATTAATGAGCCCCAAGAGAGCAAGGCAGGTAGTTTGAGCACTGACACTGGGACCCACTGTATTCCTAGCCTCACTGCAGACCTGCAAGTTCTCTAGGGTTTGTGTGCCTGACTCAGTAATGTTCAAAATCAAGTTTTTCTTTCTGTACATAGACGTTATGGAGAAAAACATCCCTTTGCTGCCGAGAATGGCATTTTAGGCGAAGGTTAGAAAGTTGGCAAAGTCTGCCTTGTTTGACATTTGTGGATGAATCTGACTGCAGTAGGGCCTCAAAAAATATTTATTAAGAGAAAGAGTAAACTTAGCTGATCTGATTTCTGACTGTTAGTTCTTGGCAGTCTGAAAGATTATATTAGTCAAGCTCTCCAAGTTACCCAACAGAATACAAAAATGATGGAAATATAGTCTAAGTAAATACTGCAGAAAACATGTCTTGAGAAGGCTAGAATTCTGCAGATGCAATTTTCTAAGGCATAAAAGTCGTACCACAGTACTGCACGTGAAACCAGAGCTTCTAACAATAGGATACGCTAAGACTCTGATGTTCTTGAACCAGTTAAGGCTCCTTGCAACAAGCAGGATAGAATATGAGTTTGTAATGAACTCACGCCGGGGTCTCTGTGACCCAGACGTGCTGATGAAAATGAGAGATACGCCCTCTTCTTTTTTTTTGCTTTTTAGGTCCGCACCCATGGTATATGGAGGTTCCCAGGCTAGAGGTCGAATTGGAGCTACAGCTGCCGACCACAGGCGCAGCCACAGCCACAGCCACAGCCACAGCCACAGCCACACAGGATCCGAGCCACGTCTGCAACCTACACCACAGTTCACGGCAACGCCAGATCCTTAACCCACTGAGTGAGGCCAGGAATCCAACCTGTGTCCTCATGCATACTAGTCCGGTTCATTAATCACTGAGCCATAAGGGGAACTCCCTGCCCTCATTTTATTTCACGTAGCCCACAGTCAGTACAATATTGAATCCCTTTTGAAGAGTGCTCAGGTCTGGTATATTTTGTCATGAAACTTATCTGTTCACCACCCAAACTCGGGAAAAGTATAATTGAAGTGAGAAAAGAAACAGAATACAATTGAGTATTTCAAAGCAATCTGCATTTTTTGAAAACTGTACATGTATGAATGAATATGATATATACAGTATGATATATGATATAAATATATAGAATATATATTATTATATATGAAATATCATTTTCTATATTTCATAATATAATTTTCACTTATATTCATTTTATAGCATTCATTTCATAATATAATTATATATATATATATATATACTTTTTGCCAAAAGTATATGGGCAAAAAAAAAAAAAAAGCAAAACACTGCCAGACTATTTATTCCTTGATGATGGAAATTTTAATGGTCGTCTTTGGCTTCTGTCATCATACCTTAGGTATTTTCCAAATTGTTCGATGAATTTGAATTGACCTTTACAATGATATAATGCTATTCTTTGTTGCAAGGCTGAAAAGTAAGAGAACAGACGGAGAAATCTTCATCTAAAACTCTAATTGCTGCAATGATCTGAATCAGACCTTCCCAGAGCCCGGGAAGCCGAGCGGCCCCCAAAGGCAGAAACGTGGACACCTCTGCCCCCTACCGTCCACCCTCTGTAAGTATCCGGGGAGCCTCATCCTGTTTGTTGATGGCAATCTCCAGGGAGACTGCTGGTTATGAAGCCAGGAAACCCCCCTCCTTCCTCCCAGGCTGGGGCGCTCAATCTACACTAAGAATGAAGGAATATGCTAATCACAGCTAATGAGACAGACTTGGAAAAAAGTGACTGTCACACAAAAAAGAAAACGCTTTCTTTCAGGTTTGGTTTTTTTTTTTGTCTCTTTGCCTTTATGTAGAGCCGCACCCGCGGCATATGGAGGTTCCCAGGCTAGGGGTCTAACAGGAGCTGTAGCTGCCGGCCTACACCACAGCCACAGCAACGCGGGATCCGAGCCACGTCTGCAACCTACACCACAGCTCAGGGCAACGCCGGATCCTTAACCCACTGAGCAAGGCCAGGGATCGAACCCGCAACCTCATGGTTCTTAGTCGGATTCGTTAACCACTGAGCCATGAAGGGAACTCCTCTTTCAGTTTTTAAAAAAATACATTAGTATATACCATATTAGAAGAGTATATGTTAATAGAGCATATATTTTAAAATATGTTAGTCTATATACTTAGAATATACTATTAATATTAATGACAATGTTATAATATATGTATACATAATATATTACATGTATTAATAATATTCCTATATCACATGTATACTTTTATAGTATATATGTATTTTAACATACTTGTATATATTTTATATGCTTTGAACATATATATTTTATAGTATGCTTATTAAACGTATGCATGTGTTTGTGTACATATTTCTATACATGCAGTTTTATATATGCACAGCCCATAGCATAGTACGGAAATATACTACATACAATGCATAAAATAGGTATAGAATATAGAATATGATGTATAGTATTCACACATGCCTATTTTTACAAACGATTTTGCATTTGTCAGGGTTTTATTTAAATAGAGCCTAAAGTGTGACTGACATCTGCATTTTTAACTCTACAGCTAGTAAAAGCATTTCTTCCTTTTGCAGTTATCTGACGCTCCAATTTGCTTTAACAGTTGACACCTCCAAGTTCATTGTCATCGCTGTTATTTCTATTTGTGAAATTCAGCATTTCCTCAGAGCCAGCTCTGATACAATAAAGTCTTCAGATCTACAGTCTCACAAGCAATTTATTACAGTCAGTGGAAGACATTGAAGCCAAATGCCTTTCTTAGACGTGCTTTCAGGAGTGCTCATTCAATTCAGTTACATGCGCAGGTTTGAAGGAAAAAATGCGGGCAATGCGATAAACACAGCCTTGCCTTAGCCATGACCAAATTAAAATAGCCACCTCAACAGTGGTAGTTAGGAATCACACAGGCTAAAAACAAGAAAAAAAAAAATCGGTTTGAAAGCAAACCTACCTATGCTGTATTTCCTGATGGCAGATTCTGACCTCTGAGACTTACCTGAGATTATGACCTCTGAGAGGTCATAAATACTTCAGTGCTTGTTGCATTAGTTTATGAGATTCCATCATTATATATTGAAACCTGGTCCAGGGGTTTTTAGACCATATTCTTAAATCTGCTTTAAAAAGATGGGATAATCGCTTTAAAAATAAATCCATATATATAATATATGATTCAGGAATATATTACATTAGGGTTGGTGACACATAAATGAGAACTTGACATTTTCGAACATATTTATTCTTGTTCATGCATTACTGGCCTAGAATTTAACCTGTCTTTCCATTCTAGTGTATGCAGAGCTACTGGGAGAAGCCCCTTAAGGCTCTCCTAGGAGGAACCTGGTAAGTCGTACTTGCCATGGATTGATGGGACAATGTCAGGATCAAAGGAGATACATTAGATGAAAGATTATGATATGACTGACACCTGGGTCTGCGCTGATAGCGTCTCACAGCTGTTAAATTGAAGACAGACATGAAGAGTTCAGCCTCCTTCCCTCTCACGGCCAGTTACCTTTGGCCCAGCTGTCTGATGACAGTGTTGACATTGTCCACCCACAGGCTAGGGACCTTGCATCTTTGCATTTGACTATCCCTGTATAGAGCGGACTTCACCGCAAGTTCTGATTAAAAAGAGATAATGTCCTTAATTAATGCATCTTCTGTGTGTTATCTCACAGTCGGCCAACTCTTCCATCGTGTCGATGGAGAAGAATAAATTTTATGAACCCCAAAAAGTGGGTTTTGTTTCTGAACGAAGGCAGTAGAATGTTTACTTTCACTTAAGAAAAAGACTTTGATTTTTGTGACCTAGGTACCATAGTTAGGCACTCTTGGTCCTCAAGCTGGGCACGGGACAAACACAACAACAACAACAACAGAGAGATGCTCCGAATCGGGCAGCGATTAACACATCACCATCATTTTAGCTGGAATTGGTCTTCTTAGCAGGGACCTCTCCCGCTGTGGCCGGTGTGTTGACGAGCAGCCTGGAGAGAAAGGAGGAAGGTGCTGGAACCCCGCTGCCTTGTCCAGTCTTTCTGTTTTTCCTTTTCTCTAATTTCTCTGCAAAAAAAATTAGCCTTTGGCATGCCCCTGGAAGGACTACATGGCACGCCCGTGACCACGGAACAGGTCAGCTCCCAGGGCCAGCTTCCTGGGCCCCTCTCCCACCTGTCACATCGCAGGCTGGGCCCCCGGGAGCCCCGCCGGCCACTCTGACTGCACTGGCAGCCAGCAGGACCGTGCATCCCCTGTTTTTTTTCTGCCCTGAACTCCTTGGCTCAGAACAACCCCGCCTGCTCAAGTTTCCTTCCCCCGTAGGGTCCCCAGCACATTTCCTCCAGTCCAACCCCAGCTCCTGCCAAAGGGCCCATTTTCAGCTAAACAGCTCCATCCCTCTTATCTGCCTCTGGCTGACTTGTTGATTATCTCTCCCATTCACTTTGTCTGCCAATGTCCTTTAGCCCCTTTGAGCTCCAGCCCATAAAGCAAATTGAAGCGTGTGCGCCTCTGAGAACAGAGGAGGCGTGAGGAGCTCAGCTGTGCCAGGACCCAGGCCTGGTGAAGGCTTGAAATGTGAGTTACCGGGGATCAGTTCAGCACCTTCCCCTTCCTTGGCTTCTCCCCTCCCTCTCTTCCTCAGTTTCTCTCCGCGAATCCACATGGCGACACACAGATGCGTTCAAGTGGATGCCTGCTGCTCACGGCTATAGGTCTCTGTAACTACGCCCGGGGCTTACAGGAACGTCCTATCCAGACAAAATGTAGTTTTACAATAACCGAGTGCCAAAGTATGCAAAGTCTCTTAATTATATTTTCATCACACTATTTCCTGAATTTTTCACACAAGAGTTTGAAGAACTGAAAACTTCCAAAGGGTAACCGGAGAAGCCAATCTGATAAGGCTACTTATGCTTGATTCTAACTCTATGACATTCTGGAAAAGGCAAAACTAAGGAGACAGTAAAAGGATTAGGAGTTGCGGTGGAGGCGGGGAGGAAAAGGAGGGGCACAGGGGATTTTTAGGGCAAAGGAACTTGGTGTGGCACTGTAGTGGTGGCTAGATGTCCTTATGCGTCTGTCCAAACCCACAGAGTGTACGACACCAGGAATGAGCCCCTTGTAAACTACAAACTTCGGATAATTGTGATGTGTTATTGAAGGTTCATCAATTGTAACAAATATACCATCTATGGAGATATTGACGGTGGGGACGCTGACGGTGGGGACGCTGATGACGTGGACGCTGACGGTGGGGAGGCTGACGACGCGGATGCTGACGGTGGGGAGGCTGACGACGCGGATGCTGACGGTGGGGAGGCTGACGACGCGGATGCTGACGGTGGGGAGGCTGACGACGCGGATGCTGACGGTGGGGAGGCTGATGACGCGGATGCTGACGACGCGGACGCTGACGACGCGGACGCTGACGGTGGGGACGCTGATGACGCGGACGCTGACGGTGGGGAGGCTGTGAGGGATGCAGAGGAGGTATGGGAAACCTCTATGCCCTCCTCTCAATTTTTCTGTGAACCTAAAGCTGCCCTGAAAACAAATAAATTCTTTTTTAAAAATGTTAATCTGGGAGTTCCCGTCTAGGAACCATGAGGTTGCAGGTTCGATCCCTGGCCTTGCTCAGTGAGTTAAGGATCCGGCGTTGCCGTGAGCTGGGGTGTAGGTCACAGACGCGGCTCAGATCTGGCATTGCTGAGGCTGTGGTGTAGACCGGCAGCAACAACTCCGATTAGACCCCTAGCCTGGGAACCTCCATATGACGTTGGTGCAGCCCTGGAAAAGACAAAAAAAAAAATGTTAACCTGAAGCAAACAGTCTTTTTTCAGAAAAAACTTAGATGAAATCATTTGACTTCTATTTAAGAATGGTACAAAAAGAGTTCCCATCATGGCTCAGCAGAAGCAAATCTGCCTAGTAGCCATGAGGACACATGTTTGATCCCTGGCCTTTCTCAGCGCGTTAAGGATCCAGCGTTGCTGTGAGCTGTGGTGTGGGTCATAGTCGGATCTGGCGTGGCTGTGGCTGTGGTGCAGGCCAGCGGCTACAGCTCCAGTTCAGCCTCAACCCTGGGAACCTGCATATGCCATGGGTGCTGCCCTAAAAAAAAAAAAAATAGAGGCACAAAAAACCCATGATTTCACGCCTAGCGTATGAACTGTCCCCCCACCATCCTGACTAGCCTGGCTTTTATTTCTTCCTCCTCTGACTTCTTTGTTTCTTAGGTTATCCTGTTCCCTGTGGAAGCAAATCCCAGACCAGCCCGAGGAAGCTGCCTGGGACTCTCCAAAGAGCCTCACTGACGGAAGAGCAAGCTCTCGGTCACATTGTGTTCTCAGTGTTGTTGCTTCGTCCGAGTCGTGGGGCAGGGCGCCCTGGTAAGTAAACACTTCCTAGGCCTTTCCCCAGAGGCTGTTTGCACATAGCAGCTGCCTGAGTCACCAGGGCGGATTTCCAGCCTCCCTCCACCTCCAGCTCAGGGCGGAGCCGCTCTCTCAGCTCCCTGGCTGATGTCAGCGTGAGCAGCCCCAGCAAACAAATGCTGCGTTCACTCAGTCTCCAGTCAGAGGTTCCGAGGACACGGCCAGCGGGGTCTGGGTGGCACCGAGGAAACTGGCAACGGTTGCAAGTCCTCCGAAACGCAGCTCCCGGCTGGCACAGAGTTCCCTGTCAGTGTCCTCTTTGTCACTGCAGGATGGCGTGTCTCTTCCCTGGGCCAGGCCTCACCGGGCGTTTTCAGTTCCCTTGTTGATTTCTAAATAGCTCCGTTAAGGAATGTGTGTGAGAAACAGACCTATTTTTGTTGACAATGACTTTGCCATCTGTCTCAGGATTTTCTATAAACAGATTCTTGTCGTCCACGTGAATGTGTGTCAATCCGTGAACCACCCAGAGTCGAAACTGTCTTTTTCAAGAGTAGCATGATGCTGGGAGCATGCTGCTTCACCGTGTAGAACTGATAACTACTAGAGGGTCTTCACGCCATTCAAAGCAGGATGGCTTTAAAAATAAAGCTGAAAGAATATTTCATTCACGGCAATGAAACTCCAAAGTGGCCTTGATTCTTATTTTTGAAATCGGCAGGAAAAAAAGTTCCCACCAGACGTGCACATGGCTGGCCTCGTTTTCTTTGTGTGGGCTCTCTCTTCCACGTGTTTTGGTAATAATTCAAGAACGGGAATCAGAAGAGTGGGACTGCCTCCGTCACTGATCCAGTGTCACCTGCAGATGGCCCTTAAGTGCGCTGTCCTTCAGCTCTCTTCATACATAAAATGAGCACAAAAGTGTTCTCACGGCACAGAAGGCTTTCGTTTTCAACAACGAAAACGTTGTTGCAAGTTTGAGATGAGGCGATGAGAGGAAAAGTATATAAACAGCTGCCCGAATATGTCAAATCCTGTTATGATTAAGGCTTATAGCCTTTTGTGAGATTTCATGACTCCTAAGTAATTGGCTGTTGTTAAAGGTCAATCGGCTTTACGAAATTACTACCTTCCAAAAGATCATGTAATGAATATATCATTCTGGGTTTTGTTACAAAATCAAGGTTGCTCAAAATATAGGAATTGAATGCTTACACTCTTCCTGTAAAAAAAAAATAACTTTCTGTCCAGATATGTCCATTTCCAGCCGTAAGTAATTTTTAAATATATATTTACGTAGTGATAAAGTCTGTTTCTCATTTCATGGCTATGTCTTCTTTTCTCACACATTTTTAAAAATGAGATTAAAACACACCGTGAAATTCACATTTTAAAAGGGTGCACTGTAGCGGTTTCCAGTATACGCACCATCACCGTTATGTAGTTTCCAAATATTTTCAAACCATGAAGAAAAAATTCAACTCCATACCCTTGAGCAGTAACTCTTCTTCCCAGGTCCTCCTCAGCCCCAGGCAAATTCTAATCTAGTTTTTCTCTCTGTGGATTTGCCTTTTCTGGCCATTTTATATTAACATTTCTGGCTTCTTTCTCTTAGCAGAATGTTTTCAAGGTGCATCCGTGTTTTAGGATATTCCAGAACTTCGTTGATTTTTACGGCTGGATAATAATCTGTTTTATGGCTTTGCGGAGTTTTGTTTATCCATTCATTATTGGATGGACATTTGTTTTTTTTTTTCCACTTTGGGGCTATTCTTTTAAAATATCGCTGTGAACATTCACGCACAGGTTTTTGTTTGGACATATGTTTTCATTCCTCTCGGGTATATATCTAGGAGTGGAATTGCTGGATCTAATGGAAACTCGGCATTAACAACTTGACTGACTGCCAGACTGTTTTTCAAAGTGGCTGCAACATTTTACACTGTCATCGACAATGTGTGAGGAGCTGATTTCTTCACCTTGTGAACACTTTTTGATTTTGATAGACTTGTCTTAATGACTCCATGACCTGAAGCATCTTTATATGTATTTATATGCATGTCTTCAGTGGAGATATGTTTAGCGACATCTATTATCCATGTTTGGTATTTGTCTTTTTATTGTTGAATTGCAAGTGTTCTTTTTCCATCCCTGATACAAGCCCTTATCAGATATATGACATCCAGCCATCTCATATTCTGTGGATTGCCTTTTCAGTCCTTTGAAAATGCCTTCAGATAAACAAACATTTTTTTCATTGTGATGAATTCCAATTGATCTTTCTTTCGCTGCTTGCACTTTGGCTGTTTTTGTTATGTACAATAGGTATATACACTTACACCAAAGCCATGATGATGTGCATTTAATTTCTTCTAAGAGTTTCATCACTGAGTTCATCTTTGTATATGGTGTGAGGCAGGAGTCCACTTTCATTCTTTTGCGTGCTGATATCCACTTGTGCTTCTTTATTTGTCAAAAAGACTATTTTTTCCCATTAAGTTTCCTTTACTTTTATGAAAAATTGAGTGATCTTCTGTGTCAAGGTTTATTTCTAAACCCTCACTTCAATAAGTGTCGACACCTATGCCAGTACCATACATTCTTGATTATTGTAGCTTTGAAAGTTTCAAAATTGAGGATAGGTAGTTTGTTCTCCCTTTCAAGATTATTTTGGCTATTGTGGTTCCCTATACTTCCAAGTGCATTTTAGTATCTGCATGCCAACTTTTGCAGTAAAAGCCAAGAGGAATATTGATAAATATTGCACTGAATATGTAGAAAAATTGGGGGAGCAAAACACCTGATTATCAATATTAAGTCTTCTAGGAGTTCCTGTCATGGTGCAGGGGAAACAAATCTGACTAGGAACCAAGAGGTTGTCTGTTCAATCCCCGGCCATGCTCATTGCCATGAGCTATGGTTTAGGTCGCCGGCACAGCTCAGATCTGGCGTTGCTGTGGCTGTAGTGTAGGCCGGTGGCTTCAGCTCTGATTAGACCCCTAGCCTAGGAATCTCCATATGCGTGGGTGCGGCCCTAAAAAGACCAATATATATACATACACACACACACACACACACACACACACACACACACACATATATATATACACATATATATGTACATATATATATATATATTGTCTTCCAATCTATGAGACTAGATGTCTTTATATAACCTGTTAATTTTATTCAATGATGTTTTTGTAGTCTCAGTGCAAAAGTCTTGTACTTCTTTGTTAGATGTGTTGCTAAGTATTTTATTATTTTTTTCTGCAGTAGAAAGCGAAATTGTTTACTTAATTTTAAGACAGTTTTTGCCATTGTTTATAGATAAAACTGATTTTTATATTGGTCTTGGATCCTGAAATCTTGCTAAACTCATTTTCTAGCAGTAATAGTATTTTTATGGATTCCTTCAGATTTCATACATGAAAGATTATATCAGTTGCAGATAGAGATCATTTTCTGGGTGTCATTTGTATCTTTTCCTTATTGAGTTGTCCTAGCTAGAACCTCCTGTGCAATGTTAAATGGAAATACTGACAGGGGGAGTTCCCACTGTGGCACAGTGGGTTAAGAACCTGACTGCAGTGGCTTAGGTCACTGTGGAGGCACAGGTTCATTCCCCAGCCTGAAGCAGGGATTGAAGGACCTGATATTGCCACAGCTGTGGTGTAGGTCACAGCTGTGATTTGAATCCAGTCCCTGGCCAAGGAACTTCTATATGCCATGGGTGTGGCCATTAAAAAAATCATACTTCGTCAGTCTTTTATTATTATTATTGATCTTAAACTGCATTGTTTAAATAACCTAGTGGTAAAAATCCATTTAAAATGGAATCAAATGTATCATAAAATTCCATGGTTCATTTTGGAAAATATATTTAAAATATGTAAACTGTGAATACAGAGAAAATGGTTTTAAAAAGCACACTAACATTTCTAGAGCATCTACTATCATATTCTAAATAGTATGCCGAGCATTTTTACAAATATCATGTAATTTGTTACTTCCAGTCCTCTTTTGAAGAATAGAAAGGATTCCTATTTTGTGAATTACAAAGTGAAGATTTTTAAATCAGATTCCACAGTAATGCAACTAGAAAATGACAGAACCAGGCTTCAAAGAGCAATCTGTTCATTTTCCTCTTTATCAGGCTTTGGTTTGGAAAATAATGTTCATAATAAGTGCATCTTCTGATTATTTGAACTTCCATGAAATTTAAAATAGTTTAAGGGATTTCTCCAAGTAAGAGCATATAGATAATATTCTTCTAGTTCCCTTTTTAGATAACAGCCAGGGGCAAAATCCTTGTTTCTAGGGCCACAGCAAAGTATAACTTAATAAAGAGTGCAATATTATTAGGAAAACATGAATCATAGATGACTATTAATATTGCCTAGAGTTCGTAGGAATGTGATAGACTGATAGACATTTTTGTCAAAATATGCCCTGTTCATTATAAATGGCTTCAACTGGAGTTCCCGTCGTGTCTCAGTGGTTAACGAATCCGACTAGGAACCGTGAGGTTGCGGGTTCGATCCCTGGCCTTACTCAGTGGGTTAAGGATCTGCCATTGCCGTGAGCTGTGGTGAAGGTTGCAGATGCGGCTCGGATCCCGCGTTGCTGTGGCTGTGGCAAAGGCCGGCGGCTACAGCTCCTGTTAGACCCCTAGCCTGGGAACCTCCATATGCCGCGGGTGTGGCCCTAGATGAGGCAAAAAGACAAAATAAATAAATAAATAAATGGCCTCAACTGCTTATTATTTTAATGTATTTCTTTTAGCCATTTTAATTACATATTTGGATTTTCAAAAATATCACAAAACCAATAATAAAAAGAACGTTCCAAACCACTAAGGTTTTCTTGGAATGCTTTCAGCGTTTGACCATATGGCACTAAATGCTCTTTAATGAGTCATTGCCTCAGAATATCTTTCTTCTTCATGTCACAGTACTTTCTTATGGGAATTTTGATTTTGCAAACAAATTTACATCAATTGATGTTTTTCATTATTACATAAATATTGTATTTCAGTTCTCTTTAAACAAAATCAAAACATGTAACAGGTAATTTCACTTTCCCACGGACCAAATAGTCACAGTACACATTTGGTTGCCATTCTGGCTTATCCTTCCTTTTATCCCAGAGAATGCCTGACGCATAGGGTAGTGATTCTGCCGTTGTACCTGTCCCTTAATTTTTTCAAGATCCACAAATTCTGTGTAATTGAACCTTATCTTTCTAATGTATGCAGAGACTTTTTTTTTGTTTTTTGGTCTTCTAAGGTCAAACCCACTGCATATGGAAGTTCCCAAGCTAGAGGTCAAGTTGGAGCTGTAGCTACTGGCCTACACCACAGCCACAGCAATGCCAGATCCAAGCCGCGTCTGCAACCTATACCACGGCTCACAGCAGCACTAGATCTTTAACCCACCAAGCAAGGCCAGGGATCAAACCTGCATCCTCAAGGATTTTAGTCACGTTTGTTACCACTGAGCCACAGCAGGAACTACCTGGATCCAGAGACTTCTTTTGCTCTGGTGTATTCATAAATTAGGTGATCGTGTCACTTTCTATGTGGTTTCATTGCTCAGGGACAATTTTCCTGCTTGTTTATCATGATACTTCTTATGTAAGGCAGTTACCTTGATAACTATTTTAACAGTTTTCTATTACTTTCCATCCTTGAAGATTGTGACTATCTAGTAGGTCTAAGATAATCTTCTTGGTAGGAAAAGAAAAAAATGTGTATTGTGGCTGGTGTCTTAACACCCCCGTGAGAACAGAACCGTCATTGTTTTAGAACCAGGTCGAGAACTTCAAAGAGACACTTGCAAAATGCTGGGACTCTTGAAAGAATGCTGTTCATAATAAGAGTTCTAGAAACGTGACCCCAAACAGGGCCAAAAATACTACAAGGGAACAAGCCATCTGCATGGGACTCTAATTTAGGGGCAAAAACACTTCCTGTAGGAAATTGACTTCTCATTTGACCTTCACAGCTAATAGATAGACCAAACTAATATTATCAACGGTTGTGGAAATCTCAAGTTGATAAACTGAGAAAATATATTTCGGCAAGACATATTATTATTGTTACCCCTAGCCAAAAAAATAAGCAAAATCACTTTTTATGTGCTCTACTTCAGGCTTGGCCAGGGAAGCTCATGCCAGGCTAATATTCCCCCATCACCTCCCCCCATCACCCTCCCCCCAATACACAAAGTTATAAACTTGGATAATTTCTTTTAATTGCCTGGAGTTAGCACAGAGTGAACGAAAGCAGGGAGATTGTAGCAGAGAATCTCTTTGGAAGACAGAATGGCATGGAGTGATTTTCCTGTTTTTTAAATGACTTAAGCCTGAGAGCAGGCTGGAATCAGCACTGTCAGAGGAAAACATTGATGGAAAAATCCATATGTTTTCCCTCTAAAGAACCAGAGGACAGGGAGTTCCCGTCGTGGCTCAGTGGTTAACGAATCCGAATAGGAACCATGAGGTTGCGGGTTCGATCCCTGGCCTTGCTCAATGGGTTAAGGATCCAGTGTTGCCGTGAGCTGTGGTGTAGGTTGCAGACGTGGCTCAGATCCCGCATTGCTGTGGCTGTGGCAAAGGCCGGCAGCTACAGCTCCTGTTAGACCCCTAGCCTGGGAACCTCCATATGCTGCAGGTGCGGCCCTAGATAAAGCAAAAAAAAAAAAAAAAGAACCAAAGCACAGAGTATGGAAGAATCATTGCCACTATATTTTGTTGAAACTTTGTTTTTCAACCTCTTGTACAGGATTTTTTTTTAATTCTATTTATTAAGCTTTATAAAAGTTGTTGTGTGCATGACTTAATGTTCTTACCCATTAAGTTGACTTGTGAATGAAAAAATACACACATTCCACAAGGCAGAGAGATAAAAGGGTAGAGCTTCAAATCCCACGTAAATAATTGGCCAGCTTTCTGACCATGCACATACAGGACAAACTCAAAATTTTGAAATAAACTTTGAGCTGCCCCAGAGATACAATGTTTACGAGTCTAAGATAACTGCCTGCAAAAATTTAGAAAATCAACACTCTATTTAGGAATATATCACAGTTCCAAGTTTCTGAACTTTCAGAATGTTCAAGAAACAACACAAATTCACCCAGGAGGGAAAAAAGAGGATAATTAAACCCACTCTTGGAGAAAAGACAAAACAATCAATGGAAACCAACGCCCAAATGACACATATGGGAATAAGCCGACAGGATTTTATTTTAACTATATTTACTATTCTCAGTGTCATAAAGAAAAATATGCGCTCAATAAATAAAAATATAATAAGCTTCATCAAAAAAGTAGAACCTATGAAAAAGTCCCAAAGGGAAATTCAGGAATGGAAAATGCAGTGTATGAAATGAATATGCACTGCTTTGGGTTTGATCTCAGAATGGAGTTCACAGAGGAAGGAATCGGGAACTATGGAGTCAGATCAGCAGAACTTTTTCAATCTGAAGAACAAGAAAAGAGTTGAAAACCAAAGTGAACAAAGCCTCATGGACTTGTGAAACAATACCTCAAGTTCCAACATATATTATGTAATCAGGGTCCCACAAGCAGAAGAGAGAGAAAATGAGATATAAAACATTATTTAAAAGAATGGATGAAAAATTCTCAATTTGGTGAGACATGTAATTTACAGACCCAAGAGATTCAGTAAGTTCCCAAAATGGACATCATAGCAAAATTATTGAAACTGAAAGAAAAAAATATTTTTAAAAGCCAAGGAAAATGACACATTGCCTATAAGCCAAGAAGTGATTCAAATATCTTCTGATTTCTTGTCATAAATTTTGGAAGTCAGAAGAAAGTGAAACAACATAACAAAATGCTGAAGAAAAAAAAACCTGCCAAACCACAATTCTATATTCAACAAACATATTCACTAAAAATGAAGCTGAGGAGTTCCCAGTGTGGCTCAGTGGAAACAAATCTGACTAGCAACCATGAGCACATGGGTTCGATCCCTGGCCTTGGTCAGTGGGTTGGAGATTCAGCATTGCTGTGAGCTGTGGTGTAGGTCACAGACATGGCTTGCAAATGGCATTGCTGTGACAGTGGAGTAGGCTGGCAGCTACAGCTCCAATTCAACCCCTAGGCTGGGAACTTCCATATACCAGGGGTGTGGCCCTAAAAAGACAGAAAAAAAGAAAATTAAGATTAAAAAAGACAACCTCAGGTAAAAGAAAACAAAGACTAGTTATTAGTAACTTGCACTAGTTATTAGTAACTTTAGAAATGCTAAAGTAAGTTCTTCAGGCTGAAGAAAAATGACATAAAAGGGAGAAATTCAAGCCATCAGGAAAGAATGAAGGACAATGAAGAAGATGCCACTGAATGTTTACACAAAGTATTTTAGGGAATTCACTAAACAACTACTAAAAATTCAATTTTAAAAGATCACATGGTGATTGTACTATTGCATACAATTCAGTAAAACATGGGTAATACAACAATATGAAGCACGAACCGATATAAAAGAATTAAAAAATCTAATTGTTTGAACATTCCACACACAGGATATCATAAACAATAGAAGCAACAGAAGTTGGACTTTAAAAAAAATTACAAGGAACGAATGACCACAAGGAAGAGGAAATAGAAACAACAGACAGGAACAAAGGTCCAGATGGAAATGGGGAATACATTATTGGACCCCAGAAGAAAGGCTACGATGTAAAGTGGCAGAAAACTTGGCCGTATTGTTTTCTACAACTGGATGAAAAGTAGAAATTGTACCTAATGAACTCAGATATTCAGCTGAGATTTTCAAGAGAAATTGGGAGATGTGACTTTGTTTTTCTTGCTGTTTGTAGTAAAATGCAAGAAGAGATCAACCGAGCAATGAACTCTTTGGCAAAAAGGCACGAATGTTTGATGATCTGGAAAATCCTCAGTCTTTCCAGATAATGTGCTCTGGAAACAGGGCCCAGGGTGTGGCTGGAAAACCACTTGCTGAAGAGACTAAAACTGTGACTCATAGATTCAAACAGCCTTCTCAGCAGAAGTCAGGAAGAGAGGTGGGTTATCCAGGGAGAGAATATGTGTACAATGCTCGTGTTTACAGGAGTGGATCCCTTTGACGTCCATGGGAGACTCACAAAGTTTTTGAGAACATTATACCAGCAGAAACACCACCAGCCTAGACTAAAAGGGGCCGAAATGGGATATAATGAAGGAAGAATCACTCCAAGGGCAGAACTGTGACCCAAGGACCAGAGAAGGCAGAGCTGCTCTCCTGAGGGGCTCAGAGGTCAGATCATTGAGACACAGAGGATTATTCTTAGTCTTATAACCGAATGAAACATCTTGATGATTTCAAAACTTGCCCTATACCAGTAACGCCTTTGTTCACTCTATTTTCTCCTTTAGAAATAGGAACGTCTATTTTATGCCTGTCCTACCATTTTATTTTGGAAACAGATAATTTTTTTTTTTTCTAGTTCCACAGCTCTGTGGATGGAAAGAAATTTTGGCCCAGAATGGATCACAGCGAATCCATTCTAAAGGATTTAGATCCTTTAGGTAATGACATCTGGAACTTTTTTGAGTGGATACCATTTGGATGTGGTTTTAGAATTAGAATTGAATGCTAGAATGATTTAAGACTTTGGGAGTGGTTGGGATAGGGTGAATATATTTTGCAGATGGAGGACATGAATTTTGGGGGTGCCAGGAGATAGAATTTACCAGTTTAAATAGTATCCCCACCAAAAAAAAAAAAAAGTCCATATGACAGAGTTATAGACAAGGTGGATTAAGAAACAAACATGTACTTCTTCACAGCCGGGAAGTCCAAGACCAAGGTTCCAGCTGAGGACCCTCTTCCTGATTTGAAACAAACGCGTTCCTCTTGTGCCCTCACGTGGTGGCAAGGACACTTCCTGTGCTTCTAAGAGCACCAGTCCCAGCTCGGGGGGTCCACCCTCATTTCCATCCAAACCAAATCACCTCCCAAAGCTCCCAACTCCAAATACCACCACACTGGGAACGAGGGCTTCCAGATGAATAGGAGGGCACGGAGACATTCGGTCTATGGAAATCTCCATGAAAAAAATACATACGTATGCAAAATGAAGGAAAAAAGACAAATAGCTGTATTGTTTATGAAGTTAGAATCAAAATTCTTAAGTGGATGTTCGAAGAATTTCACAAATGGATCTAAAAAATATTCTAAAAGAATAAAAAGAGCCCAGAATTATTTCAAGAAGCTACCTGCCCTTACTTGAACTCGTTGTTCTTATTATGTAAAGGTCATGACTCTGATTTTTTTTTTTAATTTCTTATGTCCATAGAACTAAAAGATAAATGTTGAAGCTCTTGTGTTGATTATACTTTGGAATTCTGAACTACTCCTTACCCTCTCCCTCAACAGATAACGAAAAATCAGTAGAATCATAACACACCCTCCCCAAAACTTAATGCATGGAACTTACTTTCTAGTTAAGCTAGTCTATGATTTTATATATACCAAAGAGTTATTGAATAAAATCAAACTATTGTATTCTAGCAACCATGAAATTAGAATCTCATGTTTTTTTCTTATGTAAAGATCATAAATAAATATAGACCACCCCAAATTCCATTAAGTATGAGCTATTTTAACTGCTGGTATTTTGTTTTATCACCTAGAATTACATGGCTTTATCACGAAAAGAACTAACATTTTGTTTACTATTCAATATTGTCTTAGTGAAAAATTTGAATAAAAGATAACAGAATTGGGAAAGAAGAAAGCTAAAAATTTAATAAAATTCAATATTTTAACTTATCACAAGGAGAGTACATGGATCTGGGCTGTAAAAGTAATGTAATGTGTATATTTATATTTACCTGATGTAAGTCTTTCACTTAGCAGTGTCGGCATTATCACAAATATTAAAGAGCTTACATACAAAGAGAAAATATACAGGGTAAGTTGGTATGAACAGTTAAGAGACCAGGAAATGATAAGACAGAAATTTTGGTTTTGCTTTTGTCTTATTGTTTATTTTTTTTTTTTAGTATTTTCTGCCTACAAAGCCCATCAGTCAATGAATAGTTAAAACTGAGCAGCTGCTATTAGATTGTGACGTTACAGAGTCTTAGACGCTTCCTCTGAACAGATAACCTCTCCAAAGTTAACGCATCGTTAGAAATGAATCCTTGAGTTTAAAAGTTATCCCCCAAGAAAGATTGTATTGCCGGCCATCCTTGACCTCGCTGTAACTTACTTTGCCATGCCTGTTCAAGATAATTACCAGCTGAGAAAGTGAGAGAGGCTTGAAGAAAGCAAAAGCCTTGAGGAGACTGGAGCGCAGGACCGGGAATCTGGCTGGAGACTAGGTCCCGCTGAAGGAGGCAGAAGAGCTGATTAAAGCTGCTTCCCACTCCCAGCCTTGTGTCCTCGGCTGTAAACTGAGGCTAGTAAGAACCCCTACCTACCCCGGTCGCAGGGAGGATTAAATTGCCTCTTGCACGCTGGCACCGAGGACTGACTGTCGGAGAACCTCCACGCTCCAAGTCCTAGCTGCTGTGACGCTCTCCCTGTCCCCAGCCGCCCTTAGCCCCGAGCCCGTCCCGTTACTACGCCTGCTTCTTACTTCAAGGCCCATTGCTAATTTCGCCTTCCGGGCATGCTGGGGGCTTAAATAAAATCATATACAGGTCTCTTTCATTTACCTGTAGCAAGAGAGCGTACCTTTGAAAAGGAAGAAATGGCTTAAGCTACGTTGGTTCTCCCAGATGTTTTTACACTGAGGTGACAGCATCACACAATCTTATGTGGATTTTCGGTTAATTTAAGGAAACTTTTCTCCCGTAAAATATCTGAATTAAAACATCTCGGAGTTTCTTTTCTTTTCAAAGACCGATTTTTTGAAAGAGGGCTGATTACGTGCTGTTAACCATTTCAAAACTCTTATAGTGTATATGGTTTTCCTTTAGAAACGTAATCCTCTCTGTCGAAAGGCTTATAGGCGACGTGAACTCATTTTTAAAACGATAGCAGAATATGCGTGGGGCCCACAGGTCCCAGTTAACAGAGAGGTAATTCCGTTTGTCTCCAGTGGCTTGGACTTTGGGTAATGGCCACACTGTGTTTCCAGAAAGAAATATGCTAAAAGGAAGAGAGTTTCTGAGCTGGTGTCTCAGGACCTGTCATAGTTTACATCTTCTGATGAATTTCATGTTTATGGACTCAGTGGCAAGACTGAAGATCATCATTATTAAGGAGTTCTCGTCGTGGCTCAGTGGTGACAAGCCCGACTAGTATCCATGAGGACACGGGTTCGATCCCTGGCCTCGCTCAGTGGGTTAAGGCTCTGGTGTTGCCGTGAGCTGTGGTGTAGGTCGAAATGGCAGCTCAGATCCCACGTTGCTGTGGCTGTGGTGTAGGCCGGCACCTGCAGGTCCGATTCAACCCCTGGCCTGGGAACCTCCATATGTCGCAGTTGCAGCCCTAAAAAGACAAAAAAGAAGTCATTATTAAGCTTCCAGTTTGAATTTTATATCTGTTAATTCATTTAGAGCCAAGTACATAGGTTTTAATGAAGAAAAATACCCTTAATACATCTACTTGTATATTTAGTATTTATTGACTATATGCAATGCTCTTTGTGATAGAAGGATTCCAGCTGACCCAGCATCGACCCTTCTCTCAAGAAATGTGATAAAAATATGCATGTAAAATTAACAGCATGATAAGGTAGAAAACAGTGCACAACACTGAACAGGGACATGAAAATTTGGCAGAAGTACAGAGATAAACGTGTTATTTCTGCATTACATGTCCAGGATTTTTTAAAAAATCAACAAGTTCTGTTTTAGAGATAAGGTTACTAAGTATTATGAGCACAAAAAGGAATGCAAAAACACGGTTATGTGGCTAATTCGGGCCAAAAAGTTCTGTCTCACCACTTTTTTAATGACGGGTTAATTTTGGAAAACAAACATCAGTTTAATCGATTATGTCTCACCTGTCGTGTTTTTATTTTATCTTTTTGTCTTTTTGCCTTATCTAGGGCCGCACCCATGGCACATGTAGGTTCCCAGGCTAGGGGTCTAACAGGAGCTGTAGCCGCCGGCCTTCGCCACAGCCACAGCAACGTAGGATCCGAGCTGCGTCTGCAACCTACACCACAGCTCACAGCAACGCCGGACCCTTAACCCACTGAGCAAGGCCAGGGATCAAACCCGCAACCTCATGGTTCTTAGTCGGATTCGTTAACCACTGAGCCACGACGGGAACTCCCGTGTTTATTTTTTCGATCTAAGTTGATACCAAGGACACGTATGATGAGAAAGTTTGTGAGTGCTTCTGATTTTACCAGGTAAAATCAAATGTCCCCGAACCACGCCGGCTAGTGTGAACGAAAAAGGAATAAAGTCTACAACGCAATGCACGTTCCCCGTCCATATCTCGACCACACCACACAGCCTTCGTGCAGTATGCTACACACCTTGTTGAAAATCTGCTGTCATGAGCACTCGCAGAAACCACCCCGACAACAACAACCGAAAACCCAAACAGCTGCCAGGTGAGCCGCGGTTGGCCCGAGGCCGCCACGGGGACTGTCGCTGTTATTCCACGTCCAGCACAGGACGGGTGGTGGGAAACAGCCGCTGCGAGTTAGTTAGCCTTGTTCAGTGTCAGTGTTTAGAGGGCAGTTTCATTGCTTGAGTTATTTAGATCACGATAGTAATAAAGATTTCAGAAAGCTATTGAGAAACTTTTGTTTTAGGGAAGGGAGAATGGAAAACAGTCAAGGAGGGAACTGATTCACGCAAGAAAACGTCTGAGTATAAAGCACTGTTTGTTTTAGATTCACTAAAACAATGATGAGTGAAATGACACTTTAATACGGGCAGTCAAGCCTTATTAGAACAGTCAGTGACTAATTACAGTTCAGCACCCAAACATGTAGCTGTCTGTATCCTATGTGAATAAACAAAATATTTTTAAAGCCGACAACAAGCACAAATAATCCATTCCCATAGAAACCGCTTCTCTCTGATAACCACAACAACACAGAAGTAAGAACACAGGCGACGGAAGTTTATAAGTCCCCAAAAGATAATGGACAGACCCACTCCACCAAGGCTTGCTTTGATATTGGTAGGAATAAATCCAACCCATCTACTCTGATGCACCATTAAACTTTTATCAGATCATCATCAGAATGCATGAGGATTAAAAATCATTTCGCCTGAATAATGTATGCTAAAATGTGTATCGTCTGGGTTAGGGTAGTCATCATCATTTGGCCGAAGCACTTCAAAGAGTTGACGGGTATTAGCCCGCTTTGAATTTGAGCACTAATATCTTGACAACACGAGGGGAATGTTTTCATCACATTGAAAAGGCAGTGTGAGAATATAAGCGGGGACATCTCAGCGTCCCTCTGAGTCAAGTCATCAGAATGGCCTCCTTCTCCACGATGCCATAAATCCCTTGAGCTGTTGTTCAAACGCCCTTGATAAGTCCGAGTGTTTCTTCTGGAGTGTTCTTTATGGTTCTCTTCTTAGATCCTTTATTACGGGGTGGGGGATAGCCTTCTCTCCTAAACCTGGGTCTTTACACTTAATCTTCCTTTTGTTAAAATTTAATCAGCTCTTTACTTCACACTGAGGCGTGAAGGCTGCTTACCTCCTGGTGCATAACTGAGGGAGAGGAACGCAGCTTCAGTCTCTACCGGAAGCCTCGCTGGGTTTTCCCACCCACCCCACCCCCCGCCCTGCCTGATCATTCTACTTATAATAATAGCCAAGCTATACACTCACCTGTGGCGTCAGCTTCCTATTCTCCTCCCTTGTTTGACAATAAAACGCCCTGAGGATTCTTTTCAAAAGATTTAATCTCTTATTTATCCCATGTGGATTTGGCCTTAGCAGAGAAGCCACTTATGTATTCTTACATTTTTGTTTAATATTATTGCACTTCAGCCTCATAATCTTTCTCCCTTTTGGAAATTGAAGAGAGACTCTATACGATGCTTAGGAGAAGAGAAGACAGCACTGCAGAAAAGATATGGATGGTTTTCTTAGACAGTATGTCTAAGAAGAACTATGAAGAACACAATACCCTTCATTTATCTCGAGTTTCCAATGAGAAAATAATTTTTTGGTTCACAAAGAAGTATTACCACTGTGGAGCTGAGGGGTACGTTGTGTGTAGGAGGAGGGCCCCTCCTATGAAATTATTTATTTTACAGTCTTCCAGAAGCTCCCAATTTTCCATCCCTAAAAACTGTCCCCCTTGGGGCTCAGCACAGCCCTGTAGGAATGGTCAGACCCACGGATGCTCCACGCCTCCATCTTTGACCGCTGCTGCTGGATGGCTTTGTGACCTTGACAGACGGCTGAAAGGAGGACTTTGAAAAAGCGTAGTAGGTCCCTAATGAGCAGTTAGAGCGAGGCAGCACCGGGAAGTAATCTCTTGGTCGAGGGGTCCTCGGGAAAAGAAAAGGAGGCAGACAGTGACGGCTGCGTCTCAGAACCTGTTCTGCCTGCATCATTACCGGAAAGAGGAAAATCAGGACAGAGTGTACCACCCACACTCAGACAATGGTTGGCTTTATAATAGGATTGCCTCTTATCCATCTTTAAGGATCAGCGCTTAGCATAGCGCATGACTCATGTCGGAGACACGATAAATATTTGTTGAGTGATGGAACGAATACAATAATATAGTTTTAATTTTAGGATTTCCTGGCATTCCATGAAGGCGTTTTGTATCGGCTTCATGTAAGCAATTCATCTCGCCATGTACTAGATGTACTAGATTTTTTTTTTTACATTTCCATTAAAACGTAGGAAAACAAAAGAGCAGGGAGTTTTTACCTTTCCATTAAACATGTAGGAAAACAAAAGAGAGCCAGTTGTGACTATTTATAGTGTGCTGAGAAACAGTCCACAGAAATCGCTGGGCGGTGATTTTTTTTTTCCCCATTGGAAGAGTGTTGAGACAGCTAGAGGGAATTATTAAAAACAACAAAGCATTTCCTTAGAAATTGTGAGGGGAAAAGAAAGTCCTGAAGAGCAGGGGAAGTTTTAGTATTAAAAAAAAAAATGTATTTTGATGTAAATTGTGGATTGATCCCGTTTAAAAGTAATCCTCATGGACTTAACCACAACAACGAAACACTGCGTTATGGAATATGACTTCATGGCCTTTCAGATTCGGGGTTGAGTTCAATGTAGCACAACCGAGAACAACACACACCCACAGAATAAACCAGCTTAAGCTTTTGCTGCTCTTGCCGCAGATTTCAATTACGTATCTCACCACCGGAAAGGCAAATGACTGAAGCATCATGTCCTTAGTTTCCTGATCTTGAGCATTTAAATGCTTTGGAGAGGAGTTCCCATTGTGGCGCAGCAGAAATGAACCCAGCTAGTATCCATGAGGATTTGGGTTCAATCCCTAGCCTTGCTCAGTGGGTTAAGGATCCTGCATTGCTGTGGCTATGGTATAGGCTGGCAACTGCAGCTCCAATTTGACCCCTAGCCTGGGATCCTCCGTGTGGCGTGGGTGCACCCACCCCCCAAAAAAGGCAATAAATAAGTAAATGCTTTGGAGAAATTCACACCACCAAGCGGATATTTTGAGATTCCTACTTGTCTATAGTTGGTGCATTCAGCAGAGGCTTTCTTGAGCCCAGGACGTGCCAGACGATGTGCAGCTACTGCAGAAAGACGGCGAAGCACTGAGCGTCTGACCTCAAAGGCTTCATGCATGTGGGAGGTAGAGGGCGTGAAGGAGGAATAACCACATAAACATCCAATATCAGAAGTACGGTCCAGTTTCATTAAGTGCAGTGGAGAAAGACGAAGCTGGGAGAGTGACAGCACTGGAAGGAGGAAGGCGGGGGAGCCCTTCGCTACTTGTCTCCGTGCAGGTGATCTTTCAGCCAGCTCTGAAGGAAGTGAGAGTGTGACACTCAGCATGTCCAGGAAAAGCGGATTCCAGCCCAAGGGGACCACAAGGCAAAGGATGAGGCTGAGCTGCATTTGAAGCGCTGGATCAAGAGCCAAAGGCCTAGAGCGGAAGAGAGGGAGTTGCAGAGGAAGTGGGGAGAGGAGGGTGCCAAAAGGGGGTGCAGAGAGGGTCCAGTCCCGGGGAACCCTGCTGAAGCTGCCCAGCCAGGCACGGGTGGGGACCTCCCCCACCAGCTCCCCTTCGGAAATCCTGATCCATGCTGCCTGGCAGCTCTGTTCCCTGAACATCAGAAAATCCACTTTCCTGCTAAAAGAAAACTTTCTCTACTCACAAAAGCATTGTCCACCAACTGCGTGCATTTTCCACGGCAAGCAGTTCTCCAGTTCTCCGACACTGATGGAGTGTCCTGCAATTTAATTCTTTTCTGAAGCTACCCCTCCTCCCAGAATCCATGTAGAACCCGCAGGTTAAGGGGCTCGAATCCACAAAGTTGACCCCATTTCAGATGCCAGTCTCAAGTAGTGGGTCCGCAAGTGACCCACAGTCCTGAGTTGGCTGCCTCAACCCCTTCTCAGGTTCAATAATTTAGTTACAAATGCTCCCAAAACTCATGGGGAAAAAATTGGCATATCTATATGTACGCATTTAGATTCTTTTCTATTATAGATTATTGCAAGATATTGAATATTGTTCCCTATGCTATATGGTTGATTATTTTATGTAGGTCGTTAATTTTGCATAAATCTGCACAGCCAAAACTTGTGGTGCGGTGCGTTTCCATAGTTTAGACTTTCTGTAGTTCATAGCTTCCGTATTCTACAAACTTGCTAATTATTCAGAAACAGTGTACTTTTTCCTGCTAAAAGAAAATTGTTACAGAAAAAAGATCTGGGCTCACCAGCAAGCTGCACACAAGACAGATGTCACTCAGAGTGATGTGATTTCAAACAGCGTGAGATTTGTCGTCAAGCATATTTAGACAACTTTGAAATTAGGTTGCCTCCTCCAAATGTCCAAACCATGTATTAAAGAGGGAACAAACAGAGATGTGAGAAAGCACACAGGCTCTTAATGAAGCCCTGAGCGGCTGTCCTTCTGACGGCCACTTCCTTCCGTTTAGTTCTCTAGCTTTCCTCGTAAGCCTGTTCTGTCTGGCCCCGAAGGAGGAACGCTGGTTCGCTGTCCAACTGGCAGGTGCGCTGCAGAGTGAGAGCAAAGCAAGCACCACAGCCTTGGCTGCTGTGTCCCGGAGGAGAACGAGCAGCTTTGAATATGTATTGTAAGTCTACAGCTTGCCACGTTCATATATAAACATACACGTGTACACATATGTAAGCATGCTTATATGTGCGCTCATGTGTTTATACCTTTATATGGCTGGTTATGAAAACTAAAGACTTGTGACAACAGAATTGGATGATGCTATTGGGTTTCAGCCTGTTCACTTGACATCTGGAGATGCTTTCAGAGCTGGAAGTTTCTGTATATTCACAGATAAGATGCTAACACTTCTCAGACTGTAATTTGTCTCTTCGTTTGGGGTCGGGGCATGAAAGGATGGTTCTGGGAGGATGTTCAGTTCTTGGAAATAATCTTGGCATCTTTCTTCAGAGTCTGGGGCAGTGAACTTGTCTTCCCCTGCTCTCAAGGGGCTTCAGTGACAAAGAGCTTGTCAGGCAGAGACCAAAGGCCAACTGCATGTTGTATTATGAACCTCTGTCAGTCCACACAGCCAAAAGGAGCTAAAGGAGCAGCAGTCATATGGGAAACTGGAGATTCTGAACCTGGATCTTCAAGACCTGCTGGTGGGTCCAAGAAGATAAAACCAATCTGTCTTCTCATAAATGTCAGGGCAGGAGAGGATTGGAGCAGGTGATCAGAACCTAGTTTGAATACCTTCTTCCATTGATAGCTGTTGCTGTAGGTGTGTGCATACTCCTGGAAAGCAATTTAGACAGGGAAATAGTTTGTTTGCTGGCCAAGGCGGTTAATTTTAAGTTATGGGTACAATTTTAATAATTTCTTTATCTAGGATGGCATTAAAGAAGTGAATCACCAGGAGTTCCTGTTGTGGCTCAGTGGGTTAAGGACCTGATGTTATTTCAGCTTACACTTGATTAACTAAAACACATGAGGTTTAATAGCTATTCAGGGAGCCCGGAGGACATATGTCCCGAAGGTATCCACACACCGGAAACAGACCACACATACACTTGACATCTGAATATTTTCGGATAATTTGGAGATAGAACGTATGTGTTACTGAACTTGTCCACAAATTATCCCCCAAAGTACCTCACTTATTATTTTATTTATTCCCACGCACTTCCTAAATAATTGTATATTTTGGTTTTTGTTTGTTTGTATTGTCTTTTGTCCTTTTAGGGCCACGCTCGCGGCATATGGAGATTCCCAGACTAGGGGTCTAATCAGAGCTACAGCTGCCGGCCTGCGCCACAGCCACAGCAACACCAGATCCGAGCCTCACAGCTCACGGCAACGCCAGATCCTCAACCCACTGAGCAAGGCCAGGGATCGAACCTGTAATCTCATGGTTCCTAAGCAGATTTGTTTCCCTTGCGCCACGATGGGAACTCTAATAATTGTATATTTTGTTGATAGAGGCATTACCTTAAGCTTGAAATCATATTTGCTGCTGACATTTTTGCATGTGTTTTTAGGGCCACAGCTACGGCACATGGAAGGTACCAGGCTAGGGGTCGAATCAGAGTTGCAGCTGCTGCCCTAAGCCACAGCCACAGCAACACCAGATCTGAGCCTCATGGTACCTACACTGCAGCTCACAGCAGCGCTGGATCCTTAACCCACTGAGCAAGGCCAGGGATCGAACCCAAGTCCTCATGGATGCTAGTCAGGTTCGTCACTGCTGAGCCACTGTGGGAATTCCTGATGATACATATATTTTTTTTTACTTAATGAATTTTATTACAATTATAGGTGTACAAAAATCATCACAACTCAGTTTTTATAGCATTTCCATCCCAAACCCTCAGTGCATCCCCCACCCGCCAATGGTCTCCAAATGAGACAAGTTAAAGGGTGGGGGGATCCTGCTGATATTTTAACAGTTAAATTATTTTGTTTCTAGTCCGTGGGGTTTAAAATAAATTATATGGTTTAAGGATTATGAGTTTGATATCTGACAACCTATGAGTCCAAATTCCAGTTTTACTCCTTTCGTTTTGTTTCGCACTTGGTACGTGTTTTTATACTTGCGTGTTTTCTAGTGGCAAGAGAAACGTGAAAAAAAAAGAAAGACAGACGGCTAACTGGAATCTTAGTGAACATTTAAGGAATAAAGTGTGGGGATTGGAAAGTGGAGGCAAAGAAACTGAGTATCCACCTAGACACTGAGCATTCAGGTTTTGAGGAAAAATAAAAACACAAATAAAAATCCTGATGAGAGAGTGGGTGGTTACTGAACTTCACATTTGAAAGAAAAATAAGAGTTAAAAAGACCAAGGTCTCATGTGACAGGCCTAGATTCTTTATATTAATCTTTTATTTACAAACATAAAAGTAATTGACTAAACTAGAGCATATCCGAGATGCTTGACCCATTTTAAGCAACATACAGTTACTCTCTCTCTGCCAGCTCTTGATCTGTGGCATAGTTTCCGAGTCAGCTTCCTGCACAGTGTAAACTTGTTTTGCATCACTGCAGAGCACACGGCTAAAATGTGGTGGGGGGACAAGGCTGAAGATGTTTGCAGAGACCAGATCACATAGGGCCGTTCCCTTTTTTTGTATTTTGAGGCTTGGGCAAGGAGTTCCCATTGTGACTCAGCGTTTTAAGAGCCTGACTAGTATCCATGAGGATGTGGGTTTGATCCCTGGCCTCTCTCAGTGGGTTAAGGATCAGGCATCGCCACAAGCTTTGGCGTAGGTCACAGATGTGGCTCGGATCCGGTGTTGCTGTGGCTGTGTTGTAGTCTGGCAGACTGCAGCTCTGATTCAACCCCTAGCCTGGGGACTTCCATATGCCATGGGTGTGGCCCTAAAAGAAAGAAAGAAAGAGAGAGAGAGAGAGAGGAAGGAAGGAAGGAAGGAAGGAAGGAAGGAAGGAAAAGAAAAGAAAGAAAACTTAGGCCAGTTACTATCTTTATGTCTCTATTTCCTCCTTTTTAAATTTTTTTTCATTTTTGGCCTCCCTGAGGCATATGGAGTTCCCAGGCTAGGGGTCATATCCAAGCTGCAGATGCAGCCTAGGCCACAGCTGCAGCAATGCTGGATCCTTTAACCCACTGTGCCAGGCCAGAGATGGCACCTGCATCCTGGTGCTGCAGAAATGCTGCTGATCCCTTTGTGCCACAGTGGGAACTCCTATGCTCTCGTTTTTAAGGTGCAGAGAATAGTCAGAGCCAGTTCATCCACTGTCCTGGGTTAAGCCTAGTGGTCAGCATAATGCCTGGCACTTTAAAGGACTGCGCTTCTTCTTGATCTTAATATTCTAATTTTCCCCCCAAATTCTCTTAACATTATTCTATAATAAAGCAAGAAAAATGGAAGAGGGAGTGTGAAAGTGAGGGCAAAAGAGCCAGAGAATTAAAGCTTGTGTTTGTATTTGAATCTGTTAGAATGTGAAGCGGACACTTTAACAAAACTATTTCGATTTGTCATGACGCACATGCAAAGCAGAGGGATGTCCCTCGGCCCCCGGGATCCAAGGTTCCCGGCTGGTTCAGGCATTCGATGCGAGCAGCTTACATACCGTTCACTTGCTGCTAGAAAGGCTGTTTGTCCTCTCGTTCCTCGTGGCTTCAGCAGGCTGCCAGCTCCACGCTATGCGTAGATCGCCCATGAACCTGACTTTCATACCGCACAGACTGTGGAGAAACCCAGCCCAGGGAGCCTGCTAACTGATTCGATTTTCCAGTTCATTTCGTGAGTGTCAAGTGGCCCGCTCCCAGCCCTTTGGTTTGAGTCAGTTCTGGAGAAGCTTTTCTGAAACACCTGGGGTCTTGAAGTTAGTTCCCATCGTGAGGTGTGAACTGACAACACGGCAGCTTCAGGAAGCTCCTGGATTTTATCATTTCATATTTATAATAAATAGCATCAAATATCCAAATCCCTTACAAGAGTGCCGCTGGGATATCTACTTCTCAATTCTGGTATCTTGGGGGGCTTTTTTTCTGCTTAAAATTTTACTAATTTCTTTCCCTTGTGTTGAAGGAAATCAATATATGTACTTCCAGGATTGTCGATAATAATACATCTAAGAATAATATAAGGCATGAATGTGTATAGTGTGTGTGTGTGTGTGTTAAGAATGTGACTCAAAAGGAGAAAAGGGAAAAGAAGTCAATGCATCTGGGGAAAATTAAGGAGAAAAGGAAAGGAAAGTTTCTGGCTCAATTAAAGTCTTGTTCTGTTGGCTTTTTCATTTTGTTCTCACAGTAAGTCTCCTGACCTGGGCCCCTGGAGCCCTCAGATCTTCCATGCATTCACTTCCATTTTAGGTTTAAGTTCCTGGTCAAAAGTTGACCGCCGCAGGAATTCCTCCTTTGAGCCTCACGCCGCTGCTCTGATCCCTCAGAAGGCCACCTGCTCAAATTGCTTGTTCACTTGCTCTTTCTTCAGCTTGTCCTGCAGACTCCACAGGCAATCCCAGCGCCCTAGGCGGGGCCCCGGGGTGGGGAGCGCCCTGTCCTTGAGCACATGTGCATCATGTTGACACAAGGTGGACGTCAAGATGAGCGTAGACACCAATGTCTAAAAAGAAAATTAACTTCCAACCAGAGCAAGATCAAAGTTTTACAGGGAGTTCCCGTTGTGGCTCATCTGTAACAAACCTAACTGGTGTCAATGAGGATGTAGGTTTGATCTCTGGCCTTGCTCAGTGGGTTAAGGATCCGGAGTTGCCATGAGCTGTGGTATAGGTCGCAAATGCAGCATGGATCTAACATTGTTGTGGCTGTGGTGTGGGCCAGCGGCTGCAGCTCTGATTCGACCCCTAGCCTGGGAACTTCCATATGCCGCAGGTATAGCCTTAAAAAGGAAAAAAAAAGAGAGAAAGTTGCTACAGGCATTTTTTTCCTGTTTTTTTCTCTTTTTGTCTTTTTGCCTTATATAGGGCCGCACCACGGCATACGGAGGTTCCCAGGCTAGGGGTCTAACAGGAACTGTAGCCGCCGGCCTACACCACAGCCACAGCAATGCGGGATCCGAGCCGCGTCTGTGACCTACACCACAGCTCACGGCAACGCCGGATCCTTAACCCACTGAGCGAGGCCAGGAATTGAACCCGCAACCTCACGGTTCCTAGTCGGATTCGTTAACCACTGCGCCATCACGTGAACTCTGTTTTTTTTCTTTATTTAATAATATTTCCAAAAATAAGTTTTCAAATTACTTTATTTTCAGAAAACATTATAATTAAAAAGTATGTGTTAATATCCCTAAATGGATATATGTTCATGGTAAGATTTGGATGTCAGATGTTGAATGTATCGCCTTGATGATTGCTCAGGTATGTTTCAACAGGCATAATTTAATATTTGTCACTTTGTTATCTAACAGGTATGTATTCTTTACGTTGCAGAATCAAGAGATTGGAGAATATAACAAGAGTTTTACTTCTGAAATATGTCACATATGTCCCATTTCTGCCTTTTTAATCAGGAGTTAAAGCTCTAACTATAGGCAAAATGCAGTGAAATAAAGACACAATTTCTATTTTAGGACAGCTTATATCTTATTAAGGTATGTAAACATGTAAGTGGACAAAAATATTTAGACCAAAAAATAGGATCCATTAATTGTCGTGAGTGAGGTGCACTTGTATTACTATTATTATTATTATTATTATTGCTTTTTAGGGCCTCATCTGCGGCATATGGAAGTTCCCAGTTTAGGGGTCGAATCCGAGCCGCAGCTGCCAGCCCACACCACAGCCACAGCCACACCATTCACCTCACAGCAATTCCAGGTTCAAGCTGTGTCTGCCACCAACATACACCACAGCTCACGGCAACACTGGATCCTTAGTCCACTGAGTAAGGCCAGGGATCGAACCCACATCCTCATGGATACTAGTCAAGTTCGTTACCCTCTGAGCCACAGTGGGAACTCCCTGTACTTGTATTATTGACAAATCTTGTGGAAAAGACAAGATCTTCAGCTCAGGGAATCCTAATAAGTATCTAGGTTAGCCAATAATCATACTAGGTGTTGAGGATCTGGAGGAAAAAAACAAAAAGTGAAGAGCAATGCAAGCCATGACTTCAAGAAACATATTGCCTACGAGGGCAATGGAATTAGAAGGTATTAGAAGACTTGATACCAAGCTAAGGCTTTGCCTTTTATCCTGTAGTCAGGAGGGAGCCATTGAAAGGTCTTAAACAGAAGAAGACTCGAGATTTCAAATTAAGATATGTTGCAGAGGTGCTAGTGTTTTTGACAGATTTGAGAGGGGGCGAGAAAGGAAGCAGAGACGCCCTCTAGATTTTTAAATTTGCAGTGTCATTTAGAATGAAAAAGAGAAGGTATATCTGAGAGAAACATTTATGTGTTGAATCAACAGGAATTACTGGTGTGTATGATACTAGAGCTTAGATGGGGGGAGGGGTGCAGAGAGCAGGACCCCCAGGGATAAAATGTGGATGTTTTGCCAATAAGAATAGAGAATATGAAAGAGCCCACTGTGGGTGAAACGGGAACCGTAAGGGATGGGATGAGGGGGGCTGGGGCGCAGAAGGCAGTTTCAGGAAGAAGGCATCGAACAGAATTGATCTCCTACAGAAAAGCTGTTTAAAAAAAGAAATCTGAAATCCTCTAGGCTGAAGGGGTGTGCTGTCAAAAGAAGCCTTCACCATTCTGGGAGGAGAGAAAGCAACAGACACGGTAAATATCTGTGTTAAAGTGATGGAATATTTTTCCACTGCTAAAACCTTTAAAGTACGTATGACTTTGGAACACAAAAATTCTAACCTTGCCTGGGAAGAGTGCAATCTATGGAGAAGTAAGACCCGTGGAAACTTTAATAGCCAGGGGAGTCTCGATGATTCTATTTGGTTGGAAGTCTTCCATGCTTTACTCGGTGGAGTTAAATCTTAACTTGAAGAAAACAGTGATGTTAGATATGTGTATTTTAATCCCATGGACTGACCATTTTAAAAGAATGAAAAGAGACTTCACTAAAAAGTAGATATGTTAAAATGAAATATTATTTTTATTTTATTTTTATTAGAGTATAGCTGATTACAGTGTTGTGTCCGCTTCTGCTGTGCAGCACAGTGACCCAGTCGTACATATAGATATATATCCATTCTTTTGCTCAGATTATCTTCCATTGCGTTCTGTCTCAAGAGACTGGATATAGTTCCCTGAGCTATACGGTAGGGCCTCGTTGCTTATAAAATGAAGTATTAAAAAATATTCAAATGAACAGAAACGAAAGCAAATGATTGTCCTGCCTAGGCTGCCAAAACAGAACTACAGACCTGGAGGGGCTTAAGCAAGAGCCATCTATTTTCTCACAGCTCTAGAGGCTGCAAGGCCATGGTCAAGGTGCCAGCAAACTCCCCTTTCTGGTGTGAAATTTCTCCTGGACTTGCAGGTGGCTCGTGTGTTCATTGTGTGTTCACAAGGCCTCTTCTTTCTGTGCCGCTGGAGAGAGGGAGGGAGAGCCAGCGGGAAGGCCACTAATTCCATTTGACTGGGGTCTCTCCCTTATGACCTCACTTAACCTTCGCTACTCCCAGAAAAAGGCTCTACCTCCAAATACAGTCACAATGGAGCTTAGGGCTTCAGCATATGAATTTGAGGGGCAGGGTGGCATAAACACTCAATTTATCACAGCAAGGAAGAAGAATCAGAGCAACAAAATGAGAGGTGACACTCAGAAAAGAAAGAACAACATGGTAGAATGAAGCCCCCCACCCAAAATCAAGAATTCCATTCAATTTAAATAATCTGAATATATCAAGTGTAAGATAAAGACTGAAAAAACACAAGAAAATTTTTTTTTTTTTTTTGCCTTTTGTCATTTTATGGCCGCACCCGCGGCATGTGGAGGTTCCCAGGCTAGGGGTCTAATCGGAGCTGTGGCACTGGCCTGCGCCGCAGCCACAGCAACGCAGGATCCGAGCCACGTCTGCAACCTACACCACAGCTCACGGCAACGCCGGATCGTTAACCCACTGAGCAAGGGCAGGGATCGAACCCGCAACCTCATGGTTCCTAGTCGGATTCGTTAACCACTGCGCCACGACGGGAACTCCAAGAAAATTTTTAAAGACTCAAATATATGCCGTTTGCCAGAAACCTGCTGTAGGTGTAATGATAAAGAGACGTTAAAAGTAAATAAGACAGGAGTTCCCGCCGTGGCGCAGTGGTTAACGAATCCGACTAGGAACCATGAGGTTGCGGGTTTGATCCCTGCCCTTGCTCAGTGGGTTAACGATCCGGCGTTGCCGTGAGCTGTGGTGTAGGTTGCAGACGCGGCTCGGATCCTGCGTTGCTGTGGCTGCGGCGCAGGCCAGTGGCTACAGCTCCGATTAGACCCCTAGCCTGGGAACCTCCACATGCCGTGGGTGCGGCCATAAAATGACAAAAGGCAAAAAAACAAAAAAAAGTAAATAAGACAGAAAGAGATGTAAGAAATGTACCATACAAGTATTAAGCAAAAGAAAGTTGGAGTGACTATATTAATGTCACACAAAGTGAACTTCAGAAAAAAAAAAAAGAGAGAGGTAAAAGGATAAAATGAGACATTACAGAAGGATAAAAGGCTAATTTACCAAGAGAGACATAACAATCCTACATGTGTATTCACTTACCAATATGGATTCATAATTTTACATCTCCTAGTATCATCAAATATCCAGTTGGTGTTCATGCTTCTGCAACACTCTGTAGGATGGGCTATACCTTAAAAAATCATTGCAACAGTCCCTGAGGAAACACAGATGCTGGGTTTTCTAGACAAAGACTTTAACTCAACCATTATACATACGGGCAATGAACCAGAGGAAACTGTTTAAAGAATGAAAGGGGAGTTCCCGCCATGGCTCAGCTGTTAACGAATCTGACTAGCACCCATGAGGACGCAGGTTCGATCCCTGGCCTTGCTCAGTGGGTTAAGGATCCGGCGTTGCAGTGGGTTAAGGATCCGGGTTGCAGACGTGGCTCAGGTAGCACGTTGCCGTGGCTGTGGCGAAGGCCGGCAGCTGCAGCTCTGATTTGACCCTTAGCCTGGGAACTTCCATATATCACAAGTATGGCCCTAAAAAGCAAAAAACGAGGGAGAGCGAGAATGAGAATGATATATCATGATACATCACCATATGTAAAGATATAGAAATTATAAATAAAAAACAAATAGAAAGTCTGCAATTGCAAAGTACAGTAAGTATAATGGAAAGCCCTCCAGAGGGGCTCAAAAGCATATCTCCAGAGGAAAAGTTCAGTTTACCTGAAGCAAGATCAGTGGGAACGATTGCATCTGAAATACAGAAATAAAAAGAAAAACAAGAAAAAGCTGAGATCTTCAGAGAGCTGTAGCAAACGAACATCACTAAGCAAACGAACACACAAAAAATGGCAGATCCAGAAAAAGAGACAGAAGGGACAAGAAAGAATATTTAAAGGAATAATGGCTAGAAACTCCACCCAAAATCTTCTTAAAAATCTAGAAAATCTTAAAAAATTGTTTAAAATCTTCAAGAAAAAAATGATAAAGAAAACAAATATAATGCATGTCTTTCCTTCTTAGATATAAATAGATGAAATGTAAAAGGACAAAAATGATATACCATGCAAACTGTTACCAAAGAGCTGGAATGTCTGCACTAATAATATTAGACAAAATAGACTTTCAGGAAAAAAAAAAAAACTCTTACTGTAGACAAATAATGAATCTTTATAATGACCAGAGGGCATATCCATTAGGAAGTCATAACATTTATAAGCTTCCATCCACCTAAGAATGGAGGCACAAAGCAAAACCTGACCACGACCAACAAAGATTTATCCCAGGAATGCGTGCCTTTAAAAATCGTGAAGTCCTTCGATGCAGTACAGAAATTTACATCTACAGTGTAGACGCGGAAAAAGCGTTTGACAAAATCCAACAGTCCGTCATGATAAAAACACTCAACAGACTAGAAACAGAAGGCAATTTTCTAAGCCTGATGAAAGCATCAGCAGAAACCCCACACACAGCTCACATCATACTTAACGCTGAAGACTGGATATTATTCCCCTAAGATCAGGAAGAGGGCAGTGATGTCCACTCTCCTTTCCATATTGCACTTGAGCTTCTGCATAAGGCACTTAGCCAAGAAAAAGAAAGAAAATATTTGTTATGGGCTTAAGAGCACCCCTAGGGTTTCGTGTTACTTGGCACGTGACCTAGAGTCCTGCCTACGGGCAAGCTGCGGCCCTGGCCAGTGCGTAGGAAAACCGCATCCTACCCCGCACGGAATTCGGTCTCTGTTAATCCGCCAGCCCAACTACTCCCATCCCACAGCAGTAAGGAGGTAAAACAGCCAACACTGTGCTGCTCTTTCAAGAGCCTGAGTCCCAGCATCAGAGCGTGGGAGGCATTTGAAGTTCTGCCCATTTAGTTACACGACAAAAAAATCAGGAGAGGCAGAGATGAGGCACGAAGATGCTGGCAGCCGTCACCTCGCTAGTTCTGTGTAGCTGGGTCTCTGGACTGGGACCCCACTCCTCGGCTTTTCAGCTCCCGCATGATCCCTTGGGGCAAGCAACCAGTGGCTGACACCGAAAACACTTGCTCATGATGTGATCAACCAGGGATACATTTCCAAAATGTACGAACAGCTTATATAGCTTAATATTAAAAATAAATCAAAAAATAAGCTGAAGGGAGTTCCCTTTATGGCTCAGAGGGTTACAAACTCAACTAGTATCCATAAGGATGTGAGTTCAATCCCTGGCTTCCATCAGTGGGTAAAGGATACAGCATTGCCATGAGCTGTGGTATAGTTCACAGACGTGGTTCAGATCCCACGTTGCTGTGGCTGTGGTGTAGGCTGGCAGCCGTAGATCCAATTCGCCCCCTAGTGCCTGGAAGCTTCCATATACTGCAGGTGTGGCCAAAAAAAAAAAGGGCACAAGAGCTAAAGAGACGTTTCTCCAAAGAAGACATACAGATGGCCAACAGGCACGTGAAAATATGCTCAACATCACTAATTATTTGAGAAATGCAAATCGAAGCTACAGAGAGTCATCAGCTCACACAGGTCAGAATGACTATCATTCAAATGTCTACAAACAAAAAACGCTGGAGAGGGTGTGGAGAAAAAGGAACCCCCCCATACTGTTGGTGGGAATTAAATTGGTGAAACCACTATGGAGAACATCAGATATATAGATATATATATATCTCACTTTTCTATGCACCTGCGACTAATACAACATTGTAAATCAGCTACAAGTTTTTAAAAAGGCATAAAGATTGGTGAGGAAGAAGTAAAATTACCTCTATTTGTAAATTTCATAGTTTTGTATATAAAAAAATCTCAAGGGATCTACAAAAATCCTGTTATAAGTAATGGATCATTTCGGTAAGGTGAAGGTCTTTCGATTAATATATAAAAGTTGATCGAACTTCTATACACTAGCAATTAACAATTCTGAAGTTCAGTTAAAATAATTCTATTAACAATGGTACTCAAAAGGGTGAAATATTAGAATAAATTTAATAAAATAATTAGTACGTATGCACTGAGAACTGTAAATTTTTTTTAATTAAGGAAAACATAATATTGATTACTGTAGTTTTGCAGTAAGTCTTGAAGTCAGGAAATGTGAGTCCTACAATTTTGTTCTTCTTTTTCAAATTGTTTTGGCTATTTAGAGTCCCTTGGCATTCCATATGAATTTTACAATGAGTTTTTCTATTTCTGTAAAAAAAAAGTCATTGGGACTTGATAGGTATTGCATTATATCTGTGTATCACTTTGGACAGTATGATATTTAACAATATTAAGCCTTCCAGTGCATGAACATGTGATATATTTCTGTTTATTTATGTCTTCTTTAATTTCTTTTAGCAGTGTTTTATATTTTATAGTTTCATCGTACAAGTATTTTATCTTCTTGGTTAATTCCTAAGCATTTATCCTTTTTGATGGTATTACAAATGGAATTGTTTTTGTAATTTTCTCTTCAGATGTCCATTTTTTGTATACAGAAATGCAACTTACCTTTGTATGCTGACTTTCTATCCTGCTGCTTTGCTGAATTTGCTTATTCTAATAGGTTTTTTTAATGAAATCTTTAGGGTTTTCTACTATAAGATCATTTTGCTTCTTTTTCAATTTAGATACCATTTATTTGTTTGTTTACTTATTTATTTAACCAACCTAATTGCTCTGGCTAGGACTAGTACTGTTTTGAATAAAAATGATGAAAACGGGAAAAAAAACCTAATAAATGGGTATGAAGGCTTAGTATTGTTAGGATGGCAAACTGGTCTACTAATTCAGTGCAAGTCCTCTCAAAATCCTGGGTGGCTTTTATGCACAAATTAAAGGAGTTACATAAAAGTTTGCATAAAAGGGATTTGCCTTTAATTGGTCACTCATAATGAATTAAAAAACTGATCCTAAATTTCACATGAAAATGCAAAGGACCCAGAATAGCCAAAACTATCTTTAAAAAAATTTTTAGAAGACTCACACTTTCCGATTGTAGAATATCCTACAAGACTGTATTAACAAAGACTCTATGATACGGTCACAGGCCGGGCATAAAGTTCAGTGTGACAGAGTGGGGAATCTAGAATTCACTTTCACATTTATTGTAAATCCATTTTCTTGAAGGGTGAGAGACAAGGCGAGTCAATACACAAAGAGCATTCTTTTCCACAAATTGTGTGGAAAAAAATCCTTCAGTTGGGGAATGGATAAATGTTCCATGCAAGGGAACACTGTGCAGCAACAAGAAAGAATGAGGGACTGAGACAGTCATCGAGGAGGGTGAAGCTCAAATTCATTATGTTAAAACAAAGAAGCAAGACCCAGGAGGCTACATTCCCTACGATTCTGTTTATGTGGCATTCTAGAAAACACAAAGTTATAGGGACAAATGGGCAGAGGGTTTGGCTACAAATGTCACCACTAGGCGGTTTCTCTGGAGGGTGAGGGACTCTTGTATCTCAATTATGGTGATCATCGCACAACTCCCTACCTTTGTCCTAAAGCATAAAACTGTACACAGCAGAAGGTTGAATTTTACGGTCTACAAGTTTTAATTTACAGTACTTTTACCTAAAGTAATTCAAGAAAAAAAAATTCTCACTTTTGAGTTTAAGTTTTCTTTTCAAATATCATTTGCCACCATTGTCTTTGGTGTGATTTCTAAGGGGAAAAGAATCTATTCATTGTGAAACTTTCTTTAAAGATAAATAAATAATATTTTTTTAAAAATACTCTTTTAAATAAGTTCATGTCTGGAAAAAATCTGACCAATCTGTGTATTTTATGTATTGTGTAACACTTTGTTCCCCCTTAACATATTCAGGTCTCCGTTTTGGAAAAGTTCAGCATTCTATCCCATTCTAATTGAAATTTTGAGTTAGGAGCTAGTGGATTTTGAAGCACCTCCAAGGGAGTTGCCTTTAATTGCTCACTCGTAATGATCTCTAGAATCCACTCCATCTCTTGCTAATGGGTTTCACATTAATATTTCATTTCTGCAACAGCTTATAATGAAAAGTATTGCCATGTTGCTCAAATGCCTATGAAGTGCTTCCTGCCCTTAAATTAAGACCACGCCCACCAAGTAGTTTTCAGGGGAGAGCTCGCAAGTGGAAGAAGGATGGAAGGAGAGGGGGTTTTCTTCAGAAGTGTGGACACAGCCCATTTCTCAGACAAGCAGATTGCTTGGGAAGTAACAGATGGATATTTTGTGAGCAGTTGCCACATAGAGTTAAGGGTAATGGGTTTATCTGCTTCCTTGAACCTTTCTCTATTTATCTTTCTCATGAATGGCTTCAGTAACTTCCCTAAATTTGTATTTGCCAGTTGTCTTGTTTGTTCGAATTTTAGGAGTATTTAGCTAGCTGTTACAGACCCCCGAAGACCATGGTTTATGAAGCACAACTTAACGCGTAAGCTTACTTCCAGGTTAGCCTTGATATCAAATTTTAATATAATAATTATTATTAACCATAATGGTCATTATAGGGATCACTAGAAAATCAGAAGATCACAGAATTTTAGAATTTTAAGATGATTTATTTAAAAAAAGGAAAAAGAGAAAGGCATTGCTGGGTGTTTTTACAAGAGCTCATCTGAGCAGTTCCTGTTATTTCCTTGTCCCTTTTGAATCATATCCTGTGATTCAAGTTCGGGCATAATAGTTTTGCACAGCTCTGTTCCATTTAGAACAACTATAGTCTGTTGGTACAAAAGCACCATAAACAGTCTGAAATGATACAGATACTTGCATGTGCAGTGGGTTGAGGAATATGTCTAAACGCCGCCAAGAGTCCTGTAAATAGATTAAGGGTGTTTACTTTCACGAGGAGGGTAATGTCTTCAAATTCAATTGACAAGCATAAGGCGGTGGACTGGGAGGAAGCTGGCTTTATGCACAATTACACACACTGATTCATAAACAAAACACGAGGGCGAGTTAGCCTGGTCTTCTGGCGATAACCAGCCACCCCTCTCAGTGCTTACCTGTTGGATGTGATCCATTTCTGGCGTGTATTGACCAAACTGTTTCCTGTGAGTTTTGCTGTGAACCACAAGAGGAAGGTGATTCAGCAGTAAAGATCCTGGAATGATTGCTCAGGTACTCAGGGAAATGTGGTCAAAAGTCCTAGAAACAAAAGGAATGTTGTTGACTTCATAACCCGCGGCTGAAAAATCAGCCTAGAGCCCTCGCGTGGAAAAATGAAATGTTTAAAGACTTCTGAGGCTCCTAGGGAGATGGGATCACCCACTGGATATTTGATGATGTTAAGAATTATTATAAAATTTTAGGCACGATGAAGGTGTTAGGGTCATATTTTGTAAAATGTCTTATCTTTAGAGCAAAGCACTGATTGCGGTCGCTGTGGGGTCGGGAGTTGTCTCAGGATCATCCAGGGAAGAGAGAGTGGGATTTAGATGAAGTAAAACTGGCTGTGAGTTGATGCCACTGAGGCTGAGAGGCAGATCCGGGGCGGGAGGGGTCCCTGGCATGAGACTCTCTATTTCTTACCCTTACGTTGTCTTTGAAACGCTCCACAGTAATGTTCAACATACATCTGTAGGTTTTCAGGAAGGAATGCTGGTAGTTGCCTCACAAATCTTCGGTTTTTCAAACTTACATCAGGATCGACAGCCCAGACTCCAAGTGGGGTCCAGACAGCCAAGTTCATGTTATTAGTTACGAGAAGGGATCTTTATTTTCTTGCTGTTCTTTTCAGGGAGGAGGACTCTTTACTTAAGGATATACCTAATCATTGAATAACTTTAAAGTTTCTTTGCCTCAAAATACCTGCCAGTTCTCTTTTCGTTTCGCCTTTTCTCTCCCTCTTTTCTGTTATCCGCTCTCCTGTTTTTCCCTTCCTGCTTACCGTTTTCTACCCTTAGGTTTTATCCCTTATTTTAAACTGTTTCCAGCGACAGAGTCAGCCCAGGACTTTATTTGTCACCACTGGATGCAGACCTCATCCTCAGCTGCTCTGTCCTTAAGGATCATTTGTCCGATAACATTTCTAAGGCGGACGTGGGTATCAGAGAGGCTTTGTAAGGGTTCTAGAAGGTAGAAAAGTGCATTTTTAGGAAAGGAAATATTAGCATTCTCATAACCCCTGCTTTGAATCTCATCAGAAATCCAAATAACAGATTAGGGACTTTTGATAACCCATTTCCAAACAACTCAGAGATTCAACCTAAGTAAGCATGCTTATCTTTCTCTGCACCTGTGCTGAAGAGGATGTGCTAAGTTGCTTAGTTGTTTTTTACTGTGTCATCGGGAAGAGGGCTTGCAGGGGGGTTGACAATAAGGGAGAGGAGGTCACCGGCGGCAGGGCTGGACCAGTCTCATGCCCTAGGAAGAATGAATTTAGAGTGAATGAGGTTTGAGTCACAACCTGCCTGCCAGTTACTGATGTGTAATCTTGGATCGAGGGTTCGACATCTCTGAAGACTGTTTCCTCAAAAGGAAACTGAGAAAAAGTAATATCTGGTTTATAAAGTGTCTGGAGGATGAACTTGATTGAGAACGTGTAAAGAAAGTATGAATCGAGTGCTCTCACTGGAAGACTGTAGGAACGCTCTCTCCATCTTTATACCATATTCCTAGGTACCTGCAGCACAGAACTGGATAATAAAGGGATGGAATGGGACTGAATGTTTTAATCTCCTGGATTCTGGAAGACAAACTGGATGTCTAGTCGTCTTCTCGTTTCCTGCTTCTTCCCTAAAAAAGAGAGTCTGGAGAAGCTTGCTCCCTGTTTATAATGAAGATAAAAGGGAATTCCATCATCCTGCAACAAAGGGCTCCTCGAATATACAGCCTGTGGGGCAAATGAAGTCGGGCTGGACAGAAAAAAGAGCATTGACTCAGAGTAACTGGACAGATGTGGAGGTTCATGTATACGTTTGAGAGGCAGTCAGCTCACATATGAAATGGGTATAATCCCATCATTTCGGAGCACTTGCAAGTGCTGACAGGACAATCAAATCACTTATCAGGTGAACTTGGAAAAATTATAAAACACTTTATAAGCATAGAGCATGTAAGTTAAATTATCAGCGACAACATTACAATATACTAAGGCCTCTCAAGACAGTAATACAAATAAATAAATGCAAACCTACATACATATATAAACAAACAAACAAAGCCTCAAACACTCTCCTATGTGACCCCAGAAGTCGGGGAGGAGCAGAAAGTGTGATTCATCTGTTGCCTTGGGAAAGGAAAGTATTTATTGCCTTTTGCAGAGTTAGTCACTGATAAAAAAAAAAAATCACCTTTTCCTTGAGTTGTAGCCTTTGCCCCACAGATTCAGGAAAAAGCCCTGAAATCAATTCCCAAGTGGAGTTTGGACTGCAAGTGAGACAATCGATTTAAAAAAAAAAAATGCAAGAACATACAGTGGAAGAAAGATAGTATCGTCAGTAAGTGGTGCTGGGAAAACTGGGCAGCTATACATAAAAGAATGAAATTAGAACACTGTCTAACACCACACACAAAAATAAACTCAAAATGGATTAAAAATCTAAATATAAGGCCAGATACTATAAAAATTCTAGAGGAAAACATAGGCAGAACACTCTTTGGCATAAATCACAACAGCATCTTGTTTGATCCACCTCCTAGAATAAGGTCAATAAAAATAAAAATAAACTGGAGTTCCCATTGTGGCGCAGCAGGAAAGAATCTGACTAGGAACCACAAGGTTGCCAGTTCGATCCCTGGCATCACTCAGTGGGTTAACAATCTGGTGTAGGCTGCAGATGCTGCTCGGATCTGGCGTCTCTGTGGCTGTGGCGTAGGCTGGCGGCTACAGCTCCTGTTAGAACCCTAGCCTGGGAACCTCCATATGCAGCACAGATGTGGCCCTAAAAAGACAAAAAGAAATAAAAAATAAACCAACGGGACCTAAACAAACTCAAAAGGAAACCATTAAAAAAAGAAAATACCACTCACGGAATGGGAGAAGTTCTTTGTAAATAATACAACAGACAAGGGCCTAATCTACAAAATATACCAACAACTCGTACAAGTCATCAACAAAAAAAACAAACAACCCAACTGAAAAATGACCAGAAGACCTAAATAGACATTTCTCCAAAGAAGACGTACGGAACGTGAAAAAATGCTCAACTTCACTAATGACTAGAGAAATGCAAATCAAACCTACAATGAGGTACCACCTCACACCAGTCAGAACGGCCATCATTAACAACTCAACAAATAACGAATGCTGCAGAGAGGGAACCCTCCTGCACTGTTGGTGGGAAAGTGAGTTCGTACAAGCACTGTGGAAAACAGTATGGAGATTCCTCAGAAAACTAAGTATAGAACTACCATATGATACAGTCCTCCCACTCCTGGGCATTTATCCAGACAAAACATTCTTTTAAAAAAGTTCACGCACCCCTATGCTCATTGCAGTATTCATGATAAAATGCATGGAAACAATCTAAACGTCCACTGACAGATGAATGGCTCGAGCTGTGGCACATACATACAGTGGAACACCGCTCGGCCATAAAGAGGACACATAATGACATTTGCAGCAACGTGGATGGAGATTCTCATACTGAGTGAAATCAGTCAGAAAGAGAAAGACAAATACCATATGATATCACCTATTCCTGAAATCTGAAATAGGGCACCAATGATCCTGTCTACAAAACAGAAACAAAAACAAATCAAGGCCAAGGAGAGAAGATCTGCGGTTGCCAGGGGGCTGGGGGAGGGAGTGGGATGGACAGGGGGCTTGGGGCTGGTGGATGCAAACAGTTAGACTTGGAATGAATGGGCAGCGGGGTCCTACTGTACGGCACCGAAGACTGTGTGCGTGAGTGTGTGCGTGAGTGGTATTTTCTTTTTTTAATGGTTTCCTTTTGAGTTTGTTTAGGTCCCGTTGGCTTATTTTTTATTTCTTTTTGTCTTTTTAGGGCCACATCTGTGCTGCATATGGAGGTTCCCAGGCTAGGGGGTCTAACAGGAGCTGTAACTGCACACTTTACTGTACAACAGAAACTGAAGAAACATTGTAGATCAACTACACTTTAATAAAAAAAAATTTTTTTCCTGGCCAGAAGCCTTTGTTTTACTACAATATAAATAGTAATGTAACACTTGTAACTTGAAAACGTTACGCCTTTGGAGTTTAGGGTTTGGCCTCTACTGCTGAAACGAGTGGGTTATTACAGTACGAGGCCACCGTGGAGGAGAATCTGCCTCAACAAAGTATCGTCATGCTGTTAAGAGAGGCGCCTCTTTCTCATTGATTAATTAATATTAATAAATGGCGGTGGCTCCTGAAATGGCTGTATGCGGATAGATGAGCACATTTTAAAGTTAAAATAGCCTTGATTTGTACTGTGTTCATTTTATAGTCTCAGCAGCAGCAGCGAGCGCAGTGACAAAGTGTATTGAACAGATTTTTTTCTTTTTTTTCCAGAAATTTATTATGCATTTATTTATTTATTTTATAATGATTTTTATTTTTTTCCAGTGTAACTGGGTCACCTTGCAGTACAGCAGAAAACTGACAGAACAGTGAATAGATTTTCGAAAGCCTCACCGAACACTGGTGTCCAGGCCCGAACCTGCAACCTGAGCCTCTCCCCTCAGTCCTGACCAGGACCGGGCCTACTCTGAGAGCCCTCGACTCTGTCAGGCCTGGACTTCCTCGTCCCACCATATTTCCCACTTTGTACACGTCACCAAGGCAGGGGAAACAAAAGCAAAGCCACCATGCTGCAAGGATTAGGGGTTCGTTCACAGAAAACAATGCTGACAAAGTCACCTGGATTGGACATCAGAAGGGTAAGAACCTGGTGAAAAGCTGCGGTGCCAGGAAGAGGTGAAGGGGGGTTTGGGGACATTAGCATGCCAGTAGGAAAGTGACAAACAGTTAACTTAAAAGACTAGCAATGGGACTCAGAGAGACCAGGACCAAAGGGCCAAACTGAGTCTTGTAGAGGCAACCCCAGGGCGATGAGTAAATCTGCTCAGAAAACAGCACGATAAAGTGATGTTGGAAGAATGGATGTATGAAAAAGTGGAAGGGTGGTGAAAAGCAGGACCATGCGGTAGTTTTCAATAAAAATCCTTGGCTGGGCGGTGTGGGCTGAAATAAAGGGCACAGCTAAGAACAACAGAGGATATGCCAGCTGTGGCGAGGGAAGGTTCTGGGTCTGAGAAGATGATGGGTTTATTTCTAAGCATGATGCAGTCTCTCTGTAGGAGGTGGCAGAGCAAGTTCGGCCCTGCTGCTGTGGGAGGACCTCAGATCTCGCGAGCAGCAGAAGGTTCAAGGTTGCAATGGGGGCTCTGGGCAGAGCCTGGAATCCCGCAAAGTCCCTCTATCAGCCTCGTGGAGGGAAAAACAGAAGGCACCCCCGCCCACTGTCCTAAGGGCTGAACAGGGGACAGGGAGCAAATGGAAAGGCACCCCTTCCATCTGTCTCTTAGAATCAAACTTGTATAGAAATTGCTCTGCATAGGTGTTGGTAATAAACAAAGCTAGTCCCCAGACTTGAAATGCAAACCTGACTGTTGCTGTATTCTTGTTCACTGGCATTTGAAAATTTGGAATATCCAAAATTGACCTATACACAGGAAATGGGAGATTATAAAAAAAAAAGAATGGGAGAAATCAGATCTAGCAAATCAGAAGTTATCTGCGTAGAGGTGAACTTTGAAATTCTATAAGTGATAAAAAGTGGAAAAAAGAAGTGATACGATCAAAGGTCGTGTGATAATTTAAAGGTCCAATGTAAATGTTTAACACCTCATGTAGGACTCAACATGAGGCAAATCCCCAGTCCCTACCCGCCTTCACCATTGCCCTGGATTACCTGCATCTCTCACACATTTTTCTTGAATATTACACTATCCTTGGATGTCGTATTTTATTTGTGGAATGGATGATAAGAGCAATTTTGAATGAAGAGTCAAAAAACATGATACCCACATTGATAACAGCAAACCTGGAATTCCTGTAGTGGCTCAGTTGTTAACAAATTCGACTAGGAACCATGAGGTTGCAGGTTCGATCCCTGGCCTTGCTCAGTGGGTTAAGGATCCGGTGTTGCCGTGAGCTGTGGTGTATGTCTCAGACGCAGCTCAGATCCCGCGTTGCTGTGGCTGTGGCGAAGGCCGGCAGCTACAGCTCCTGTTAGACCCCTAGCCTGGGAACCTCCATATGCCGCGGGTGCGGCCCAAGATAAGGCAAAAAGACAAAAAAAAAAGCAAACCAGATTACCACCTGGTAGATAGATAAGGAATATAATGGTGATTTTAATATGGTGCACCGAAATAAAAAATCACATTGTTTTATAAGCCTGTGGGCATACTGTCTAATGATGGGATCAAGGAAATATTGGTTTCCTTTCATAGGTGAATAATTTGGGAACAAGAGACATGGGTTAAAAGTGACCAGAATATTTAACTCAGAGAGCTTGATTTGAGAGAGAAAAAAATCGTCAACTTGCAAACACATCCCTTTTCCCCTTGATCATTGAGATGGTCATCAGAACCTTGGGAAAAAATGTGCCTGAAGTCATTATTTGCCGGTATTCGGTGATGAAACTTTTCATTCATGCGTCTTTTTATCAGTATTGCTTAGCAGTCGTCAATATCATGTTTAATTTCCCAAGCAAAGTATCCTAGACATAGAATGCCGGTCTGAAAGTTGTAGAAGTTGATGTGACAGATGACCCTTCAAAACTCTTTCACTGGATGGAGTGAAGGTCACCCAGGGGGCATAATGGAGGGTGAAAATTATTTAAAAGGTAGTTTCAGTGCTCTTGGTGTTTGTTCAAACTTTTTCCATCAAAATCATTTCTAAGCAAACATTTTTATCAGCTTTATTCTGAGCCCCTTAGAAAAATATGAGAACATAAGCCAATAAACATGAAAATGTCTTCTGTTTTATTCAAAAAAACAGAGAGATATTCTTCTATGCCAAGATCTGTGCTAGAGTTGGAGTCTTGAAAAGTAAATAAGATACTTACAAGCTTTTAGTCTGGAAAAGGAAGGAAAAGATAGACACGTAAATAGATTGTTTTGATACATTATGGTAATTGAAATTATGGCCCCAGTACGCTAACCACGCGGTATGAAGGATATGCAGCAGAGAGGTTCTGTGGGATCAGAAAAAGCTCCCTGGGGAAATGGTCTCTGAGTTTTGGGACAGAGCACGAAATAAGCCAAGTAAACAAAACATGTTGAATCGCAAGAGCAAAATACAAAGTCGAGAAGCAGTAAGGCGTCGCTGTGAGTGTTGGGGGCCAGGCTGGTGAGCAGAACCTGAACTGGGAGGGTGGACAGGCAGGTGCAAGCCAGACGCTGAACGACCACTGTAAATACACCTTGGATGCATCTATGCTCTCACGGACTCTGCTGCTCATTCGTTACTGAGGGACAGGAGAAGGGGGCATGTGCCACGTGATTCATTGAGCTTAAAGTGTGGAAACCCGGGCACCTTCCTTCCCAGGGGAGAATGCAGACAACTGGTCAACCCCGTACAGGATTTCTGCCAGGTTCTACAGAGCACACTGACCCCAGCAGAGGGACAGAAACTAGACCTTGGGTATTACTTAAACCTCTTCCTCTCTACAAGTACAGATTCATTTCATATGTCATCAGCTTTTGCAGGAGATAAACCTATTCTTAGTGGGACTGTAAGGGCCCAACTGATAGGACTTTCAGCACTTCTCCTCCACGCCCCGGCCCCTGACCTGACTGACAAACTCAACAAGACCAACCAACACAGGAGGACCCCTGAGAGACCAAAACATTACCCTGCATTGGACTGACAGTGGGGTAAGTGGCTTGTCATGGGGATGAGAAGGCTCCCTGATACTGACCCCAGAATTAGGCAGAGACTCCCTCATCGCCAGCCTCCCTGCCTCCAAGTGAGGCTTTCTCCAGTGAGGAGGTGCTCCTGTAAATTGATATAAGCACCGTATGTGGCCTATAAAAGATGGACAATGTTGCTTATTAAATTAATTGGCAAATGGACTTAGAAAAAACGTTTCTCTGCAGCTCAATACAAAGAAAAAAAAAACAAATTATTTGTTTCAGAATCATCTAACAACCAATAAAACATTTTTATCTTTTTTTTGACATAATTTTATACTGTTCCACTTAGGAACTACTCTGTGTAATGAAATCATTACTGAAGAGCAGGGAAAAAATACTTGAGTACCTGTATCTGTCTTAGAAAAAAATATTTTCAAGATTCATTATTCATTCTGTAGCCTAGAATTCCTACAAATGCAAGTCCTGTTCAGAAAAAGAAAAGTCACCCCACTTAAAAAAAGGAAAAATAGTTTTCTTGAAACTGTCTCACCTGCCCAGGAAAGTGGAACTTCTCGGAGTGCTCCAATCTTCATAAATGCCATTAAATCAAGCCTTTAAAGGAGGAGACGGATTTTTAAAGAAAAGGCATCTTTAAGGTAATACATGCAGTGAAGGTCATCCAAGGTCGAAAGTAATAAGGGTTCTAAAGTGTAAGTCATGGGGTTGGTTTTCTTTTCTCTTGTCCGCTGTCCTGCTGTGTAACTCTGGAAATGTCTAGCTGATATTATGTTATGCGAAGAAATTGAAATGAGATAGGACACAAGGCCTTTCCTGGAAATAATATTTATGCAACTCCCTGTCTTTAGAAAACCTGACCTTTTTTTCCCCCCTCCAGAATGAGGAGAAAGGATCCAGAGTAGTAGACAGCAAAATGAAAAACAGGAGGGGCCTTTAGAAAGACTCCTGGTGTTTCTCGATTACGAGGTTGGGACTCATGCAGCTTCATTTTACTCTAGTGACAGAAATGCTGGCTCCTACTCATTTACCTTAAAATCCAAGACACAAAACCATGAGAAACACTATTGACCATAACAGACTGCGAGGAAATATTAACAACGTGGCCCTTCAAATCACTGGTTTTATTTTCGCTATTCTTTTATGGGGACTCATGTTTACTGTCAGTGAATCATTCAACCATGTTTTTGTCTTAAGCAATATGTATTGCAAACTGTTTATCAGGTCCTGTGACATGTGCTGGTAATAGAAGAACGGATGGGAAAATTTACCCTTCAAAACCCCAAAGTCTGGTTGGAGGGAGTTAATACCTGAGCTGAATTTGGGAGGCACTGAAAATCTGTATTTTGGAATCTATTATTTGATCATTTATCACTTTAAGATTATTTCAGGAGTTCCCCTTGTGGCTCAGTGGGTTAAGGATCTGGCAGTGCTGCAAACTGCAGCGCAGGTGGCAGATGCAGTTTGAATCCGTGTGGCATAGGTCTCAGCTGCAACTCCTATTTGACCCGTACCCCGGGAACTTCCATATGCCGCAGGTGCAACCATAAAGTGAGAAAAAAAAAATTGTTGTAAAATACCAGAGGCATTTGACAATTTCTATGAAATATTTCTATCAGACAGCGTTAGGTGAATGCTCCTGGGCCCGTGCGGAGCTGGAGGCAGCTGAATCCACTCCCTGAAACCAGCAATAACAGTTGTCATATCCTGTGCCCCTTAAACCCAAGGGCAGGACACACCACAGAGGGAGCACAGGCTTCCTTCGAAATTTGGGGTCTTCAAAACATAAGGGAAAGAAATAACAAGAGAAAAAACAAAAACATAAGGGAGAACCAAACATCTTGGTTTACAAGACTAATAGTTCTTTTAAACATATTCTGTGAACATTGAAGGAAAAAAGGGGATTGAATAGACAGATGATAGATCTTTAAGATCAGAAGTGCATCCTTTCTCTGAGTTCTTGTCGTGGCACATGGGAAACGAATCCGACTAGGAACCATCAGGGTTGCAGGTTCAATCCCTGGTCTCGCTCAGTGGGTTAACGATCCGGCATTGCCATGAGCTGTGGCGCAGGTTGCAGATGCGGCTCGGATACCGCGTTGCTGTGGCTGTGGTGTAGGCCAGCAGCTGTAGCTCCTATTCGACCCCTAGCCTGGGAAACTCTATATGCTGCGGTTTCCTAAAAAGACAAAAAAAAAAAAAATGTTTCCTTTCTCTTTATGCCTATCCACATAGAATACAGATTATATAGATTATACATTATATGTGTTATATAGTATAATATATATAGATTCAGTATACTTTAGCCTCCTGAGCACTCTTAAAGGTGATATATGAGATGTCAAGTAAAGAGAAATCAGAAAGTTTTACTTTTGCTAATATCCAATAAAGTAGACCAAGTGACTCTTGGCACAATGACGAAGCTAAAGTTTCAGTTCCTTCCAGTATGTTTATTCTTGATCTCAGATTACTGTGGGGTCTGATGAAAACCGGTAACTCTCCTGTATCCACCCAGGCTTGGAACCAGTTAAGAGACAGATGCGAAGACGTGGGAGATGCAGATCCAAACACGCGCTGCACAGGCAGCTGCGGCGGAGTGTAGCTGAGAGCCCCCCTGAGCAATGACCCGCGAGACGGAAGAGGCTGGGCTCCAGCTAAGTGCACAAAAGCCAACAGCCCAAGACAAAGGTCCAGAGACAGAGCGGAGGGAAAGGACAGAGCCTGCGAGCCCTGGACTTGCCACCCGCGTGACCACACTTCCCCCCCACCCCCTGGGGGGTCGCCGAAGGTGCTGAGGGGCCAGGAGCTGCACCCTGCTAGGAGGTCCTTCTTGGAAATGGAAGCTGGGGGCGGGGGGCGTCTTGCCCACTGCGGGACTTACAGCCCTTTGGTGGATCCTCATTCTTTAGAGGGATCCTCAGATGTCTGATTACTGAATATTCGGCTTCCAACACGTATGATTATGGCTGATAGGCTCAGAATCATACATTTATCAACAATCTAACAGACGCTACTAAGCAGCAGACTACACATGACTATGACATTGACCAGAAATGACTGATTTAACTAAAGTTCCAGGGCCCTGAGCATAGAGATGGAGAAACTTCAAGAACCACAACTAATTCTACAAGACATTTCACAGAGCTCTGTCCCGGAAGAAAAAATAAACAGTCTTTTAATAGCTCTTGTTGAAACAAAAACACATTGAAGCAAAACTTATCCCATATAACAAAATAAGCTGTGAGGGGGTTAAGGAGTGGGAGATCAAAAAGCTAGAAATAAATAGCCATGCAGAGAATAACAACGCCTCCATCTTCGGTGTACAGAGAGAAAGACTGACACGGTTAAAAATGAATTTAAAAACTAAAAACAATGAACAGTAAAAATACACTTTAAAATGTATTCTGTAAATGTAAAAGCTAAACTATGATAAAAACATGCTAATGAACTAGGAAATGCATTTGCATGGATTATCACAGAGGCCTTTTAACATGCTATTTCAAAGCAAAAGAACCACAGCCCTAAAGGCCACATCTTTAAAGAATATAGGGAGTTCCCATCATGGCTCAGCGGTAACAAACGTGACTAGTATCCATGAGGACGTGGGTTCGATCCCTAGCCCTGCTCAGTGGGTTAATGATCCAGCGCTGCTTTGGCTGTGGTGTAGGCCGGCAGCTATAGCTCCAGTTCGACCGCTAGCCTGGGAACCTCCATATGCCATAGTTGTGGCCCTAAAAAGACAAAAATTTAAAAATAAAAAAATAAAGAATATTAACAAATGACTGTCAAAAGTGAAAAAGCTAAAGAATGCAAACGTGAAACATCTATAACTTTGTACGAGATACAAATTGCAAATTAAAACAATTTAAGGTTTGATTTTATGCTAACAAATTAGTAAAAGTTAATTTCATTAAAATATTTCCTCTGTAAATTTTAGAGTTTATATATGTATTTTTAATTATAGATGGTTTACACTGTTGTGTTAATTTCTGCTGTAGAGCAAAGTGACCTAGTCACGCAAACATATGCAGTTTTTTCTCATAGTATCTTCCATCATGTTCTAGCCCAAGAGACTGGATATAGTTGCCTGTGCTGGCCAGCAGGACCTCACTAAATAGTTTGCACCTGCTAACCCCAAACCCCCAGTCCATCCCGTTTCCTCACCCACGGCCTTGGCAACCATGAGCCTGCTCTCCACGTCTGTGAGTCCGTTTCTGTTCCGTAGATAGGTTCATTTGTGCCATATTCTAGATTCCACATAGAAGTGATATCATATGGTATTTGTCTTTCTCTTTCTGACTTCCTTCATGTAGTATTTTTGCTTTTAAAAATATAAATAAGCCTCTTAGTCTGCATAAAAAGATTGACTGGCAATTGCATGATGAAGAATGCATGGGACTATAGTTCCCAGCTCCCCATCTTGGGTCCCTTTATCCAAACTGCAAAGGTAGTACCTGGAGAAGCTACTGGCATCAAGCCTGTTGACCACAAAAACTGATCCTAATAACACGACAATTTGCAGGACAGGCTACCTCTGACAGAGATAAGAGACCCCAATCAACATACAGCAATACAACATAACATTGCTCAGCCCTTAAAAAAGAGAGAGAGAGAATACCTTTTGCAGCAACATGGATGGACCTGGGAGTTCCCATCATGGTGCAGCGGTTAACGAATCTGACTAGGAACCATGAGGTTGTGGGTTCGATCCCTGGCATCGCTCAGTGGATTAACGATCCGGTGTGGCCATGAGCTGTGGTGTAGGTCGCAGATGCAGCTCAGATCTGGCGTTTCTGTGGCTCTGGCGTAGGCCGGCAGCAACAGTTCCGATCAGACCCCCAGGCTGGGAACCTCCATATGCTGCGGGTGCGGCCCTAAAAAGCAAAAAAACAAAACATGGATGGACCTGGAGATTATATGCTGAGTGAAGTAAGTCAGACAGAGAAAGACAGACAGTGTAGGATATGCTACATATGGAATCCAAAAAAATGTTACACTTCAACTTATTCACGAAACAGAAATAAACTCATAGACTTGGAGAACAAACTGGTGTTTACTGAAGGGGAAGGGGGTGAGAGTTAAATCGGGAGTTCGGGATTAACATGTACACACTGCTATATATAAAATAACTGACAAGGACCTACTGTATAGCACAGGGAACCATATTAAATATCTCGTAAAAACCTATAATAGAAAAGAATCTGAAAAAGAAAGTTATACATATAATTGCTTTGCTGTGCACCTGAAACCAATATAACCCTGTAAATCAACTATACTCCAATAAAAATTTCAATTAAATAAATACATAAATAAAAAATGAAAGTCAAATTAGGAAAATGCCTCAGGAGTCAATTTTTGGGAAGCTCAGTATGGCGCTAAATAAGCAATCTAAGAAAAACGACCAACTAAAGGACAAACTAGCAAATAAGCCATCCCCCATGCCGTCAGGCTTGAGGCATAAGCCATCGGCTAGGATCTGTCACCGTGCTGATAACAGTGTCATGGGGCATACAGAACACAGCCTCCTTCGGTAAACAAGACCGACTGGAAAACTAGTTCTAAAGCCAGAAGCTCCCACACCCCTGAGTCATGTGTTTGCCTCCAGGATCGGCTGGCTCACTGCTTCTCCAAGCAAAGCCAGTCACTGTCACAGCTCCCAGAAGGTCACAAGGGAGCCTCTGAGTCTAGTTTGTGTCTCGCATCCCAGGGTGACCGTCCGCTAATTACCACGTGCATGCACGTCTCACTTGCCACGACAGAAGTGTGTCTGAAACGTATCATGAGCCACGTTCGTCCTTCAGAACAGATTTCCAATGGATGGTGAATCGTTCTATTTTAAGAAAGTACCACTTTTCAATGGGACATAAAACAGATTTTAAAGAAATCCCCCCTGTGGCCCCCTGCTGTGTAAAGCAGGACATTGGTGGGCTGGGCTGGCAGAGGCCCTCGGCGCTCCTGTCAACACGACGCAAAAAAACAAAAAACAAAACAAAACGTTATGGGAGAAGAACAGACTTAAGTGGGCACACAAACTGTGTGTTTCTTCTCGGCTAGAAAGTTGGAGAGGTAGTAACTGTCTTATAGATTTTTATATGACCTTTATATCTTCCTGGAAGTGAACTCGAGGTGTCCATGGAGTGAATGAATGAAAACGAATGAAAGAATGAATGAGCAACAAAAGGAAAAGACCGTTTCCCCGAAGGCGTGGTCAGTCCGGCGATTTGAAACATTTGTCTCTTCTTGGAGGGCAAATATCTTGTATATTTAGCCACCTTGATGTCACATTTCATCCACAGAGCCCCTGTACCCACTCTGGATAAAACGGACGTGGGTTGGAAATCAAACAGCCGAAATCCTTCTCAGATTTGTCGCCCTTGATCTGCTGGAAACGAAACCCCCCTTCACCAAATCGGCTCCCTTTGGGTCATCCTTTAAAATCTGATGGGAAATACCTTTTAGAAGAGAGCCACTGTTCCCCACCAGCTCACTTCGCTTCTCCCTGATTTGAGAATCTTTGAGAATAGTCTTTTTTGACTATTTCTAAATATTTTTAAATTGAGTCATATTTTAGGACTGATTTCTTGAGATAGAAATCTTGAATAACACCAAACCAGTCTCCCAGGTAATAATCAAGGAACTAAGGGCCATAGCATTTTTAAGCTAATTGTCAGAAAGACTGTAGTGGTTTACACGCCCCAAAGCCAAGTCAGACTTCATCTCACCCCCATTACACCTTTCGAAATTTATGAAAAGAAAAAAAGTCACCTATAAGATCTTAGCATTTCCGCTTGTGTGATCATTGATGAAGGCTCTGGCTTTTCTTAAATTGCGTTATCCATTGCTGTTTCCTCTTTCACCGTTTGCCAATGTTCTCGGCCCATTTTTATTGGAGCTGGGTGTTTGCACACTCTCATGCAGGGATGTGTGCTCCTTTGTGTACTTGTGTTTGTTTTCTGTTGTTTGCCTTTTGGCTCGATCATTTGGTTTTTAATGTGCAGAAAAAACTACATTTTATACAGACCAACCTGAAGTAGTTTTGTTAGTAATTTCTGCCTTTAACTTTTAAACTAAACCCATAACGTATTTTCATGCTCTTGCCTCTAACCACTTTATCTTTCCTCTTTAAATTCTCCTCCTGTTCCTCTTCATTCTTCTCCATCTGTTTATTTACTCGTTGTACCTTTGTCGAATGCACCTGCACCTTCCGGAATGTGTAACACGGGGCAAGCCCTTCCCCTGGATCTGTAATGCAATATCATCATATATCAAATTCTTATCAATGGTTTGGGTTCTCCACCTAATGTTATAATGTCTAATGTTCTTTTACCAGATGTACACTCATGAATTACTGTAATTAGAGGTTAAGATTGCTTTAATATTTAGTGGTAAAAATCACATCACTCTCCTTTTTTAAAATTTTCTTAAATATTGAAGATTTTCATGTTCTCATCCATGTTTTCACATATCTTCTGTTAAGTCATTTCAGGCAGAATATCTTTATTTTTTGCATTTCTCTGATAAGCCTATTGAACTATATCCACATGTTTACAAAGGGCACAAATATGGTAATAAACTGATTTCATATCATGTGGATTTTTTTTCAGATTTATTTAAAGGTTTGTTTTTGAATACTGGCCCACAAACATTTTCTCTGGTTCATTCTGTCTTCTTAGTGTTTATTTTTAAAACACCTTTCTGGATCAAAAACATTTCTCCAAATATATATTTTCTTTGTCACACAAAAAAATTCTTATATACCATACTCCCTATATTTTGCCTTATTTTCTTCTCAAGTCCATTCATCCATTGGTGCTTGATAAGTTTTATACTTGAACCTTCTTATTAAATAAAATACACATGATAAATCACATTATAAACTCTGTTGACCAAGAACAGTGTTTTGTTTGGTTGGCTTTTTGTTTGTTTTTTTAATAGAATTCAGTTTTAATTCAGGCTTACAGAGAATTCAGATCAAAACTTCTCTTTTTGAAGTAATGTGAGAGAATTAACCAATAGGAATACAATGGTCTTGGGGGTTTAAAATGATAAATTTTTGAGTCCCAAATTGAAATTATCAATGAGCATATCTAGAATATTTTGAAAAAGAGACCAAAGCCTGAAATGATATTTTATCCAAATAGGAAGCAACAGTGAACATTCAGACCCTAGAAAGAGAAACAAAATGCCCACATTGCTAAGAGCTGTCTGTAAATCCCCTGACAGTTGCTGCACTTGCCTCTGTTTAAAAGAGAATGACTGCCTGGTTGTCTTTGCCCTCGAGTAATTTCTAGCATAATTTTAAAGTTCAGAGTCTAACCACGCAGTGATAGGTCATTATTTCTCTCTGCTCTGTGGGTCTGTGTGTTTTTTCACTGTTTGCTTTGACTACATAGTTTCCGTGATGACTCACTCTGATATGAGATCAAAATAGGCCTTTATGCCTATTTCACTGTAAAGTGATTCATAAAGGTGAACAAGCCGTGTGAACATTACATGTAATATTTCCAAATATATAACTACCTGGACTTGAGAGAATAAAAAGCCCCGGATACACTGTATTATCAAAAGATCTTGCCTCAATGTAACATTTTTTGGTAACTTCCATCCTGAAAGTCTCGGCATTATGTCTACTGTGGATGAGGGAGGTAAAAAGTTAATTTATTTTCCAGCTAGATTACCTCCCAAGTTCAAAACCCAAGTCCACATTATCCAAAACCAACTTTTGAGAGACATTAAACTTAGCCGTTATTCTGAGTGTAGCTGATTGCAAAAGCAGTATTTTACACTTTATAACTAACAATCAGAAGCATTAATTTTTATCAGGTATTGATTCTCACTAAATTATGTTACTTTTTAAATAATTTTCCAAAATTTTACATTTTAATATGTGGGAAATCGTCTCTGGAATTTCATTTTAATTTTACCATGTCAAATTCATATTTGTGTGTATACATTGTAAAATATATACATTTTATTTTTCCTAATATGTTAAGAAATTAAACTCCTCAATCACCGGAGAAAGATTTGAAGATTAAAAAAAACCCAAGGTAGCAATTTAGATAAATGCCTAACATGGCTGGCACTGAATTTAACCCAATTTAATCCAATCGAAAAGCGACTGAGTTCAGACACAAGCAATGGATCTAAAGGTAAGAAATAATTACTAAATGTATAAGGATCCTCTTTTATTAAAAATTCTTGGTGTTTCTTAATTATCTAAAGTTAACATGGTTTGTTGATTTTAAAAGATATTTATATTTTTTATTTAAGTACACCTGTAGTGTTAGCAATTTAAAAACAGAGGTTTCAGCTCAAAATATTACCTTTATACCTAGGGTAGATATTCAGATACTTTTCTTTTTTCTGAGGTATTTAACAAAAATATAGACATCATATAAATATTTAAAGAGCATGTCCAGTGAGTTTCACTCCTAAGAAGTAGGGTGTTTGCATAAAGTAGGTTATTTGGGAAGACAGGTCCAAGGTATGCTTCATTCTTGAGAGTGGGTGCAGAGCTTTAAGTCCTAGAAATTTGGAACAAAACTTTCAATAAGTCTTTATGGAACTTTGAAAATGTCCAGTGTTCTACTCCTGTGAAAGACTATTTGAAGGGAACAGTTTGATCAGTATTTGACTGTTTCCATTGCTGGGTAAAGTCCAGTTTTCACTCAGGCTGGAAAATGCCATGTCAAGTTGTCATATGACAAGGAGCTTAATTGCAAATCAGCATCTTTGTTCCCCAGCCTTTGCCCTTTTTGTTATCAAAATGGAGCTTGAGTCTGAAGACACCCCCCCACTCTCTGTCCTCCCAAAGAGAGAGCTGGCCTCCAGCAGGCCCCCAAAGACATGGGTTACAGCCAGGGTTTCAGGCAGTAATTTTGGATCCATCTTCAGATGACGCCGTCGGGGCTGGCGCTTTCCCAGCCGTGAGCACTGATGGTCAGCTCCTCGCACTGGTTTGCCAGGTCACACGGTCACAGCAGCAAGTCTTGGCCCCCAGCCCCTGGGGCCTCCTCACCAGTCGCTCCAGGAAGCGGGCGAGTGCGCGCAGGACCCAAGGGCCTGGAGTTGTCTCCGCTTCTCCATCCGTATCTGAAATGCCCCGTGGCCCCAGGATGGAGGTCCTTGGCCTGAGTCAGCCACTGGGTACGTGGGAAACTGCCACTCCTCCTGCCACCAGTTTCCGCAGTGATGCTTCCTCAACAGGCAGGGGTGGGAGGAAGGGGGGGGCGGGGGAGGGGTGCTGTCTGTCCAGGTACCAACGTGACGCCGTCTCTGCGTGGGCACCGGGTCACTCCTGCCGAGTGAGGACCGCAGTGTCTTCTGATGAGCAGACACTGCGGGTCCACTTGGGCCGCACTGAGCTGCCCTGAGGGAGGCTGAGGACCTGCTGCTGGTTCGAGGCCCTCCCCCGCCCGCTGGCCCTGGGCCGGCCCTGCATCCAGGACTCCCCTAAGGAAATTCCATCTATAGCAGCTCGTCTGACCCCCAAAGCCCACTCCCCAGCTCGTGACAGTCCGTGCTACTTCTCTCCCCGTGACCCCTCGGGAGCGGAACGTGGAAGTCTCTGTGCCGTGTGGCCTGTATTCTAAGGCAGATCATTCCAAACATAGTCTACAGATTTGGTGACAGTCTGCCATCTTTTCAATGATTTAGTAACGAACAAGCTGAACTGTATGAAGTTCTATTGATTTATCTTTTCTTTTTCTTTTTTTGTCTTTTTGCCTTTTCTAGGGCCACACCCGCGGCATATGGAGGTTCCTGGGCTAGGGGTCTAACAGGAGCTGTAGCCGCTGGCCTTCGCCACAGCCACAGCAACGCGGGAGCCGAGCCGCGTCTGCAACCTACACCACAGCTCACAGCAACGCCGGATCCTTAACCCACTGAGCAAGGCCAGGGATCGAACCCGCAACCTCATAGTTCCTAGTCGGATTCGTTAACCACTGAGCCACCACGAGAACTCCGATTTACCTTTTCTTTATTTGCTTTGTTTCTGGGGCGCCTGGAGCAAAGGGATTGGCAGTGTCTCTGCAGTGTAAGGATGCAGGTTGGGTCAAAAAAGACCTCTGGTGCTCAAGCTGTGGCATAGGTCACAACCGCAGTTCAGATCTGGTCCCTGGCTCAGGAACTCCATATGCTAACGGGTTGGTCAAAAAAAAAAAAAGTAGCGTGATCCCACAATCATGTTAGGCTCTTGCCTCAGGAAACTTGAGTGAGGATTTTCTTTCTGTTTTATATCCTAGTCTGTGTGAACTTGGGAACATTTTTCTTTCTATTTATATATAACACACACATATATGTTTTTTTATATATATTGACATTATTTGTAAAACTAAGCTGAACATATGAAAATTTTTAAATAAATACAATTTTTTTATTATTTAAAACTATTTAAATAGTAGCAAAAGCCATCACCATTAACTAAGGCTTCTCCCCTCTTGTTTTTCTGGACTGAATACAAACTTTATAATGCAAAGGATGGCAGGCAATCTTAAAACTGACAGGAAAAGTGATAGCACTATAAATTTTATATAGGAAGAATCAAAATAGGGTGGATTAATTATGACTGTTATTTAATTAAAGGGATTCTAAAAGGTCAGATTTATACCAAATATGCCATTCCCATATTGCGTCATAAATCTTCTGCATTATTATTAAAGCAGTATATCTGAGCAGGTCACTATTAAATTGTATGTTACCTGGAGGCAAAATACACAATGCCATCTGTATCTACTATTATATTCATATAAACCACTTCATTACATCCGTTGCCTGAGTCACTTTTCAGAGGTGTACTCAGATAATAGGAGTGTTTATTATGGGCTGGATCAGGGAAGAGACACAGAACAGAGTGTTTCTGGGGCAGCAGTTTCGAATGGAGCATTTCAAGAGTGCTAAGCTCATGATAGATTTGCATGGAGGTTCAGGTTGAAAATGAGAAACAAGATAGGCCAAAGATAAGGAAACATATGAAGCAAACTAAACCAAAACATGGACCATTTTACAATTGCTGGAAATGTGAAGGGGTTTTACAGAGGCTGAAAAAGCTATCCGGAAAAACAACGAAATGTAGGTTGCCTAAGATCTGAAAGCTCATAACTTCTAGCAGATGGAGAAGGGGAGGGAGACAGACAGACAGACCGATGTTTTCATTCTCCCATTTTACGGTCAGTTTTGTATCTTCCCCAATCCCTGAGTCATCACCAAAGTCCGGCTACCATATATTTTACTAATCATTTGATCTAGAGCATTAATTCCTTCAGTCACTGGCATAGCAGAGTGATCCTGATATGAAGGTAAAATCAGGGCTAGATATTTAAGAGGAATGGGCAATTCCGATTCCAAATAAGAAATTTGTTATTACCTGGAGATAAAACATTTCAGTTCACCACAAGTGTTGATTTCAGTTACCTTTATTAACACTTTTTTTTTTTTTTGCAAAAAGAAGAGCACTTTTGATGTCGTATCTATTTGCAGGTTTTATATATAACCTCCCCACCTGTCAGCATGTTTCCATGTGGTCTTAAGTTTTTCGAAAACTTTAAATTTTCTTTACGTTTTCCAGCCAGTGCCTTTCAAGGGCAGGTTCCTAGTACTTATCCAGGAAGAGTCATTCTGAGTGCCAAAATCAATTAATATATCTGTTTTTTTTCTTTCTTATTGAAAAATAGATGATGGAAAAATTCATTACAGTAAGTAGTGATTGCCAGCAAATTTGGAAATCAATCCAATTGAACAGACCAAAAAAAAATACTTTAGTTGGCTAACACACTGATAGGATTTTTTTAAATCATTAAAGAATGGAAATGTGTATGTAGAACTGAATCACTTTGTAGAACCGCAGAAGTTACTAGGCTCGTAAATCAATTATACATCAATAAAACTTTCAAAATTGAAAAAATTAATTCCAGATACGGTACAGACATATTTTACAAACACTCCTACTTTACAGGGATATGTGGATATTTTTAATCCACACAATACACCCTTCAGCTGCCTTTATCCTTTCTACCCAAGTGAAACCAAATGAGAGCACATAGGTAATTTTAAATTCTCTAGGAGCCACATTAAAAAAATAAAAAACGGGCTATGTTAACTTTACAATGTACTATTTAATCCAGTGTATTCAAGAATTATCATTTCACTGTGCAATCAACATGAAAATTATGACTGAAAGTGCGTTCTTTCATTCCTACTATGTCTTTGACATCTAGTGTGTATTTCACACATGAAGCATATCTCAGAATCAGTCCCACGTTAAGTGCTCATGGTTCCGGAAACTAGTGGCTAGCACACGGGTCAGTACAAGTCTAAAACGTAATCATTTTTCACTTCAAGTTCAAAATGATTCATCATCTATCCTAAAAGCATTACAGATTTACTTCCTTACTTTCTGTATTTTTCACATTGCTCGTTGCTTATAAATGCTGATCCCGGTAATATACCAGGACAGGAATGAGAGGAATAAGTGAGTCATTCAGCCAGTGGTGCCAGGAAATTACTTCAAGTGTGCTGATTGTTAAAATTGCTTCTAATGGCGTAACATCTGACGTTGTTTCTCAGTTTTGTGCTTCTTTAGGTGATTTAGAGATATTACGGATGTTTCTTAAGTACCAGTTTGAAGTTTCCATTTGATATGCTATTACAAAGCTCATAGACCACAGGAATAATGAAAAAAAAAAAACTGCTTATCAACTTAGGGAATGTTTTTAAATGTATTATAGTTTCTGCCTCTCACGAAACTAATAGACCAGTAGATCACAATAGGAAGTATCTTGCATAGTTTGACCTTGTTGCATTTTTATAGACCCTATGCATCAATGTTGAAAATAAAATTGATAAAATGTTGACGATACAATAGTATTGCCAAGGCAATGTAATTCTTGAACACAAAAAAATTTTGAGGGTGTATGCTTTCTTGTACTTATTAATAGGAATCAATACTCAGTGCAGACATAATTCATGAACGGCCCTGTATTGAAATAGCAGACGGCACTGCTCAGGGTTAGATTTTCATGACACAAAACCCCAGTATACTTAACAGACATAAGTTTATTTGGCTGCCCCTGTATGTCAGTACCTTGCAAAGTTGATAGCACTTAAATGACAGTCGGTAGATATTTGCTTAAACAAATAGAAAAATGACCATGGAAAATGCCTACTGTTTTCTCAACCCTCTGAGTAACAACAGTTTCTTAGGATATGAAATTGCACGCAGAGCGGTCCTGGAACATTGAAAGAAGAAAAAAACTATTTGCTTCCTCACCATCTTTGGAGTAACAGTCTATATTTAAAAGCATTTTTATTAAATAACCGTATTTATAAAGAGAATATTATGACTAGATCGATACTGTCCTGGAGATGCTTGAGGTCTTCTCAGGGGAGGAGAGTCCAATTAGAGTGCAGTCCGTCTGTAACTGTGTGGCTGGTCTACAACAATGTGAGAAAAAGAACATTTAAAGATTTAGATTGCTTTAGATTGCTAAGAGATGGATGTTTTTAAAAATTGTAATTAGAAGTGGTTTTATAAGGGAAAAACAGTTAGCATCAAGGCATGATATTCCATCTTTTAAAGTCTGCCCATAAACAGAGTTTTGCCATTTGGAAAGATAAAAGTGAAATAAAAATCAGTCATTTATTCATACAATGTGCCTTCCAGATAATCGCAAAATATAGTAAAAGAGTGAAATCTGAGAAATACTTCACATTTTCAACCCACATGAATTTTTTTTATGTTTAAGGGAGACACCTCAACAGTCTTGCTGCCTTTATTATATATAATCATGAATCATTTAAATCTTTATTCCAGTCACACTATGAGCAATCAAAGCATGACTGTGTCACATCCCGGTACCAGTCAGCTTGTTGAGATTTCTTAAGGTTGCTGTGCCTTTTTAGACTGGTGTCAGTATTTATTTATTGGTGACATAAGGGAACATTTTGTATCAGGCATTAGCGAGAAAAGCCCTTTTCTCCTGAAATACAACCCTGCGAATGTAATTAAATGATTGGGAGAACTTTTATCCCAATCATTTTGTAAAACCAGAGTCTTATCATACAATATTTGGGGTTTCTTTCATTTGGGTTGAAGAAACTGCAAACTAAATAAACTATTTCAGACCAAAAATGACAGCAGTGGGCTTCAGATATTATATTGTCACAAAAAAAGAATAACAGTGAACCACTGAGTGTCATGTGACCTGTTGACCTTTATAGTCTATAACATCGGTTCTGAAACTTTGACTCGGGATCCTTTTACAGTTTTAGAATTTTAGAGAATCTCAGAGCTTTGGATTGTGTGCATTATGTCTATAAATCTTGAGCATACTCAACGTTAAAACTGATAAAAACTGTAATCGCTATTTGTCGGTTCATTTGAAAATCATAATAAGAAACCCGTACTCTGTTAAAGTATTTTTGAAGAAGAGGAACTATATGGTCTAAAACAAACAAACAAATAGAATGAAAAGAAAGGCATTGTTTTACCTTTTTGAAAATCTATATTATCTGACTTCATAGATATTCAACTATTAGATATATTCAAATAATAGTTATAAACATTAGAGAAGCTATAGTTGGAGTTTGTGAATTCTGAATATCTGAAGGTCTGCTCTTGCATTCACCATGTTGAAATGTGCTTCACTGGAAGAAGTGCATAAAAAAATTCAGAGTTCCCGTTGTGGCTCAGCGGCTAACGAACCTGGCTAGGATCCATGAGGACATGGCTTTGATACCTGGCTTCGCTCAGTGGGTTAAGGATTCGGTGTTGCCATGAGATGAGGTGTAGGCCGGCAGCTACAGCTCCAATTCGACCTCTAGCCTGGGAACCTCCATTTGTCACATGTGCAGCCCTAAAAAGTCAAAAAAAAAAAAATCAAGCTCATCCAAAATATATATCTGGAAAAGGGAAGAATATTGCAATAGCCTTTTCAGATCATTGTTATGTTTTTTGATACCATACCAAAATTGGACAAGTGGGAGTTTCTTGTAAGTTTCAATGTGAAAATTATAAAGTTGAATAAGAAACCTTGGCAATAAACTTTATTTTTTTTAGGGCCACACACACGGCATATGGAGGTTCCCAGGCTAGGGGTCAAATCAGAGCTGTAGCCGCCGGCCTACACCACAGCCACAGCAACACCAGATCCAAGCTGCGTCTGCAACCTACACCACAGCTCACGGCAACGCCGGATCATTAACCCACTGAGCGATGCCAGGGATCGAAACTGCAACCTCATCATTCCTAGTCAGATTCGTTAACCACTGTGCCATGACGAGAACTCCTTGGCAATAAACTTCTGTGCTTTGTTACATTAATATCCATGTGTTTATCTTATATTTTTGAATAGATCTTTCACCCATGCATAATATCATAACATCATGCGTTTGTTATTTGGAAAATATCACTTTGAGTCATTCAGTCCTTTTGAATATTGATATCTCAACATAGAACATCAAAAAGTGCCAGTTATACTATCACCGCTGAAGTCATTAGGAAAGCATGTTAATACTAGAAAGTTATGAGATCACCATGATGGGTACAAGTTTTCCAATTTTTCTCATTCGAAACCCGAAAATATATTGGCAACAAGTAGCATGGGTTGAAAAATGTTTCATCTCATTCACATGAGATCGGGCTCAGTGGGCCTGGAGGTCCAAGTGACAGAAGGCACAGCCCTTGTCTAAGGATCCTCTTCTACAAAAGCCCTTTTCTGGGCTGCAGAAACCAACTTCCTCTTTTTTGCCCTTTTAGGCACCATGGTGGTAATAACTTCCCCAAATGCTTAGCTTCCGCGTATGCTTCTCCAGTTCTTGTTTGCCTTCCTCGGCGCTATCTTTGCAAGGCTTCCACTTACTGAAATCTTTTCAATCATCCTTTGTGAAAGTGTTACCTTAATACGCCAAATACAAGTTGTAAAAATATTATTTAGAGTGCAGGAAAACGGTGCATTGTATCTGCAATGTTTTTGATATCTTTGAACGGCATTTTATTACTAAATAATGAAAAGTTATCATTTCCAGACAGAAATATGTTCTACCTAGGTACTTAAAATGGCTCTTGTATTTCTGATTTTTTTTTTGGCTGCAGTCATAAATATTATGACTGTATTATGAAGTTACACATAATGTACTCTTATTCACAATATTAGTGCCAAATCTAAGATTCTTTTACTTCCTTTCTTGACTCATTGTCATAAATACACCCTTTATTTCAGAAATCTCCCTGATGTCTAAATTTCCATTCCTTTAGGAAATAACACCCAGGATAAAGACTATTTTATTAACTTCTGTGTTCCTAACCATCTACCATTGTACCTAAAACTATTCCTGTAAATAAATGGACTAATAAATGAAGTAACTCTCATAGTTGAAGTTAGTGTTTTTAAATTTTAGCACAATCTGTGGGTCTCTGGGTCCTTTTACCCGTTTGGATTTCCCTCTTTAATATCACACACACACACACACACACACACACCTGCATTAACACCCACGTAATATGGAAAATCCAGTGTAGACTACAGAGTCCTCATGGTTGTCTTTGTCTCCATATATTTTTTACGCAATTCAGCTGCCCCTGTGACCCATCACAGCTCTTTGTAACAAGTAAACATAAGCATAAAATGTAGCAACTTTCTTATCATTCCCCACAAACCATAAACATGAAGATATTGCAGGCTGTGTAATTTTTACTAAAATTGGTGTCATAAAACCGCTTACTCCGTGGTACAAGTGTCAACTAAAACTTGTTTATCCTTGGCCCCGTACCTAAAGCTCTCACACAGTGCTTCTTGCTGATGAACTTCATTCCTCAGAAAGCAAAGCCTTTTATATTTGGGGACGCCCTTCACTCCTTATTACTTTCCAAATGTCATCTTCGCTACTTTTACCGCCCCCCCACCCCACCCCTTCTTCTGACCTGGACCCAGGAAGTGACAATTTTCTCTTGTTTTATTAAGGTTTAAAGTAATTTAGGAGGGAGGTGGTCATATTTGGTTCCAAAGTCAAAAGTAGAAACTTTTTCAACCCAAACCCGCCTTCCAGATAAGAATTGTAACCTTAACCTGGTCATCAAAATCAGCTGAAATCAGTTTTTTTTTCTTTTTCTTTTCTCTTAATTATTTGCTTTTTAGGGCCGCACCCGTGGCACATGGAAGTTCCCAGTCTAGGGGTCAAATCCGAGCTACAGCTGCCGGCCTACACGGCAGCCCCAGCAACGTGGGATCTGAGATGCGCCTATACCCCCAGCTCAGAGCAATGCTGGATCCCCAACCCACTGAGCAAGGCCAAGTATCAAACCTGCGTCCTCATGGATACTATTTGGATTCATTTCCGCTGCACCATGAAGGGAACGCCCCAGGTTTTTTCTAAATAATGTTTCGTTCTAGCATACAGTTTTGAATATCATTTTGGTAGGGGTTTTTTTTTTGGTTTTTATTTATTTTTTATTTTTAAATGATTTTTATTTTTTCCATCATAGCTGGTTTCCAGTGTTCTGTCCATTTTCTACTGTACAGCAAGGTGACTCAGTCACACATACATATATATTTTTTTCTCACATTATCATATGGCGTAATATCTTGAACTTCCTTCTCCTCCTCCATGGCTGCCTGGGACTGCAGTGGGGAATATAAAAAGTGCATTTTTTTTTTTTTTTTGCCTTTTGTCATTTTAGGGCCGCACCCGCGGCATGTGGAGGTTCCCAGGCTAGGGGTCTAATCGGAGCTGTAGCCCCCAGCCTACACCGTAGCCACAGCAACGCAGGATCTGAGCCACATCTGCGACCTACACCACCGCGATCACAGCAACGCCGGATCCTTAACCCGCTGAGCAAGGCCAGGGATCGAACCCACAATCTCATGGTTACTAGTCGGATTTGTTAACCACTGTGCCACGACAGGAACTCCAAAAAAGTGCATTTGAATCATGGCCTCGATTCAGGAGCTACGCAGAGCAGTAGAGGAGACGCACCAGGCATGACCGTCTGCAGCGTGTCTGCAGGATGCATGTGCATGTGTGTTGCATGTACATATGTTAAATAAAAAAGATTCTTCTAGCAGAAAGTGGAGCATCTTCAAACAGGGGTGTCTCAGTCACTTTGGTGAGAAAGGAAAGAGCTGGACAACACTCTATGTTAAGATTAAGTTGTTTTGTATAACGGGAATTAACAGAAAAAAAATAATAGGGGGCAGAAAACAGCCTAAGGAGTGATTGAAAATGCACTGGATAATAGCGATTAAGTTGTACTATAGTCATATGGATCGATTCGCAGGTGTTTGAAATAATACTGCTTATTTTCTTTACTTATTTTACACTTTAAATTTCCAATGAAAAGAAAAAAATAAAAGCCAGCAACAGGGGAACCCATTCTCATGGGAGTAGCACAAATTGGAGAATCAAGTGGACATCATTCTGATAACACTTCCCACACAAGCTTTCTTCCCTTTTCTCTCTTATAAAAGCAGTGGTATTAATAGCGATGGTGGTAATAAGTGGTCTTATAACTTACCTGGTAAGGAAAATTCAATTATATTTGAATTAAAATAATAAAATTAAAATGCAAAAAAAAATTAAAAATTTAAATAAAAAAAGAAACAGGGAGGATTGCCAAGATTCTCAAATCAAATCATCTGCAAGACACTGCCGTCTCTATCGCCTCTCAAAGTCCTTACACAACACAGGTGCGTCTTCCATAGTTTTATGTCATCAAACCAACTCATCTTTCTCCGGCATCTGATTATTACTAAAGGCTTTGGCCTGAGTAGCAGTCCCTGCATCCTCCCTCATCAATGATGTCTAAGGGAACTCTACAGTTTATATTGCGGCCAGTATCAAACAAGGTAAGTCTTCCTGCAAAAATGGATCTGTCAGAGCCTTCCCTCTTTTCTCACCCGAGTTTCACTGCCGTCCTTTCTCCTTTCACCACATTCGCCAGTCTGCTCCCCAGATGTAGTGTCCTTGAAGGTTTGCTTTCTCCTTCTCCACTTTTCTCTGATTTATCCATGACCTTCCATTCAGAAAGCAAAGCCTTTTGGCGTTCCCCGCTATTGTCACCTTATAAGCGTAAATTTCATCCAGTTCACTACCAACAGTATTTCCTGGCTAAGCCAGTGGTCAAAGCATGCACTTGGCTGTGACACTTTCAGGATCAATTCCCATCTGTCACTTGAAGTTGAGACATCTCAGCAAATGAGGTAAGCACATACGCATACAGGTACTGTGTGTTTGCCAATGTTCTTTGCATAAGAGTTTTACTTTGTCATGTTCCTACTTAACCTGTAACTAAAACTTGCAAGTGTGTGTGAATATATATATATATATATATATATATATATATATATATATATATATATATATAAAATGGAGATTTGGAACTCTGCCATGAAATCTATTTTCTCTTGGAAACTGAGACTAGTCACAGCACGTGAGCTCGCTGTTCAATTTGTGAAGATACTCATTTTGTTAGTGAATTGGTGTACGGCCCTAAATCTCTGAATTGGAGAGAATGAAAATCTCGCTTTATGTGGAAATGCTTATGTTATCATAAGCACTAGTGCAAACACATGCGTATTACCAGCACATATCCTTAGACATAGTAAATATGGCTTCACAGCACCTGCCTATAATAATGACTAACTGTAATCGTATCAATATATTTGTCATTCTGACCTATGATTAAAGATAGCACTAACAACTCAATCAAAATAGAGTTGAAATTGATGGCATGCTCCTGTGGTTTTTTATTGCCTAAATTTGGTTTGAGTTTGAGCTTCCCAAAAAGCCAGGACATCTCACTGGCTTAAAAACCTCAGTTGTCTCCTGATAGGAATCTTGAAACAGCCCTCCCAGCCTGTGTGCAAAATCAAGTCAGATTAAAGATCTTGTTATATTTTATGAGGGTCTCATGACCTCATTCAAATAAATGGCATTTAGTTATAAAAGATGAAATATGACCAATTAAATAAAAATTATTAACTACAGCTTATAACTCAAAATAGTCCTTCATAATGATGCAAATATATACACATTATTCCAGAAGTATGCTATGTGATTTTCTAAGAAAAATTTCCCATGGAACAAATTGAAAGCTGCATGTGTGGAGTGCCCATGGTGGCTCAGCAGTTTAAGAACCAGAGTAGTGTCCATGAGGATATAGGTTCGATCCCTGGCCTTACTCAGTGGGTTAAAGGATCCAGCGTTGCTGTGAACTGCAGTGCAGGTCACAGATGTGGCTCAGACCTGGCATTGCTATGGCTGTGGTGCAGGCCAGCAGCTACAGCTCTGATTCGACCCCTTGCCTGGGAACTTCCATATGCCATGGGTGTGGGCCTAAAAAGAAAAATAAGGAACTGCATGTGTGGCTTATTTTGCAGTTTTTTTTCTTTAAATAAAATAAATCAGCTTTCTGGGTCTATATGCAGATTTCACAATTACTTCATTTTTAGTAGAATTTTAAATTAGCATCAATTTAAGTTAAAAAATTAGGAGTTCCCATCATAGCTCAGCAGTTAACAAACCCAACTAGTATCCATGAGGATGCAGGTTCAATCCCTGGCCTCGCTCAGTGGGTTAAGGAACCAGCATTGCTGTGAGCTGTGGTGTAGGTCATGATGTCGAGTGTATCTAGAGGAATAAGTGAAACTAAAAATTAGGCATTTTTTTCCCACGGTTACTACATTTCTGTGAACCTTAGGGCTATCTTGAGCTTGTTTCAAAATGTCTGCTTCTAATTCATATAACTATGAACTTCAGAAAACTTTGCATTAAAAGCCATGCCACTTTTTGATTGATGTGTTAACGGCTTTATAGCTCTGTTTCTGTTCCATCAGCATCTCATAATTATGCTTTATGGCTACACAGGCCCACCCAGGTATTCAGCTGCAGTGCTGGTTTAATCGTTAGTCACACCTGAAACTCATGCATATGCAGATATTACACATTGGTCTGTGGCTTTTCTTCCGCCTTTAAGTCTTACTATTCAGTCATCAAAATTTACAAAGCAGTCACCGTATGACCATTCCTGTGCAAGGCATGACACCAAAGACACGGTAATGAAGTCTCTGCAGTCCAGGGTGACAATAATAATAAACACTAATAACGACAGGGAACAGTGAGTATATAACATACAAATCATCTGCTGTCTTACATAATTTGCATCCATTTAACACTTATCCCTCACAACAACCTCGAAGGCTGTACTGTATATCATTGCTCCCATTTTGCATGAAGAAAACCAAGGCACAAAAATGTTTAAGCGGTTTTCCCAAGGTTGCACACACTTTTTAAAGTGAAAGACCCAAGACTGAGTCTCAGGTGGTTGGGCCTCTGGACTTGATCTTTATACCATGACTGGGGGGCAAGTAGCATATTCAAGAAAAATTCAAGAGCTTAACAGTTCATTATCAAGGGCTAAATTACTAGGGAAAACTGCGCACTAGCTACTGTACAGTGAGGCACTGATTGTGTGGCATGGAAAAAAGGCTTGAAAATGAGATCTCCTTGGACGAGGGTGATGAAGGAATTCTCCAAGAAGAGAGTGTGCATGCCTGAAAAAGACAGACCAAGACTTCCTCAGACTGGGGGCAGAGGAAGACAATCCATTTCTCCTATCATCAAGCTCAGCTTCATATTTTTCTACGGCCCAGGAGCAGCCAGCAGGGGGGCCGACATTATGTATTTGGCGGGGGGAAAAAATGTGAAAAAGAAGTGTGTTGTTTTGTACAATTTTAAGTCACTTTGCAAGAATGACTTCTCATGGAAATTTGCTTTGCTTAAGACTTGTCAGGAATGGTGAAAAATTACTTAATGATACGTGTTTCCAAGACACTTGCTTTCCACCTGCACGACCTGCTACTTTGAAAGCTCTGACACACGGAAGAGTCCACTTTTCAAAAAGTCGTTCTAGTTCATTATTTGGTACATTAGTAACATATCCCTAATTGAAGCAATTTTAAAAGAAAAGTGAACAACAACAAAATCTTGTATGTGTTGTATACCCAACCCTCTGACCTTGGGTTATTTATGGCCATATTTACTAGTGTAATTAATCCAGGGGAAATGTGACAACTATAATTCATGTTTGCTAGGAAAAGCGGGAAATCCTACACAGAGATGAATCCTTACTTTAGAATTTTGATTGACTGTGATAAAACCCCCAACTATTTTTGTTTTAAAGGCCTTGCTGAAGGCATCAGCTTTCTTTTTAAAGCCAGGTCAGATGTGCACTCTCTAACAGGGAGTGAGGAAAGATCGTGTTTTGTGACCTTTCCAGATAAAACAACACATTCAAATCTGGCCTTAGCTAAGGTGGGTTCTCCTTATGCTCAAAATGTACTCCGATCCCCTTCATTCTAAAGAGACGCCCCTTCATGAACCCAGACCACAGGTGGTTGCTCGTAATATCTTCACCCAACTCATGTAAGACCTTGCTTTCTGAGTTTTTGGAAACAACTACAACTGGAGTCATTTTTATGATTTTATTATTTATTGTGTTAAGGAGTAAACAATACTTTTATCACTATTAATTGATTAATTCCCCCTGTGCTTTGAAGATCAGCTGTCTTATTTCATCAACACACTCATGTTGGTCATAGGTCTTTTTCCCGTGGGTGGATTTTCCACGCTAAGGCTGGTTTCTAGGTCAGCTCCAGTAAGCTGGAGACCCTCCATCTTTTCTTGCAGAAAGGAAGGTGTCTCTTTTCCAGAGATGGATGGTACTTCCACAAATGTGTCGGACTCTAACCTACCTTTTCAGCTCCTCGTGCATGCACATGTTGACTAGCTCTTTTTTTTTTGTCTTTTTGTCTTCTCTAGGACCACACTCGTGGCATATGGAGGTTCCCAGGCTAGGGGTCTAACAGGAGCTGTAGCCGCCGGCCTACGCCACAGCCACAGCAACGCGGGATCCGAGCCGCGTCTGCAACCTACACCACAGCTCACGGCAATGCCGGATCCTTAACCCACTGAGCAATGCCAGGGATCGAACCCGCAACCTCATGGTTCTTAGTCAGATTCGTTAGCCACCGAGCCCCAACGGGAACTCCTTGACTAGCTCTTAATTTAAGAACTTCATAATAATCACAAAGTATGAATCACTGTTCTTCCTATTGTTCTGGGTGCAATTCTTACTGAGCCTCTCTCTCGACAAGACAAAGCTGCAGAGTTTTGCTGGCACGTGGGTAACAGCCCTGCAATGATTCCAGCTGGAAGGGAAGAGGGGAGAAAAACATAGTGTCTATTCGGCTTTAGCATCTGGTCTCTTCCAAAGTTCCAGAGAAAGGATGCACAAAAACATTGTAGTTTGAAAGTGTAGGGACTCCATAATGTCTGCAAATAGGCTAGTGATAATGTTTTAAGGGTTTAGTGCCACATGTAGCAGTTAATCGATGGGACTCTACGACGCTGCCAGTTTGTCAGGATGTCATTCGCCTCTGCTAGCAGTGAGTGGGTTTCCTGAAATGTGAACAGGAAGAAGTCCCAATCCACAGCGAGGCTTCTGCCAGGGAAGAAATTTCTCCTTCCAGTAGGACCACAGAATGGCTGTGAAGACACCTCAAGTCCCAAATCCAACTGACCCGCAGAGAAACAGGAAGTTCTTTTTAACCCCTTCCTTTCTGCCTCCTTCATTATCCCCGACTATAATTCCACCCCATTCTTGCTTAGAGTGACTCGCCATTTTTTTTTTAGGCAAAATACAGATTTATGAAGATAGGATGCTTGGGAGAGACAAAAGCGGGCAGGCAAGGAGGCTGTCTGACTCGCTATTTTGTGGGAAGAAATTTATTGTTTCTCTCAGTCATTAAATATTTCATCAGGGACTATATCATGCAGTTACATTTCTATCATAAAGCTCTCAACTAAAATGTCAGAGGCCATTGAAATCTTTCACTTTAAGGAAATATTTTTTAAATGTATGAGAAACTACGGACTTTTTATCCTGCTAATGACGGCACTGCACTAAAGGAAGCTAGAAGGGTACCACGCATGTCCAAGGTCAAATATGACGAGGAGCAGTAGGATTCCTGAAGCAACCACAGTGTTTTGCCTGTGGCTAACCTGTGTTTTTCTAATCGGGTCGGTTACTAGGATGTTGGATGCCAGCTTGTCAGTTTCCATGAGTGTCACATGCCTGGATACCTGAAGGGTCACGTGACGCAGGTTCTTACGGTCCATCCGCTGGGCTGGGAGCACCCATCTGCTGGAAGGGCTTTCTCGGTCCTTCTCAGCAGCCAGCAGAGGGCAAGGAGGAGGCCAGGCACCCTCCCCTCCCCTTCTCCTTCAGTGAGTCCAACCCCGGGGAGACGTGAGGCTAAGGCTTGAGATGCGAGCTTCACCCGTCCTCATGAGGATGTGACGCAGTGACAGCTCTCAGAGCGACGTGGTTTGAAATAGAGGATAAGACTGTGATCCCACTTAACTGGGACAGGGTCTCAGCTCCGGGCTTTCCGAGTTTTACATAAATTGTCTGACTGTTAAAATGGGGGAAATACCTTTCTCAGGTTCTTTCCTTTGTCTTTTCTTTTTTCTTTCTTTCTTTTCTTCTTTTTTTTTTTTTTTAGTTTACCGTACTTCTTTCAAAGGTTATACCTTCCCAAATCACCTCTTGGTTTGGTTTTTCTGGTGACATTTGTTTCCTCTGCCATTGCTTATAATTTGTCTTTCACCGTGGATGGGTAGTCACCGCAAAAGACTGGCTTTCAGTGATGACCTCTGGAAGAGAAGAGAAGCTCACTGAATTTAAAGTCAAAAGACAATCTGGGTCATCTAGTTTGGTGGAAATTTTTGCCTACTCAGACGAATTTTGAAAAACTACACATATCTCCACACAACTTTATGTTGCCACTAAAAAAAAAAAAAAAGTTTCATAAGTGGAAATAGTTCAGAAGAGTATAATTTCCAGTGAACAACAGTGGAATTTTAAGAATAAGTCATCTACAATGTAGATACCAGTTTTGAAATTTACTTAATGAAATTTAAAAACTGTAATGATTTTAAATCTTGGATCAGCCATTGAAAAGTACACATAAGCTCAAATAACAGTTGGCTATTTTACATGACTTTTCTCTCTTGAATGTAAATTTCACTCCATTTCTCCCATTGAACTTTATGTTAGTGTGAATGATTTTGTTCCTGAAAATGCTTTGTTGATCACCATATCTTCTCATTCCAATAAAAGTGTGGGCAAAATTTTCTGGTTAAAAAAAGGGTTAAAAAATTTCTTCTGGATTGATTTCTCATTAGGATTATTCATTGATACAGAAGGAATCAAGCAGCATGAAGACATAAATACAGAACATTTTTAGCAAACCATGGAAATACAAGGGCAGCATAAATGCCAGGATTAATCAAACAGCAGAAATACTAACGGATGGGGCCTCTGGACCTGGGCTAGTCCACGACCCTTCCGAAGTGTCCCCTTGGGACAAGCCTGCTTTATCCGACTGTGGGCAATTCCTAGACGCAGACTCAGCAGTACTCGGTCAGATCCATCCTCCTGCCAGTCGTGTGAATGAGTGCCACCATCCCGGAGGGAGAACTTGGCCGAGGGGCACGGATCACTACAAACAGTCTCTTCAGTGAATGCATGAAAGCGCGGGGACAGTTCACAATGGACCACATTTCTTCAGTGACCATTGATTGTTTAGTAGCATGTTGTTTGGTCTCCACGTGTTTGTGTTCTTTGCAGGGTTTTTTTTTTTTTCTTGTTATTGATTTCTGGTCTTACAGTGCTGTGGTCAGAAAAGATGTTTGATATGATTGCAATTTAAAAAAAAAAATAATGCCATTTGCAGCAACAGGGATAGACTTAGAAACACTCATACTAAGTGAAGTCAGTCAGGCAGTGAAAGACAGTCATTATATGAGATCCCCTATATGTGGAATCTTCAAAAAAAAAAAGATACAAAAATAAACTTATTTGCAGAACAGAAACAGGCTCACACACTTTCAAAAATGTATGATCATCAAAGGGGACAGACGGAGGGTGGGAGGGACGGACTGGGGGATCGGGACCAGCACATGCACACTGAGGTCTGTGCAACGATTGGCCAGTGGGGACCTGCTGTAGAGCACGGGAGCTCTACCCAGTATTCTACGATCATCTACGTGGGCAAAGAACCTGAGAGAGAACGGATGTGTGCACATGTATAATTGGATCACTTTGTTGTGCAGCAGAAATTATCACAGCCTTGTAAATTAACCATACTTCAATAAAACAAAGAGTAAGTTTTGTGTCGGATAACATATTGTGCACATTTCTAGACTAAATAGAATATTTTATTAAATTACCAACAACTCAAGGCCATCCTCATAGGTACTGGCTGGGTTCTGAACCCACTGAGCCACCGCTTTTAGGCTTTAATAAAGTCTAAAGATTAAAATATTGGACACATAGGGGAAGAGGAACCGAAGTAATTGCCTAATGCATTTGAAAAGCCAAGATCATATTTTTCTACTCCTGAGAAGTAAAAATCAAATTCCTCCATTGTATTATTTGTCAATTATTTGGGTAACTGCACATTTTCTGTAGGAGAACTTCATTTTTTTTTTTTAATTTGGGAGTAAAGTCAAGACCACTTCCCCTCTCAAGCGAGATCACGCTGCGTGTCCTACTAAATGCTCCCTTTGAGGAGTTCCCGCGGTGGCTCAGTGGGTTCAGAACCCAGCCAGTACCTATGAGGATGGCCTACAATCCCTGCCCTTGCTCAGTGGGTTAAACGATCTGGCATTGACGCAAGGTGCGGCTTAGGCTGCGGATGCAGCTCAAATCTGGCATTGCGGTGGCTGTGGTGTAGGCCGGCAGCTATGGCTCCAATTCGACTCTACCCTGGGAACCTCCATATGCCACAGGTGAGGCCCTAAAAAGTCAATAATAAATAAATAGTCCCTTCAGAGTCCCCTTGTAACTCAGTGGGTTAAGGATCTGGAGTTGTCACTGCCGTGGCTTGGGTCGCCGCTATGGCATGGGTTCAATCTCTGGCCCCAGGTCTCTGGCCAGATCTGGTCTGATTGCCACAGATCTGGCCAAAAAACAAAGTAAAATGAATAAGATCTTCCCTCCAAGTTCTATGTACCCTCACTTCTGCTCCCCGCCAAAAACACAGATCGCATGGGTTTTAATTTCTCTTAAGCCAAAGCATATGAGAATGTTAAAGTCTTCCCAAATTCTGCTAAACCATTCCTAATATATATGTAAAGACATGAAAATGTCAAACATACTCTTTAGATGAATGCGTGAGTTGTAAAAGAAAGTGATTCATATTAAAATTATTGTCCTTACATTACATGGACTCTTTTTTTAAAAAACAAGTTACAGATGTTGAAATCCACTATTGTTTGTTAAATGGGTTTGCATAAATCTTTCTTTTACTCTGAGAAGATAAATATAGGGTTTGAGTTATTGAACTGTTGCTTGTAGTCAATGAACAGCAGACCTTATTTTAAACATGTTTTAAAACATATTTTGGAACTGCAAGTTTATACTATAAAAACTACCAGGGGGGAAAAAAGGTATTATCTGAACTAAGGCATTTTTCAGCTGGTCTAAGAATGAATCTTAGTCTAAGGAGTTTTATATTAAAACAATACAAAATCTATTTCAGAATAATAATACTTCAAGTCTCTTTTCTTAGAAGGGAAGATTTAAATACTAATGGAGATAGCTAATTTTTTAGAAATATTTAAGCACTGGAACTCCCTTTGTGGCTCAGTGATTAAAGAATCCGACTAGGAACCATGAGGATGCAGGTTCGATTCCTGGCCTCATTCAGTGGGTCACGGATCCAGCGTTACCCTGAGCTGGGGTGTAGGTCACAGATGCGGCTAGGATCCCAAGCTGCTGTTGCTGTGGCTGTGGTGAAGGCCGGCAGCTGCAGCTCCGGTTGGACCCCTGGCCTGGGAACTTCCATATGGTGCAGGTGTAGCCCTAAAAGGACAAAAAAAAAAAAAAAAACGGGAAAAAAAAGAGAGAGAGAGACAGACAGAGGGAGAATGTGGATTTTAGTCACTTGTTTAAGGGTGAAGTGCTGACTCTCAGTGTCTTTGGCCTCTAGCCCCTTATACAGATTTAAGCAACATGGAAACAAATTGAAGAGGATTAGACCCCTTGTGGTGGAGGAAACACAATTTTCCTTTTGCAGATAAAGTGAAGTTATGTTAGGAATCTTGCCTGGGGTCCCCCAAGTGGAAACACCAGTATCACGACCCCCCCCAGCATCGCTGAGCTGCAGGTATAAACAGCCCCCTCCTCCCACCTCTGACCACGGGATCGAAGTGCCCAGAAGGAAATACCTTTTGGGTGCGCCATATGCGTTGGAGGCACTGGGATAGAAGCCAAGGTGCAAGAATAACCTTTTTTGCTAGCGATTTCCTTGAAGCTGGAGTGGATCCTTTCACCCCAAAGGGGGAAGCAATGTTGGCTGTTCCCAAGGGCGTATTATTTACAAGATAGATCTCAGTTGGCGGGTTGCAAGGGGGGACCCTGGCTTCAGCTCTCCTGCTCTCTTTAGTGAAAGGGTTTCAGAGACATTTAAATAGAAGACGCAATTTTGTGCTAAGAGTAATCTCCCCGGGTAAGTGTCTATACTTGCCACTCATCGAAATCGGAAGCAGCGAACAGAGCTGAATGCAGCCGAGACATTACTAACCCTGGTGGGTGTGAGAAGAAACCATGGATATTCTGCAGTGTGGATAAACTATTAGTGGTTCAATGATCTTTGAAAATGATTTGCCAAGCTGCTGCTGGGGACGGAGAAGCCAATGTTGATTGAGCCCTCGAAGGGCGCTGGCTCCCAGCTGAGGTAAATAACTGGAAACGTGCGCTCTGGGGCTCCATTCCTTGCTCCACACCTAATTTGCTGCTCCCGAAGCAAGCTCCTACAATTCAGTATGCCTCCGATGCCTCTTCCTAAAGGATGGCGTCTCCTTTGAGTGAGGCTGATGCTGGCCCGAAGCACGACCTCCCCCAGACCAAGGTGATCTGGAGAGCAGCTGGAGGAATCTGACGGAGCGGTCAAGGGAACAGTGGGGACAGAGGCTGGAGGCAGATACCCTGAAATGCCCTGAGCTGCAGATTTATGGCAGCGGTTGTCCTCTGACACCTGCAATAACGCTGACAGCCATAAACGCCTGCGTGTCTGTGGCTAGACCATCCTCGGGGATCAAGGTCCTGCTCACCATGAATAAACACGTGCACAGTGCTTCCTCCACTCTTATTTTATTACAAGAAGGTCACAAAGGTCAGACTTTAGTACCCTGGTCAACAGAATCAAATTTGTTCTCGTTAAAGCGACATACCCTCATGCATACCTCCATTCTCTTTTCAAAGTCCTTTCCCAAATAGGTTATTACACAGTATTTGGTAAATTTCTACAGTATGTCCTTGTGTGTATGTGTGTGTGTGTGTGTGTGTGTGTGTTACTGATTTATTTAACTGTATGCCTGAAATTAACGCGACCTGGTAAGTCAGTGATATTCCAATAATGTTTTTTAAAAATACAGTTTTAAAAAAAGTGCCATATCCTTATCTAGGGTCTGATTCAGATTTTCGATGAATTATTCCTGTCTCATCTAATTCCTCCGGAGTTCCTTAACCGTCCAAGGAAGAGAGCACTTCAAAAGTGTGAGTAACCTGGACAACCGGATGTGATAAACTTAACTCAAGAATAGCAAGGCAAGGTTTATACTTACAAATGTATTTCAGGACTGTTGGTCTTAAAAAGGAAGGAAATCCTGGCACAGGCCACAACACGAGGGAATCTGGGTTGTCTTAGGCCAAGGGAAACAGGCAGGACACAAAAGGACGCTTACTGTATGATCCCGAGGAGACGAGGCTCCTTAAATAGTCGGTTCCTAGACTGAGAGCTGAAGCGTGGTAACCAGGGGCCGGGGCAGGAGGAAATGCAGAATTTTTCTCTAATGGGTACAGGGTTTCAGTCTGCAATGACATGAGATGGAGGGCGCTGATGGTATCACGACAGCGGGAGTGTACTTAATGCCACTGAACTGTACCTCTAAAAATGATGAGAAAGCTTGATTTTATGTCATATATATTTTACCGCAATAATTTAAAAAAATCAAAAAAGAGGAGACCTAATTTGAATATCTCAGGTGCCACTCTGGTCATTCCCAGTATGACTCGTCTTTCTTTCTTTCCCTAACAGCCACGCTGGACCAGTCTGGGTGGTACTCCTTTGGCTGGCAGCCGGGCTCAAAGGGGTCTGGGCAGTTCAGGCTTGGTCCCAGCTAGCCGTCTGCATCCTCTGGATGGGTGGGGGTGTCCCTTGACCCGGGGTCCTGGTGATAGAAGCCTAAATTAAATGTCATGGGAGACAAGTTGAACAGATTTTCCCCTTCCGCTGCTGGTCAGATAAATCATAGCGGCCAGCAGAGTATACGCTAATGGGAAAACCCTCCGTATGTTGAAAGACCATTTTCCGTGTGTCTCTGGGATTTAAAGCCTCTTTCCAGCAGAGGGCTCTCTGACTACCCTCTCAGGGTATCTGAAACGCAAACAGCACGGAAGACACAGTGTCTCCTTCAGAGCCAAGGGAGGAGGTACTTACTGCTCATGGCAACAGACCAGCCTCTCCAATTTCAAGGTGCCTGCCCACTGCACACACATGCCTCCCCTGGGACTTGGGGACAAGCAGTGGAAACTCAGCAAACATTTGCCCGAGCAGCCTGCTGCACAATGAGTCAAAAAGTCCTTTGTCTCTGACCTGGGATTCTCATGTCTTCTGAGAAACGGACAGCCTAACTTGTTGGTTGCGAGTTGGGCAAAATCTTAGATGCTTCATAGCTCTTGACAGTCCTAAAAGGCTGCCACAGTATATCTGTGGCTTCAGAGCAGCCACATAGCTGGATGTAAAACAAATTTAAATTAACCGTGGGCTTTGGGAGCCTGAGACGAACATCTTTATAAAGATGGAAAACGAGACTATGCGTCTAGGTGCTGTGTATGTGAGAAAGTCTTCTTTTTAAAAATCAGCATCTTCGTGTGCTAAATGAAAAAATCACTCTAATCACCTAAAAGTCACTTCAGGGAGTATTCAAAATATGGGAGTAATATTCACATCATAATTTCGTTTTATTGCGATGTGTGATATAGCTGTTAACCCATGGATGAGAAACAGAGAAAGCACAGATATCTTCTGAATAGAGAAAGTTGACAGCAGGGCAAAGAGCAGGCTATTAACTTTAGTCACTGCAGAGATTTTCTTCCCTTTCAATAACCTCAAATGCAGTTATTCTGCCATTTAATATCATTATTTGGATTCTGAGAGGACGATTCATCTTCTAAATCAATTAGTTTGACTAATGGTTAATTTTCAGAGTTAGCATTTGATTTCGTTCGAGTGACTCGGAGGTTCGAGGGCCCATGTCTCTTTTCGGTCTTTCTATTCGTTCACCTCCTCCCGATCCATCATTTCCTCAGTCACTTCCCTGGGAACTGCTCAGCGAATGATTCGCTTAGCGGACTTCATTAGGGCAGAATGTTGCACAGAGGGAATGTTTTATTTAAGATTTGCAATCTGTGCTTATACTGAGAGCCCATTTTACGGTGAGCCTGCAGTGAGAGAGGTGATGCTGGCTGCTCGATGAGAGTGGAAGGAATGGAAGGCAGGAAGGCAGCCCAGGGGCAGAGCTGCAGAAAGCTGCCAGGATGGTTGAAGCCCCACCGTGGACAGCAAGTCCTACTCCAGATGCCGGGACATGAACGAGCTCAGCAAAGCCTGGGAGCTTTCCCCACAAATGCAGCTTCCTCACAAGTCTCCCAGACTCTTCTCCCATAAAGTTATTATCCCTTTAATTTTCTAGAAATTTCTAGAAATTCTGGAACCTCCTCTGGAACGCCCTTCTACTGAGAGACCGAATGTAGGAAAAGTCAAGGGCTAGAATTTCCGTGACAGCAGAACTCTGACCCACTACCTGTGCGGCAGCCAAACCCCAGGAATCCAGACCCCAACCCCAGCAGCCATCGGCCCCGGTGGCCCAGACCGGTCAGTGACTGCCGGTGCCTGTCATGCTGTTGCCCCCTGCTCTCTTTTCTGACACAGAACCTACTGGAGAAGGTCACCTGGGAGCCGCCTTCACGTGACAGCTTTCCCCAGGTGGTCAGCCCTGACCTGGGCACACCTGAAACCTTCCCCTTGGTCCACCATGGAGCTTTCCGAGTCCCCCGCCTGCCTTGGGTCCCTTGATGGTGTCGACTCCTGTTGCTCTAGCAAGCTCAGAACAAACAGCCTTTGCCTGTTCTCATTTATTTCCATGTCACGCATTAGGAAGAGGCTGAAAAGTGCCAATAATAACATCTTTCAATTATGGAACTGCAAAATTAACAAAAGTTAGAGTCTTTCCCTTTTTTTTTTCCAGTTCGTATTGCCACCAACAAAAAATAAACGTATGAAAGGAAAGACAGTGAGGAGTTCCCGTTGTGGCTCAGCAGTAACAAACTGGCTCGGATCCTGCATGGCTGTGGCTGTGGCTGTGGCTGCGGCTGTGGCTGTGGCTGTGGTGTAGGCCAGCAGCTGCAGCTCTGTTCTGACCACAGCCCGGAAACTTCCATATGCCGCAGGTGCAACCATAAAGAGCAAAAAACAAAAGGAAAGATCGTGAAAATTATATGAAACCTGCTTGGACCCGGGAAAGGAGCCACCACATCAATGAAGCCCAACTCCTCCTGCTCTAAACGGGGACAAAAAGGATCAAGGAGGTTCAAACAACTCGGTTTCACATCTTTTTCTGTCACAAGCCAAACGTTTGAAAATTTGGGCAAGGTTTTAGCAAGGGCGGGCACTCAACGAAAAGAGGAAATAATTAGTAAGCAGTATTTTGTCATAATTCATACCAAGTTCAAATTACTTTCTTGGTTCATAGAATGAAAGTCGTGGGTAGGTTTTCTACTTTTAAAGCTTCTATTCATTTAAAAAGAATAACAGTTATGTTAAACATTAACCACAGGAAAACACGGGCCAGGGAAAAGAGTGTACGTTTGGCTATGAAGATAAATTGTCAGAGCTTTTAAATAATGCAGACCCTGCTCCCAAGAGAATATTTTGCCAGCATTTAGTCCAGGAATAGTTTCTAATGAATAAGAATCAGGGGAGACACATCCTCAGAGATCATCTCCAAGTCGAATAGTTATTACAAATAAAATGTCTTTGACCAAATTCTCCCATAACATTGTCAAACTGCTCTACACAGCCGTTCATACTGAGCTCTCACAGCGAAATCAGAGATGCTTCCTTTATTTGGAATAAGATGGTAAAATCCCTGAAGGTTAAACCTTGGGAGACTCCAAGAGAACATCCGATCGGGCCGTTTCCTTTTCTAAGTAAAAAGACAGTCAGTTCTTTGCTAAAAACCCTCCTGCTCAAAAGTAACCTGGGCTGAAAACTGGATGGCCATTTTGCTGCATTGTAATGGAAATTATGAAAACAATAGTCATGAGCTTTTGGAGCCAGGCAGAGGGCAAAGTGCTTTCCTTGAATTTACTCACTTAATCTAAAATATATATCCCAATGGACAGCCTTCGTCAAATTGAAATCTAGTTAAAGGTGTAACGACCTGGGCAATTTGATTTCCAGAAACTTTCAAAAGGAAGCCATTTGTTAAAATAATATTTTGAAGTCTGTAAAGTAACTCATTTTTTTCCAATCAAATATTTTTGATTGAAGTTCTGTTTACTTTGGATTGTCTATAACACATGGCAAATCATTTTATTGTTAAACTACTAGGCTCATTTTCAATGTTTGGTTGAAAGTATTACCAGGTGATAAAAGGAAATAAAAGCACAGATCTTGTAGTATACCTTGGTTTTCCAGAAATATTATCTTTCCTCACCCTTTCAACCAAAGATTCTAATCTATAATTTTCAGCATCAATCATTTATGGTCTTTCAGACAGTTTCCAAGCCACTTGGCAATATGAGCACAAAGAAATGATGTAAATTACAAAGAAAATTTTCAATACTTCAAAGTCTACAACTGTTCGGAGTTCCCGTCGTAGCTCAGTGGTTAACGAATTCGACTAGGATCCATGAGGTTGCGGGTTCGATCCCTGGCCTTGCTCAGTGGGTTAAGGATCCGGCGTTGCCGTGAGCTGTGGTGTAGGTTGCAGATACGGCTCGGATCCCACGTTGCTGTGGCTGTGGTGTAGGCGGCTACAGCTCCTGTTAGACCCCTAACCTGGGAACCCCCATATGCCGCAGGTGCGGCCCTAGATAAGGCAAAAAGACAAAAAAAAAAGTCTACAACTGTTTTATCAAATTTCTGTCCTTTTCACTTTCAGGTAAGGTGATTATTTGGGGTACGCCGTGTTCTCGCTGAAGTCACGCTTTCCTCACTCTTCTTCTGTAATTTAATAGTGCAGCTTTATGCCAGTCTCCACTTTTTGATGAATAGCACACAGTTGCATGGGCATCCTGGCCACAGAGCAGAAGCTCGGTCTCCTTACTCATTCCCACTGGGTGAGACTTGTTGATGTTATAGGAAGCATCTTCTTAGTATAAGCCAAATATTTGGGAGTTCCTGCTGTGGCTCAGCGGTAACAAACCCGACTAGTATCAATGAGGATGCGGGTTCGATCTCTGGCCTCGCTCAGTGGGTCTAAGGATTTGGCGTTGCAGTGAACTGCGGTGTAGGTTGCAGATGTGGTTCAGATCCCGCGTTGCTGTGGCCGTGGTGTCGGCTGGCAGCTACAGCTCGGATTCAACTGCTAGCCTGGGAACTTCCAGATACCATGGGTGCAGCCCTAAAAATAATAATAATAATAATTAAAAAACATATGTGAAAAACCGCTTTCCTTCTATTGCAGAAACAGCCAGAGGTTGGGAAGGCAGCATTTGGTAAAATGGCTTTGCCGGGTCACAGGCAGAAATGGAGATGCTTTTAGAAAATGGTGACGAGGTAACAGAAGGATGGCATGTCCTCCCTGAAAATGGCTTTGCTCTGAAAATACGAAAGTTCTTACAAGAGAATGAAGGAGACTCCAAATATCAGCCGAAAAACATTCTTACTTCAATGGCCCCATACCCACTCCCTAAATTGTAGTCACTGGACTGAAAATGCTACTTGGCTGAGGAGCAGTGTGGCCGGATCAGAGTTCCGGACCCAGTGACACGACCGGGATTTCGCTCAGGATCCTCCCCGGCTCGTGTCTCCGTCTCCCTGGCAGAGACACTGGATCAGAAACGTGGAGGGCCCCTCTTGGTGCAGAAAGTCAGGTATCGTCTGTAACAGTCCTATCATTACTCTAATACTTATTACAGTTATAGTTCCAAATAGTAAAGTCGTTGTATTTTTGGTGCATTAAGATTTAATAAGCGAATTAATGCCATTTCAGGTTGTTTTCTGATTGGGAGCCTGCCCGCTGGTCACCAAACAGGCCGTTGCGCCACCTGCTGGTAGTTCTGAGGTGGCTCATCAGGTGACCAGAGGTCATTTTTCTCCCTTTGCCTCCAAAAGCTTTCAAAATGTTATCTAATCTCCCCGTGAGGCGATACAAACACCACGATGCTTACGATGGTCTGAAAGTCGAGTTGTGAGCGTTGGTTCATACACGTTCACGCGGTGCTCCAAAGAGGCCCTGATGTACACATTTTTAAGTAACGATGTCTAGACTGAATTCGCTGATACCAGCACGTGGAGCATTTGAGCTCGATCTCGTGTTTTAAATGGAATCCCTTCCTCATCTCCAGACTCCCTCCGGGAACCTGAAGGCTGCAAAACCAAATGGGCTCAGCGGCCAGCGCGATCTGACGCTGCTTCCGCCCGCACCGCAGTCGGAGGGCTTTCGGAGGACACTCGCCGGGTCCCCCGGGATTAAGGGCGGCGATCAGGGTGGGCAGGGGGGCAGCGGGCTCCAAGTGAGGAGGGGGAAAGAGTCTTAACTGACGAAGAGCAAGGAAGATGTCTTCTTGGGGGAAAGGCGCGCTTTGGGCAGATTTATCAAAGAAATAAAGACAGGAATCCTCTATCATTCACCACTCGAAATTACGTCTCTTTCAGCAACCTCGAGGGCCTTTTAAGACGCTCTCATTACGTTTCCAAAGAGGGCGGAGTCTTTGTTCCTTTTAGAGTAAACAAAAAGGTAGTATGGTCTCCTTGACTTCTTTATGGTTCTGGTCTTCAAATACTTGACTGTGATTTTCTGTCACCTTTCACAGGAGACAGGCTTCCAGAACCCCTTCTAGAAAAGTCCCCGGGCAGGTGGGTAATAGAAACCGCAGAAGTGCTGCACAGACTCAGCGTGATAACCAAAAAGACATCTTTAAACTCTGAGCTCTCTCTCTCTGAATGGAGAATAGGATGGATTCCAAACATTACACATGCCCTTAACCATTTAGTAATGCTTAGGGGCCATCTGGCAGCTAATTACTGCAACCTCTGACAAATAGGATGGTACTAAGAGCACGTGGCAGGCAAAACAAGACGTTTAAAAATGCAACCCGCTCTAGTTTACCTCCCGAAGGGCTGCTAACATCACTCACACCCGTGGCCGAGTGTCGCTGCAAGATCCAGGGGCTTCCACTGGAAGGCCAGCCTCGCTGCCTTTAAGTTTCAAACCCATGACAATCTCTGATTCAGTCACAACACAGGTGAGGTACGATACAGTCGGGAAACAAAAGCTTCTTTTTTGAAGGAGTCTTTTTGTCTTTTAGGGCCACACCTGCGGCATATGGAGGTTCCCAGGCTAGGGGTCCAATTGGAACTGTAGCCGCCGGCCTACACCACAGCCACAGCATCGTGGGATCTGAGGCGTGTCTGCCACCTACACCACAGCTCACGGCAACACCGGATCCTTAACCCACTGAGCGAGGCCAGGGATCGAACCCGCAACGTCATGGATGCTAATCAGGTTCACTAACTGCCGAGCTGTGACGGGAACTCTGACAAGCTCATTTTTTTTTCACATCAGTGTTAGGTCAGGACATGCAGTTCCGATGGGCCGCACATGGTGCCCTGTGACCTGCTTTGCCTCTTCCTTCTTTCCTTCCGCCTCACCTCCCCCTGGGGGCGGGGCTCAAAGGCAGCAAGGCTGTGGCACCAAGAGATGGATCAGGAATAGAGAAGAATTCATTAAGGGGCCCTTAGACTCAAGGCCGCATCTTCCTAAGACCCCCTTCCACGCCTCCTGAAGGAATAAAAGACACGTCTGTGCCCCAACAAGCCCGTAAGGCCTACATCTGCAGTTGAGCCAGCAGGTCTGAATGTGTGTCTTTCCTGACTGTTTGGGGGCCTTCATAAATTTTACGGGAAAATATTTGACTGACGTAGGTAGACACAACCACAGCGGTGGGGTCGGGAGAGGGGTGGGAGAGAAAATACTTAAATCCGACCAGCACTGCTGCTTTCAAAGGAAACTCAACCTGGTCTCGGATCTCATCTCGCCTGACATACGAGGCCTGGGCAATCAAATGAATGGAAATGTCAGGAAGAGACGTAATTGAATCCAGCTCGTGACAGCACAACCAAGCCTTATTAAATAAGGTAGCAGCTGAGAGGACCCCAGAAGCCCATTGCCCTAACTCAGTTAGGTCTCTCTTGCTGGCACAGAGCCCTAAGCAAGGGGACAACTGGAGACAACAGATCTGAGCGTGATCAGTTTGAAAGCATCTAACTCCTAAGAAGCTATATTCAATTATTTTCCCCACTTTTTCTTTTTTAGAAATTATTTTTTCTGGTTTTATTGAGGCACAATTGACCTATAACAATTGTGTAAGGCAAAGACGTGACACAAGACGATTTGACCACCACCTTGGCGAGAGCTCACGACTACGTCACATCCTTTAATTACCATTGCGTGTGTGTGCTGTGCACATTTAAGATTTTCGCTCTTAGCCACTTTCAAGTACACAATACAGTATTACTAACGATAATCGCCACGCGGTATTTGTTTGTCTTTTAACTGGATATTTGTACCCTTTGGCCACCGTCTCCCCGTTTCCTCCACCACCGCCGCCAGCCTCTGGTTTCCATCCATCTTAAAATGTAAAAATACTATTGCCGTCTACAGAGGCAGAGGTGATGTCTTTGAGGATCTTTACGAATCTCTGTCAACCGGCATTCTTTAAATATTTTGGAACCCAGTCCGAGGCTTACGTGTTGAGAATCTTTCCGGAAACTTTCTAGAACATGAAATCAATTTAAATTTCTCCGTCCTATGGAATATCAGCTCTGGCTTCTCAGGCGTATCCTCGAGGTGGCAGCGTCGACCGCGTTCTCAGGGAAATAGAACCGTAATGCTAGCAGTTTGCTTTTCTATGTAGGAAACAATACAACTCAAGGTTAACGGTATCTTTCTTCTTTTTTAATTAGTCAATCATAAACTTAAGCGCAAGCCCAACTCAACAGACCAGCTTTTATTGTCTCCACCATATAATTCTCTCTCACCATTAGGGAAATTGGCTTATTCCTGGATGTCTCAAAAGCTTCCTAAACACAGGGAGTTTGGACAATGAGAAAAGGTTTTTGTAATGGAGTGCCTTTCACGAATCAATATTAAATCACTAACTGACTTGGAAAGGGGCACAGACCGGAAAGCCATTTGTTTTAATGGAATCTTATGAAAAATGCGTAAAAAAGGATATGCCTTTAATATCTTCCTAATAAATCAAAACAAGGGATAGTTTGTATAAAAGTAAATACCACTTCAAGAAAATTTAGCTATCTTATTTTTTTAAAGGAATAAGCCTGGACATTGTTTTGAGAACCACCATTTCCATAACTCACCTCTTTAGGATCCACTTTGTTTCTGTAATCCTCTAAGCTCCGAAAACTACCATAAATGATACATCTGAATTCTAACCATGATATTGATTATTCCAATATTTTGAGAACTATTTGAAACATAAATTTAAAGTTCCTACATTAGTGAAATTAACCCAATCTGAAAATTCACATATTAATCCCCCCAAAAATAGGTTTGATTATTGAAAATAGTATAGCTCTAGAGAATTAAACTTACACAAGATGGGTACAGTTTTTAACAGCCCACTTAAAAATATGGAGCAAAATATTTACTTGGCTGTGAGCATCTCTGTGAGTGAACTTCTAAATAATTACCACGTCTTAAGTGCAAGGTGATATTTTAGGTGACAGTTAAAGTCATTGGTTTGAGGTTAAGAAGCCTCTGACTTAACCTACAAATTTGGGATCTAATAGGAAAGAATAATAAAACACCTTAAAAACTTTTCAGAGTGTTCTTTTCTTCTTATTTCAAGAAGTAAAATGTACTCAGTGCCCCACTGAGTTAAAAAGCATCGAAGACATAGGAAAATTCCCTTAATAAAAATGTTTTCTATGTTAATATTGATATGCAAAATCCTTTCAATATCACTTGGCTTTTTCTTTTCCTTTTAAAGTACCAAGTTTCTCTTCCTGGTTTTGGAATCCATGAACAAATCCAGTGCCATGTTACAGACAGGGTCATATCCTTCAAAACCTTTCTTTTTTCTGTTTCTTTTTATAAGTTTCCTGTGGGCCTGACACATTGTGTCCTCGCAGCCCCTGGAAACCACGTGGGGAAGAAATAAAGGGCATCCTGGTGCTCACTGACTGGGAGAAACAGGAAAGGTCACTGCAGTTGGTTATATGTGGTCGCTCAGTCACACGGAGCGAGGGACGAGGCCACCACACAGGAAACACCCGTGGGAAAGGACGCTGAATAATGGGCCCTTGGGCAGTTTAATTGTTCACAAAACACGGAAATATCAAATAGGAGCAACATGCTGGCGAATGTTATTTAAAACGGGCTTCCTGATAAGACGGGAGCGGGTGCAAGACTTGCCTCTCGGAGACGTTCTGTTTTGGAGTCCCCGTGGCTCAGCAGAAACAAAACCGACTAGGATCCGTGAGGATGCGGGTTGCATGACATCCCCGCTCAGTGGGTTAAGGATCCGGTGTTGCCTGAGCTGTGGTGCAGGTCGCAGACGCGGCTCGGATCCCGCGTTGCTGTGGCTGCGGTGTAGGCCGGCGGCTATAGCTCCGATTGGACCCCTAGCCTGGGAACCTCCATATGCCGCAGATGCAGCCCTAAAAAGCCAAAAAAAAAAAAAAAAAGCAGAAAAAAACCAATTGCTTTTTCTTTAGCACCAAGTCCCGCGCGTCGTAGGGCCGCCCACAGTAAATAGAATGAGAAGTCTTCAGGGCAGACGCGAATACTGGCTTTCAGGGCCATCCTTCCCTGAAACTTGGAAGATGTGGAAACAAGCAACTTAGGCTTGAGGATTTAGCTCCATCTACAGGAAGCAGGAGGTAGGACACGTTCCGTGTGAACCCAGCTCTCTGCCCCCACGCGGAGGCTGAGATTGTGCTTTGCTTCTGATAAATGCTGTTTTTCACTGAGAAGAAAGGAACATGAGAAGAGGGGTGATGTGAACGTGCGCCATTCATTCCTGGGCATTGATGGACTTTAGCTTTTATTCTCTTCTTTGTAAGTTAAAAAAAAAAAAAGTCAGTGTAAGTTCATCGTTGGTTTTTTACAAAAACAAAGGCAGTTCCGGCTGGGGATGGAGCAAATGGGGGCGGCCAGGCATTTGTGAAGCCAGAGGGCATGTGGGAAATGCTTGTCCCTTCCTCTCCGTTTTTTGTAAACCTAAAACTGCTCTAAAAATTACTCTTTTAGGTGTTCCCATTGTGGCACAGCAGAAACAAATCCGACTAAGAACCTTGAGGTTGGGGGTTCGATCCTTGGCCTTGCTCAGTGGGTTAAGGATCCGGCGTCACCGTGAGCTGTGGTGTAGGTCACAGATGCGGCTCGGATCCCGCGTTGCTGTGGTTGTGGTGTAGGCCGGTGGCTGTAGCTCCGATTAGACCCCTAGCCTGGGAACCTGCATATGCCGCGGGTTGGGCCCTAAAAGGACAAAAGACAAAAATAAAAGTAAAAATTAAAATTACTCTTTTACATAGAGCACAGACTTGCGGGTGCCACGGGGAAGCTGGGAGGGGGTGGGACAGACGTGGGGTCTGCGGTTAGCAGATAGAAACTGTCACAATAGAAAGGATGTGCGGCGAGGCCACTTCCAGGGTCACTTGTATGTGACTGGGTCACTTTGCTGCACAGCAGAGAATTGTACAACATTGCAAATCAACCACATTTTAATTAAAAAATAAATATAACAACAAATAAGTTTGGTTTTTCTGTCTCTTTAGGGCCTCACCCATGGCATGTGGGGCATGTGGAAGTTCCCAGGCTAGGAGTCGAATTGGAGCTGCAGCTGCCAGCCTACGCCGCAGCCACGGCAACGCCAGGTCTGAGCCATGTCTGCGACCTACACCGAACCCCACAGCAATGCATGAGCCTTAAGCCACCACGCGTGGCCAGAGATCAAACCGCATCCTCATGGATACGAGACAGGGTCTTTACTGCTGAGCCGCGAGGGGGACAACAAGTGGTTTTTTAAAACACGAAACCTCAGATGGAATCCACTCAGGGAGCACTGTGGTTCTTTTATCTTTTTTTCTTGTCTTTTTGCCTTATCTAGGGCCGCACCCGCGGCATATGGAGGTTCCCAGGCTAGGGGTCTAACAGGAGCTGTAGCCGCCGGCCTTCGCCACAGCCACAGCAACGCGGGATCCGAGCCACGTCTGCAACCTACACCCCAGCTCACGGCAACGCCGGGTCCTTAACCCACTGAGCAAGGCCAGGGATCGAACCCGCAACCTCATGGTTCGTTAGTCGGATTCGTTAACCACTGAGCCACGACGGGAACTCCTGTGGTTCTTTTAGAAAACAGCATGGAGCTACCTCAGGAAACTAAATATAGAACTACCATATGATCCAGAAATTCCGCTGCCGGGCATATATCTGGACAAAACTTTCATCGAAAAAGACACATGTACCCCTGTGTTCACTGCAGCACTGTTCACAGCAGCCAAGACGTGGAAACAACCTAAATGTCCATGGACAGATGAATGGATTAAGAAGATGTGGTACAGATACACAATGGAATTCTACTCAGCCATAAAAAAGACAAACTAATGCCATTTTCAGGAACATGGATGGATCTAGAGACTCTCACACTAAGTGAAGTAAGTCAGAAAAAGAAAGACAAATACCCTACGATTTCACTTGTTTGTGGAATCTAATATATGGCACAGGTGAGCCTATCAAAAACAGAAATAGATCATGGCCAAGAAAAGCAGAGTTGGGGTTCCTGGGGGGACGGGAGTGGGAAGGACGGGCATTTGGGGGTTTTTTGAATGCAAACTGTTACATTTGGGACAGGCGGGCGGTGGGACCTTCTGTTCAGCACAGAGAACTGTGTGTGATTGGGTCACTGTGCTGTATAACAGAACTTGATGAAACACTGTAAATCAGCTATACTTTAAGAGAATAATAACTAATAAAACAAAAAAGGAACGTGTTAAACTAAAAATAAATTTTAAAAATCCTCCTCTAGTCCATCAAAAATAATAATAATAATAATAATAAGGAAGTCCACTCTCCTATCTGTTGTGGGTCCCGCCTGCTCCCGGCTCTCTGCTTGCCAGGGACTGCAAGCCTGAACCTTCTTCCTAAATCTCCTCTCCGCTGGGTCCCATGGGCTCTGCGGCTCCCAGGACGATGGCTGGTTAAGGACGTGCTCTTTATTTCACATGCAGGTGCACAGAGCCATTTTCCCAGCTCTCACTCCCAGGGGAGGCGGCCAGTCTCCAGCCCGGAAGGCTTCCGCAGGACTGGGGCTAGAACGCAGCCTCTGGCCACCGCTGCCTAAGGGAAACAGACGTGGAGCTTGGGGCCAGGGAGAAACGAATAGCTTCACTGCCTTGCCAGGCAAAGAGGGCACAGCAGGCGAATGCCCTAAAGACAGGGCCCTCTCTGCAGAGACTAGTAGGTGGTCTTCTAGTTTGGGAGTGGAAAATGGGGCTACAGGTTAGGCTCGGGGCAGATGCAAGCTTGTATTCCTCTTCAGAGCTGCTGTCAGGTGGTCCCAGGACCGGTTCAGGTGGTCCTTGAGATGATCGCGACACGCGCTTCTCTCTGGAAAGGAGGTTTCAGCAAGTAGTTAACCTCCTCCCTTTGATGGGGGCCTTAGCTCGGCAGATGACCTTCTGTATACTCGCTCGGGAGGAACCCCGTCCCTGCCCCAAAGCTGCTCTCTTGTCTCTGCCGCCCCTCCCTTCCCAGATTAGCAACAGTTCCAACCTGCCCGCAGGTCCTGGAAGCTGAAGTTTATTGCCTACAAACCAGAACGTGGGGACACAGAAAGGCTTCTGTGCCCGCAGGGTCCTGGTGTCAGCTCTCTCGTCCTGGAATCGGCTCTTCAGGTGGACATCCAAGGTCCAGAAGCCAGGACCAGATAACTGGACCAAACATCCCCTTCCGGGGCTGTCCTCTCGTCCCTTCCTCTGAGCCCCTGAGCTCAGCAGACATGCTTCTGTTTACTTGAGCTCCGGAGAAATCGTCTCTAAGCAGAAGGGGAGCCAGGCTTCCTGGGCTCTGAAGCTGACATGATGAGGGGAACCTCTGCAGGAAAAAGAATACTGAAATGCGGATGAAACGAATGGATTGAGAATCGGCATCTCCACAAATTACAAATTGTGAAAAAGCTAATAAATGCCACACACATCACATTTTGAATTTTTTAAAAATTAATTTGCTGCCCAGCACACCTCTATAATGTTTCACCCTGAATTTCTATTTCTTTGGGGCGGGGGTGGGATTTCTTTTCTTTTTTTTTTTTTTTTTTTGGCCACAGCCCCCAGCATGAGGAAGCTCCTGGGCCAGAAGGACTAGGTATCAAACCCGAAATACAGCAGTGACTCAAGCTGCAGTGGTGATGACACTGGGTCCTAAACCTGCCGCGCCCCCGGGAACTCCTCCCTCTGCATTTCTGATTCTGTTCTCTTTGAGTATCTCTTCACTGGGCGATGATTTTGGTAACATAAACTTTTGTATTAAAAAACAAAAACCCCCAAAATATAATTCAGGCTTTTTTCTCTAGCAAGGCAGGCCAGGATTTTTTTTTTTTTTTTTTTTTTTTTTGTCTTTTTAGGGATGCATCTACAGCATATGGAGGTTGCCAGGTTAGGGGTCCAATGAGAGCTACAGCTGCAGGCCTACACCACAGCCGCAGCCACCCAGGATGTGAGCTGAGTCTGTGACCTATACTACAGCTCACGGCAGCACTGAATCCTTAACCCACTGGGCGAGGCCAGTGTTCAAACCTGCGTCCTCATGGATACTAGGCAGGTTTGTTTCTGCTGAGCCACAACAGGAACTCCTGTTATGACACCTTTGAGCAATTCACAGTTCTTGTCACCTACACAACTCAGGGTTGATCATTTCGAGTAGATTTTTAGGATGCCTGTCACATTTAAGAAAATCTTTGTGCCGGGAGTTCCCGTCGTGGCGCAGTGGTTAACGAATCCGACTAGGAACCATGAGGTTGCGGATTCGATCCCTGCCCTTGCTCAGTGGGTTAACGATCCGGCGTTGCCGTGAGCTGTGGTGTAGGTTGCAGACGCGGCTCGGATCCTGCGTTGCTGTGGCTGCGGCGCAGGCCAGTGGCCACAGCTCCGATTAGACCCCTA
>PVHT021183707.1:2447529-2512639 GCA_004024745.2 Catagonus wagneri
AAAAGAAAATCTTTGTGGAGGTTATTGCTCATTTGAGCTGTAAGATTTTAGAGTATTTCAAGTATTCCTGTGTGGTGTTGAATCATAAGTGCTCTGAATTAATAACTACTTGCTTTTTTTTGGCTGCATCTGCAGCATACGGAATTTCCCTGGCCAGAGATTGAACCTGCAGCACAGCAGCAACCCAAGCCACAGCAGTGACAATGCTGAGGACCTTAACCCACTGAGCCACCAGGGAACTCCTTACTTTTTATCATTTGAGAACTCTAAAAAAAAAAAAGAAAAAGGATCCAAAATTACGGCATCCACAAAAGCAAACCAAACACTGTTCTGAGGTGCAAATCGTGTCACCACGTCATCAGGCTGCTCTTGGATGCACCGGTCACTGGGATGCCGGTTTTCACAGGACCTCGTCTGTGCGCCTGATTGGTCTGTGCTGTGGACCTCTGAGATTCTGGGGCGGGTCTGTGCCGGTAAGTTCCCTTGAGTGTTAAAGTTGCACATGGCTCTGTCTGCCCGTTTCAGTTTCAACCCTCTTCTTCCTGGTAAACATCAAATCCTCCGAAAGTCTGCCCACCCCACCTAACAACGCCAGCTCTTGCTCTCGGGGAAAAAGGTGGAAAAAACCTGCCTTTCTCAGGCGATGCCAGGAAGCTGGGTCCTGCCTCCGTTCCCACTGAAGGTTAGCTGACAATAAGGGTATCTCTTTATAAGAATATTTAGGAGAAGAGCACAGGCTCTCAGCCACTGGTCTGTCCACCAGAAACTACAAATGAAATATTCCACTTTCCCCAAAGCGTGGTTTTTCATCCTCAAATACCCCCTCCGGGGGGGGGGACTAATAGCTGGTGATGTTCTTAGCTAAGTCGGGTCCTTGTCACGGAATTTCCTCTGAAGAGCTCTTGGTAGAGAAGAGGCGGATGCAAACTTCCACCTGCTGAATGACCCCAGATGTCCGGAATCAAACGCCTTAGATTTCGTCATTGAGACTCTAACTCTGAAATTAGGTTTAAGATGCTCTAAGCATACAGGGGGACTGCCTCGTTTATGTATCCTAATTCCCGTTGCTTCCATTTCCAATGAAAGCACAGCATCTCCAAATGAGGAGACCACGTCTGGGCTAATCTCTTGTGCCAACAGGCATGACCGGGTACCGACGGCAAACCCAAGTCTGTAAAGGAATGATGGCACATTTGTGAAACTGAACCCGCCCAATCACTACATCCCAGCGTAAGCAGAAGATTCACCCCAGAGAGAAACACCAGTCTCTACCCTGATGGTAAGCTTCTCAGGTTTCGTAATTAGACGTTTTTCAGCCTCAGGCCTTTTTGTGTTCCATTACTTACGCGTAAGTGATAAAGTCATAAAACATGGGTTCTGCCCTATGAAACAATGTGCTGTAGCTGTCGGAGGATTTGGAAATAAGCTTCGTAACATGTCTAAGCCAAGCAAATGCAGGAATTCTGATCAAATGTAGTAGATGAAACACAGGCTCGCTTAGGTCTGCTCCTTCTGGAAGTCCCACTAAAATGGCAGAACAAGAGGTTCAAACAGCAGTGGACAAAAGACACTAACAAATGTTTGAAAGAAAGCGAGCAGGAGTTCCCGCTGAGGCTCAGCGGGTTAAGAACCCAACATAGTGTCCATGAGGATGTGGGTTTGATCTCCGGCTTTGCTCAATGGGTTAAGAATCCAGTGTTGACATGAGCTGTGGTGTAGGTCGCAGATACAGCTCAGATCAGGTGTTGCTGTGGCTGTGGTGTAGGTCTCAGCTGCAGCTCTGATTCGAGCCCTAGCCTGGGAACCTCCATATGCCCTATGAAATGTACGGCCCTGAAAAGAAAACGAGGGGAAAAACAAGAGAGAAAGCAGGGGGCGGTGGAAATAGACTTGGGATGCAAGAAGATCAATCCTAAAGAACCGGGGAAGGACGGAGAATCAGGAGCGGGCTGCAGCAAGGAGAGAGAATGAAGCGTCCCAAACTCCAGGGGGGAGCAGCTTGAAGACAGAGTGATCAGGTGACCTGGACCCCTTCCCCAGCCCTTAGAGCCTGCTGGCTGCAGCTTCCCCACCCAGGAAGGAACTGCCCAGAGCGAGATCCCACACCGGGGCAGGACAGACGCGGCAGAGGGGGGCGGATAAGCATTAGAATGAAACTAAGAGAATTTAGTTAATGTTTATAAGCTCAGCTGGGAAAGCCTTTCCTTCTCCCCCTGCTCAACTCCTACAGAATCGAAAAAGTTAGTCAGACGGCCTAAGGACATAAGAGAGGACCTTTCTTCTCTGGGGAAAAAAAAATTCGTCTCAGATGAAAATTTTTAAACATACAATTACACATATTTCAGGCTCCAGCAAGAAAATGAATGGATTCGTAATCCAATCACATTCCAGCTGCTCCCATGGCATGTGGACATGCCAGGGCCACGGATGGAACCACTGCAGTGACCCGAGCCACAGAAGTGACAATGCCAGACCCCTAACCCCCGAGCCAGAAGGGAACTCCACAAACACCTTATCTTCAATTGGCTTGAACAACATGGACGGGAAGCCACAGGGCAGTATAATTTTTAGGACTAAAGAAAGGTGTTTTGCTGCTTTTTTTTTCTTTTTAGGGCTGCACCCGAGGCATATGGAAGATCCCAGGCTAGCAGTCGAATGGAGTTGCAGCCTCCGGCCTCCGCCCCAGCCACAGCAACGCAGGATCTGAGCCAAGACTGAGACCTACACCACAGCTCATGGCAACGCCGGATCCTTAACCCACTGAGAGAAGCCAGGGATCGAACGCACATCCTCACGGAGACAATGTTGAGTCCTTAACCTGCTGAACCACAACGGAAACTCCTATTTTTGATTATTTTGTTTGAGATGAAAAGGGAGGGACAGCTAACATCTAAGACTAATTTTTTTTTTCTTTTGTTTTTGAAAGTTTTTAAGTAACAGCAAATACTTGCTGAACACTGATTAGTCATCTTTCAGAGTGATTTGTGTGTATTAACACTTTTAATCCCATGAGAACTAAATAAGGAAGGTATGGTTATGACGATCTCGATTTTACATTTGAAAATCCTGAGGAATACAGAGGTGAGGTTATTTCCCCAAAGTCTCACAGCCTCTGAGGTATCAACAGGATTCCAACCCCAGAAGTTTACTCCAGAGCCGATCATGACCTCAAACCCTCCAATAAATACCGCCTTTCAGGAATGGCTATACGATATTTCACTGTTTCAAACTAAACCAGACATTCTTTTCTGTAAAGCTTCGGTTACACACCTATTTGTCTGGATCATTGCTTCTATTCCAGTGGAGTTAGGGTCACGCAAATATTATGGAGGCAAAGAAGCAGCGGCCAAATATTCCATTTTGAAAGTCAGCCGTCGTTAAGACGGAATCGCTGGCTCTTCCACGTGGCCTCCTTGTGTCAAGCGCACTGTCGTAGGAAGGATTATGGGAAATAGAAGGCATTAGCTTATGTAAATCCAAATACGAGCTGGCAAAGAGCACGACATTACTTAAAGCACAGCAATTCTGAAAGTATTGCATGTTTCTCATCCATAAAGTCCATGTTTAAATGATATTTTATGTAAAAATCTCTACAGATACTGCAGTACTGAAATGGAGAGACACTGGTCTGAGAACAGTTTTCAGTCTGCTTTTAATTGTCTCTGATACTCAGACAGTAGTTGGCCTTTTTTTTTTTTTTTAATTTTTTAATGTGGTCTTTTTAAGGCTGCACCCACAGCATGTGGAGGTTCCCAGGCTAGGGTTCTAATTGGAGCTACAGCTGCCGGCCTTCGCCACAGCCACAGCAACGCCGCCGGATCCTTAACCCACAGAGTGAGGCCAGGGATCGAACCCGCCACCTCACGGTTCCTAGGTGGATTCATTTCTGCTGCACCGTGACGGGAACTGCATAGTTGGCCATTCTAACCAATGGAACATTGCCCAGCTGTCTTGCCCAAGTAGACGTAGAGTCTGGCCAGTGTCGGGAAGCTGAGAAGCCAGAATTGTACCGCATTTCATGTTTGTGAACGCCTCATGTTCCTTCCCACCCCAGAGAGAATCGGATTGAGACTGTGGCTCCAGGGACTTCTGTTGCAGATCAGCAGATCTTGGCCATGACTCTCCAGATTCACTTTTCTCTCTAGCATTTGCAGGAGTACCCAGACCGGAGACCTCACTGACTATTTTCAGTTAGTTCATATTTTCTCCTGATGTGAGCGTGGTAATGATTTCCAAGCCCCTCATGTGTTAGAGTTGAAGCCTACAGCTTATAGTCTCCATCTGTTCCTTGATTATGTCTTTCTACCAACCTCTCCCCACTTTTTTTAATTTAAAATTTTTTTATTAAAGTACAGTTGATTCACAGTGTTGTGCCAATTTGTCCTCTACAAAGTGACTCAGTCATATATGTGTATATATATATATATATATATATATATATGTATTTTTTAATTATCTTCCATCGTGTCCCAGCCCAAGAGATTGGACAGAGTTCCCTGCGCTGGACAGTAGGCCCTCACTGCTCATCCATCCTACATGTACCGGTTTGAATCTACTGACCCCAGACTCTCAGCCTACCCACCCCTCCGCAGTAGCATCCACAAGTCTGTTCTCAATGTTTATGAACCTCTCCCCGTCTTGAGAGGTGCAGCTCCTTGTCTGCAGAGCTCCCAGGAATCTGCCTCTGTAACTGGTCTCTGACTTCTTTATGTTACACCATAGCCCTTAGAGGCCACTGTTACTAAGGGAAAGTAAGAAGTGAGAATTATATCATTGATATTTGTATAATCATGTGATTTAAAAAAAAAAAAACCATGGAGTTCCCTTCATGGCTCAGTGGTTAACGAATCCGACTAGGAACCATGAGGCTGTGGTTTCGATCCCTGGCCTCGCTCAGTGGGTTAAGGATCCAGCATTGCTGTGAGCTGTGGTGTAGGTTGCAGACACGGCTCAGATCTGGTGTTGCTGTGGCTCTGGCACAGGCCGGCAACAACAGCTCCTGTTAGACCCCTAGCCTGGGAACCTCCATATGCCTGGGAACCTCCATATGCCACGGGTGCAGCCCTAAAAAAATAAACCATTATCCAACAACACTGGCAAGGTTCCCAAAACAATTATTTTATAGGTAAATAAAAAGTATTCAAGTGTATAGAGTTTGAAACTGGCAGATAAAAAGATCTGGAAGATGTTCTTTAAAATTCACAATTTCTAAAAAACATCAAAATAATTTGCATTTTGACATTGCACTCCAATAAAGGAGATTATGCATGTATATATGCATGTGCATTTTAGAAACCCTTATTAAGATTTTAATTTGCTGTCAAGGACAACTTGTCGCATAAAGAGGAAACTGTTTTATGATTCGCTTGCCAAGTGTGACTGTGACAGCTGAGATTAATTTAATCTGAGCTTTTAGGCATTCATATTCAAAGGATCTAAGACACAGAAAAGGCTTTGGTTTTCTTTTCTTTCTATAATGAAGGAAATGTCTTATATGTATGTTCTCTGTTTTGGTGATTACAGTGAGCTTGTGGGTTCAATGGTTTTGTAGTTAAACACAGCTATGGATTAGGAAGGAAAGCTACTTCCGAGATGTATTTCCGTCCTTTAGACAAGCGCTCGAATGGCACACAGTCATGAGGAGCTGGGCCGTAACACTTACTCTGGAAAATAAATGTTTACCTCAAGCAGCAATTGACATTTCTAGCTTATTACGTGAATGTCAAGCACTGTTTCAAACCACTTTCCTTGCATCTGTCCCGGGATCCTGGCCTTGGGTCTCAGGCCAGTATCAGATTGGCTAACCCGGATTGGTGGCTTACCTTTCCTAGAAATTCATATTCATGGCAGTAACATGAGCTCCAGATTCCTGATGAGCTGGACGTGTTCAGAGCTGAAATGAACCCGCAGGAACCATGGAAACGAAGGAAGAGCTGCCCATGTGCTTGGCCGGTTGCTCTGCACCCAAAAGCAAGAATGAGATCTTCTGTGAGTGTTGACCCAGGGGGCCTTCGGCATCGCAAAGCTCTGTTCAGGGTCTGCGTCTTCCACCAAACCTCTGACCTCCAGTGCACCCATCATCACCACCACGCACTAAGGTTACTGTTGCTGTTGGTGACGCAAGCACAGAGAAGCACCTGCAGTTACCGTCGCTAGCTCTTTTCCGTTTCCTTTTTGCCAAACACATACAGTCCAAATGTACCTTATGGATTTTGCGCCATACTAAGTAAAACCCTTAATCCTCTCCTTTTCTTTCCATGACAGTGATGGGAAGTTCCTCTCTTGCCTTAATTGCTGCAACAATAGCACTAGAAAGTCCTCATTCTGATGTTTCTCTCCATTCATGTTTATGGAGCCAAAATACACACACTCTCACACACACACTTTTTTTTTAACCATTAACTGTAAATATAATCACTGAGGGTTTATCCTATGCCAAGCATTCCATGAGCTTCATGAATTTCTTTTTTATTCCAGACAGGCCCAGCAATTCTCAATTAACTAGTCTTTAGGATAAATTTAGCATCTCAGTGACATTTCAGTGTTATTATTATGTGTGCATACATTTGGATTCCTCAACTAAAGGGAACCTCTTAAAGTTAGCGACTGTGTCTTACTATGTACAGCTGATCCACACTCAATCAGAGCTTCAAGCTCCATTTTGAGCCTTTTTATGGACCATGAGCTCATCCTACTTCATGGACCGCATTTCAGGGAGTTTCAGATGTTTGGATATAGGGGTAAAGAAAAGCATTCAGAAAACTTACACTGTGGTGTGCTCCAAATAATTCATAAATGTGTTTAAACTCAAACTTTCTACCTCATAGCTACTTTTGAGAAACCAGGGCTCTCACCCTCTCTTTTTTCTTTTTCCCTTTTTTTTTTTTTTTTGGCCACACCCATTGCAGTGACAATGCCAAATCCTTAACCTGCTGTGCTGCAAAGGGATTCCAAAACCAGGACTTTTGAAACTGGCTGGAAAGGGGTTAATGATGTCACAGGGAATGAAACATTCTGTCCAAAGTCAACTAAGAAATCTGAGAGAACATGACATTTGGGGAGTAGACTGACCATTTCTTAGTATATAAAAATTTTTACAGGTGACTGGCCAACTACAAACACTGTAAAAATAATATTTTAAGGAGGCCAAAGAGCCTAAACATACAGCACGCATAGCTTGATATGAAAATATGTATCCAACAAATGTTTTAACTAGAAAGAAAATTCCAGTTGAGTGGGGGAGGGGTTATATATGTTTAGAGGCTTCCCATAGAGCTGGAAAATACACATATCTACTATTTTTAATCAAAGTATCCTAAGAGCGCCCATGACAGAATTTGACGACTATATGTATACAATCACTTAAAAAGATGTCATTGGAATAAATGAGACTTGGTTATACCAGGAACAGAATGTTTGCACATCAGATAATCTACATACCTCTTTGTAGAAAAGAAAGCGTCTGCTGCAATACAGTTTTAAAGAGAGTAGTCTTTTGTTTCTTTAAAGACACGGATAAGTAAATGATTGCTACTGGAATTTTGTTCAGCATACCTTCCAGTTTTCTAAACCTAAAAAGCCTCACAACACGTGAAAGGAAAGCCACCTGTCATGCGTCTGTAAGCGTGATCCAAAACCATGTTATTTTCAGTGCAGTCTGGCCTACGACCTTTAGAATTTTGAAAGGTCAGTTGCTTCAGAAATTATTTTTTAAACTGCAGAGTCGCTGTCCAAATTTCACCTGGAAACTCCATTCCTGCAATGAAGGGCTCCATTCACGCTATCTCCCAGGAGGTGCTTAACCTGTGACGAGCTCCTGGGTGCCTCCGCCTCGCTGATGGGCAGCCGGTTTCTCTCCAGCATCACCGCCATTCTGCTGCTCCAGGACCAGCCGCGGGAAGGACCTGACTCTGCGTGTTTCCTAGGCTTTTGTTCTCAACCTCAAACCTTTGCTTACACTCTTCTCTCGGCCTCAACTGCTTTCCCCCACTTGCACCTGCTTAAACCTTCCCTGCCGTGCAGGCTGAAGACAGGTGTGGCTTCCCTGAGGAAACCTCTTCATGCCTTATGGGTGCTGTGTCCTCATTCACTTCTGTAGCGCCAGCTCCTTCGGTATCATCTTAGCCTTCATAGTTTTGATTTTTAAAAACTATTTTTCAAAAATTCGCACTTACGTAGTTCCCATCGTGGTGCAGCAGAAACGAATCAAGGAGGAACTATGATGAGGCAGAATATTAACTCAGGCAGTCAGTGTAGGAACAGGGGCTCCGATGCATTCTTTTGATATGAATATTGATTAACATTTGTGGCTTAAGGGCTCCAGGGAACACCACCTCCACAGGACTTGTTTTATTACAGGAAATGCGCCTTCCCTACAGGCTTTGTTTATCGTGGGAAATGCAAACCTCTAGCCCCCTCCTCAACTGATAGAGAAGGAAAGAGAAGAATGGTGACTTACCTAAGGAAAGAAAAGGACAAAAAAGCCATAAAACTTACAGGACATTTCCAACCCTAAAGCCCCTATTGGACAAAGACTGATACAGGTAATTTGAGCAAGGTCAATGGAAAAAAAAAAAACACATCTTTCTGGACCCCATGTTGGTGCCACTCCCCACTTTTAACAGATAAAAATCCCTGTAGGACAATAGAGAAGGGGGCTCTATTTCCCAACCCCCACCCCCAGCAGCCCTGGGAGCTTTTTGCTTTCCTTTAATAAAGACTTTGCCTCGACTGCAGTGAACAAGAACCTGGATTCCAGTATCATCTTTCTGGTATCAGTGAGGTTACAGTTTCGATCCCTGGCCTTGTTCAGGGGTTAAGGATCCGGTGTTGCCGTGAGCTGTGGTGTAGATCCCAGACATGGCTCAGATCCTACATTGCTGTGGCCATGGTGTAGGCCGGTAGCTGTAGCTCCAATTCGACTCCTAGCCTGGGAACCTCCATATGCCTCGGGTGTGGCCCTAAAACACAAACAAAAAAAACCCACTTATATCTTGATTCCATTTTTATATAATAATGTAATTCTATATATATGTAAATTCACCAAGTGCAAGACCCCTGCTTCACGCTACCTTACAGTTCTGAACATATGCAGCACCGTGTTTTTGCTGGTAGATGACAGTCCATGTAGCTTTTATTTGATTCCTTGAGGCCAGTGGGCTAACATAGCAAAATGAGGTATACAGACATTAAGATTTCAGAAGATTTCAGAAGATTTGATTTTTGGTGAGAGGAATAATAAAGGAGAATCGAATGGAGGAAATACTGAGCCTTCATTAAGTTCTGAAGAAAAATGTTCATGTAATTAGGCCAAGAGGGAAGAGCAAACTTGAGACAAAAGAGTAATTTGATGGGAGTTCTTTGCGGCACGACTGGTTAAGGATCAGCTGCAGCTCGGCTGTCGCTGCTATGGCGTGGATTCGATTCCTGGTCCGGGAACTTCTACATGCTGGGCCAAAAACAAGAAAGAAAAGAAAAAAAAAAATCAAACCAAAGCTAGACTCCAAAAATGTTCACAAAAACTCTATGAGAGGGAAGCATGCTGGCTGGATTGCGGTGGGAAGGTCAGCGAGGAAAACTAAGATGCTGTAACATTTTTTTTTTTCAGTAACAGGAAACTAACAGCGGTTCTTGCACGTCTCTAGGGGTGAGGTTTCATGTTGAATCACTTTGGGGACATCCTGTGGCGTCCTATATAGACCAGCGCCCAGATTCCGGAGTCAGATTGTCTGAGACCCAACCCATCTCCATCATTTACAGGCTCTGTGACTTGGAGTAATCAGCTCAGCCTTTCTAGGCCTCTAGCTGTCAGCCCCAAAGGAGGTTATAATCCTATCTCAGACGGATGTTCTCATATTATGGTTATTTTTAAGGGTTATGGGTGGGGGGGGAGGCTGCAGAGGGAGGGCGGTGCAGGTTTGGGAGGAGAGCCACCGGAAAAGAAAGATGGAGCCCATGGTAGCAGCAGCCAGAGAGTTAATTGTCCCCAGTCCTGCGCCGAAGTAGCTGGACCTCACGGAGTTCTGCATCCAGCTACAAACAGTGCAAAATAGCATCCTTTAGCCGCGGAGTAATTGCAGGTTAGCTGAATTTTAACAAAAGCAATAAAACTCCACCTCTGGGGTGCACCAGCAGAATGTGGGTATTATTTTGTTAAGGACTCGCTGTTAAACCACAGTCCCCGAAATGGTGCTTTACCTGTAATTAAAAGAGTGACATTCAAAACCTTAGTGCAGCTTCTCCGATGTCATCCAGTACAACTTGGAGGCTTAATAAGATAAACAAACAAACAAAAACCAACATAGCCAATAAACAGCAACAAACATATCACAGCTCTTTTTGGCCTGAGAATCTGCAATGGGTTTTAAGAATGTGTCTCACTTAGCACAATACCCTCAACCTCCACCCATGTTTTCATTCCTTCTTACATTACTGTAGGTTTTTAATGAGATGTAGAGGTCAATACAAAGGTAAGGAGACCAGTTGTCCTTTCACCTCAACAAAATAGAGACATAATTCTTAGGTGGGGCATCGGGCATGACTTGCGAGGTGCCACCAAAACTCTAATCAGACCTGGAATCTAGAAGGTTGCTCCCTCCTCCAACCCTGAGCAGCCTTGGAAACCAGTTAAAGAGTCATCTCTCATGGGAGGTTTCTTTACAAATTCCCGTGCCCCCGACCTCCAAACCACAATCCATAAGCTTAAGAAGATGGCCTCCCCCTAACCCTGAATACTGACTTAACTCAAGAACAAACCTGTGCTAAAAAGAGAATTACCCCTTTTCCTATATTATATAATCTCTCTCAGTGCTCCTGGCCTGTCCGTTGGTCAACAGAACTCGCTTGAAGTCTTCTTTGATCTTTTGATCTAACAATAATTATCAACAGTCGGTGTACCTTTAAGAAACCCTTGCAGAGGCTCTCACTTCCTGTTTGAAAAGACACCACCCTCATCTTCAGCGCAAATCCCCAGCACCCTGGAAATACGGGGCTTGCTTTAAAAAGCACTAAGAAAACTTCGCTCTAAGAAAATCATTGACTATCGTGTTCGGTTTTCACGATTGTTTGGCTGAGCTTCTGACACAACCATGACTTGCCCACATTTCTAAATCATTCAGACCGAAGGGGGGAAAAAAAAGTCTTTGGACAGAGATAAATAACCCCAAAACATGCGATTGAAAATGTGATATTTTGCAAAGTCAGATAGACTTTTCCTTCTTAGGAAACGTGCTCTCTGTAACACAGATGTGCTTCCCAAAGCCTCAGAATTTCCTCCTTTGAAAATATGTTGAGCCGACTGGAGTTTTAAAGAAAATAATTATGTGCTGAATTTAGCTCTGCTGAAAGAGCACGCAAGAGTTGCAATCATGCTCTTTGTAAGGGTTTGAAAGTTTTCCTGGAGTTTATGCCGTGAGGTTGCGCTGAAGGAATAGAGTACTTGGGTTAACATAGACTTTGAGTTTTTAAAAGAATGAGAAAGTGCAGAGGTGGAAAAAAATGTTACAACGTGTTCATTATCATTAATCCTCAGAATCTGATAACCTCAGTTTATAACGTTCAAAATCCTTATTGGTCATTATTTGTTATATGTTTATTGTTGAGAGATTCCTAGTAAACTAAAGATTGAGAGTGGGTAAGTGTGAGGATGGTAAGAAGATCCCTTTATGTGTTTCAAGTTTGGGGAGTTACAAATTCACCAGGAACATTTTCTCTCCACCGCTGGCTACTCAGTTTGCATTCCCAAGCAGTGGTGGATGAGAGTTTCATTTGTTCAGTTCTATTTTTTATTGTTGTTGTTCCTATGTAGTGGTAACTCATTGTGGTTTAATTTGAATTTCTATGATGCTTAAAGATATTGAGCATCTTTTCATGTGCGTCTTTGCTCTTCGTATATCTCATTTGGCGAAGCATCTGTTCAAATCTTTTGCCTGGTTTTTAATTGCTTCTGCTCCTTCAGCATTGGATTTTGAAAATAGTTCCATATTCTGAATTCTAAAGATTTACTAAATATACTTTTTTATATAAGTTTCTTTTAGTCTGTGCCTTTTCTTTTCCTTAACAGTGCCTTTCAGAAAAAACTCAGAAGTTCATCATTTTGATTAATTCTGTTTCTTCATTGAAGGGTCGTTCTTTTGGTGTTACATCTAAGAAACCTTTCCTAAACGCAAGGTCACAAACTTTTTCTCCTGTGTTCACTTCTAGAATTTTTTCTTTTGAGGGTCACACCTGCAGCACATGGAAGTTCCCAGGCTAGAGGTCCAATTGGAGCTACAGCTGCCGACCTATACCACAGCCACAGCAACACTGGAATCAAGCCTCATCTGTGACCTGAAGCTGGTGGCAATGCCGGATCCTTAACCCACTGAGCGAAGCCAGGGATTGAACCTGCATCCTCATGGACACTATGTTGGGTTCTTAACCCACTGACCACACGGGAACTTCTGAAATTTGATGTGTTGTAACATTTAGGTCTAGGATGCATTCTGAGTTAACTTGGATATACATTGCAAAGTGTGGGCCAAAGATCAATATTTTTGCACATGGATGCCCCCAGAACCATCTGCTGAGACTATTCTTCTTTGATGGAATTACCTTTGCCACTTTGTAGACAATCAATTGGCAATATTTAGCATGTCCATTTCTGGATTCTTCTCAGTTCCTCTGATTCATGAGTCCATTCTTTAGCCAATAACACACTGTCTACTGAAACCTTATCAGAAGGATTGGCAGTTCCTGTTGTGGCTCAGTGGTTAACAAATACGACTAGGAATCATGAGGTTGAGGGTTTGATCCCTGGCCTTGCTCGGTGGGTTAAGGATCCAGCGTTGCCGTGAGCTGTGGTGTAGACTGCAGACACGGCTCAGATCCTGCGTTGCTGTGGCTGTGGTGTAGGCCGGCGGCTACAGCTCCAATTAGACCCCTAGCCTGGGAATTTCCATATGCAGTGGGTTCAGCCCTTGAAAAGGCAAAAAGACCAAAAAAAAAAAAAAATTGGAGCCTGGAATTGACAGCCCTCCAAACTTCTCTCCTTTTTCAAAATGGTTTGGGCTGTTCAGTTCCTTTGAATTACCATTAAAGTTTTAGAAATATCCTGCCAATTCTTATGAAAAATCCTGTGTGATTTTGACTCAGATTGTACTAAATTTCTCCATTAATTTGGGAAGAATTGACAGGATCACCGTATTCAGTTTTCCATTTCTGAGCAGATCAAAACTCTATGTGTATGAACGTTTCCTTTCCGTGTTTCACTCACAAGCTTTTTGTGGTTTTGACATACAGATCAGGCCCACAACATTAGATTGAAAATTAAATATTTCAAGTTATTTTTGGTACTACTGAAAATGGCCTATTTTTAAATTTCAACAATTGTTCATTGTTAGCATGTAGACATGCTGCTGATTTTTAAATATTGATTTGCTAATCTCATGTATCTGTTCTAGTAGCTTATTTTGTACATTCCTTTGGATTTTCTACTTAGACTATTAAGTTGTGAATAGAGACAGTTTCACTTTTCATTTGCGGGCTGTATGCCTTTTATTTCTTTGTCTTCCACATGGCACTACCTAGAACGGCTGATAGAAGTAGTTACAGGGGACATCATTGCTGTCCCATTCCTGATTTCTGGAAGAGAGCTTTTAGACTTTTGCTAATAAATACATGTGAGCTGAAGGTATTTTATCAGGTTGAAGTCGATTTCTTTTACTAAATAAAAATTGAACTATGTCAAATATATTTTATGCTTTTCCTTCTGTAATCTATTGATATGGCATATTACACTGTTTTCTGAATATTAAACCAGACTTCCATTTCCAGAATAAACCCATTTTGCTATTTTTACATATTGCTGGGTTCCATTTGCTTATATTTTTTTACGGTATTTGTGTTTATATTCAGAAGGAAATTAGTCTGTAGTTTTTTGTTGTTGTTTGCTATGTCCTTGATTTGGATTTTTTGGCACTGTTGGCCTCATGAAATGAGTTGGAAAGTGTTCCCTAAACCACTTTATTGTAGAAGAAATTCTGTAAATTCTTAAAATCATTTGTTCATGAAAGATTTGATAAAATTCACTAGTTAAATTTTCTGGGTCTAGAATTTTCCTTGTTTGAAGAATTTCAGCTATACATTTAATTAATTACTTTGATATGTTACCATTGTAGGTATCTTTTTTTTTCTTTTTAGAGCCACACCCTTGGCATATGGACGTTCCCAGGCTAGGGGTCCAATTGGAGCTGCAGCAACACAGGATCAGAGCCACATCTGCGACCTACACCACAGCTCATGGCAACGCCAGACCCCCAACCCACTGATTGAGGCCAGGGATTCAACCTGTATCCTCATGGATACTAGTCGAATTCATTTCTGCTGCACCACAATAGGAACTCCTTCCATTTCTTTCTAAGTGACCTGATAATTCACTTCACTAGGAAAATCTCCTCTGCAAATATTTTTAGAATAATTCAAATCCTCTTAATCAGTGCTGTCATCCTTTGCCTGAAATACCTGCAATTCTGCAGTATTAGTACTTTCTCTGTCTCATCCCCACCTGAACCCATTTTCCTCCTCAGCTTCTGTCCAAAATACAACGTTGTTCGTGCCTCTTTCTTTCTCAGCAGCCTTTTCAGGGACATTTCAACTGTAAGTATATAAATTCTTTCGTACATAAAAACAGGTGTCTGCAAGACTCTCCAGTTTCATCTCTCACCTGTGCTGGGAACCCGGGGCACAAAAGCCAAGTTGCTGGTATTCCTGACCCCACTACATTGCGTATGCTATTTCTTTTACTGTAATTTTTCACCATATTTATTATGAAGACATTCTTCATCATTTTTTTATGTCCCCACTCGGAAAGCCTCTCATTCAGAAATCGTCTTTGATTGTCTAGGCAGAGACATTTCCTCATCCATTCACAGTATATTGTAGTGGGTGTTCATATATTTACCATACATAGGTTTCACACACACACGGACACACACACACACCTGCAAGTGAAATTATCTAAGGCTGCCTTTCCACCAAGACCAAACTCCTGGAAAATAGTTAAGGTGATGTTATATTTCTATTTCTGTCCCTCACTCCTACTCCTAGTCCTACTTTAGGCCCAAAAGTAAGTGCCCATTAATACCTGTTGAACCACTGTGTTTCCACTGTGTTTGCACTGGAGTGCTAGATTCTTGACGTGAGATGTGACTATAATTCCTATTTCATTATCTGGCGTCCTCGTCATTGAACTAGGTGCTGGCATTAGCCCAGAGGAAGGTGAGGTGGTCCTCTTCCGCTTTAATTGTTCTTAGTACCCTTTCCGCTCAGAGATCACCTTAAACGCATGATCAATGCAGAGAATACTTGAACGAGTAAAGTCATCTATGCATATACATAGCACATTTTGTATGAAATTCCAGGAAGTTGGTAGAACTCTTGATCTCCATCTGTTTCTCAGTGTGTATACAGGCTTTCAAATCTGAGTTGTCTGGGAGGATTACAACAGCCTCCAATAAGACCAGGTGAACCAGGAATGAATAAAAGGAAAAGACATGGAGTTCTTGCTCTGCCACAGTGGATTAAGGATCCAGCATTGTCTCCGCAGCCGTACAGGTTCGATCCCAGGCCCAGTGCAGTGGGTTCAGGATCCAACATTGGTCAGTGACTGGTGCTCCAGGGTTATTATCATGAGTAATGCAGAGACCCTCCTCGGGCACCCAGCAACCATCTGAGTTAATGGTGTTGATTGAGGTGGAGGATTAACCCGGGCAAAGGCCCTAATCCTTTAAAGGAAAAAAAAATAGCGTTCTTGAAAACACGAGTTTTAGGGTTGTTACGCGACCACCCTGCAGTGGGAGGAGATAACCGGGACGCGTGGGTTTCCAGGGACAGAGGGCAATCCTCTGCCTGTCCTTTTGGAGCCACTCCTTCCAGCCTCCCTACTCCACTGACTAGATCCCGTCAGTATCCCCTCTATTAGTGACTCTTTCCCTTGGCACATAAACATACTTGGTCCACTAACGAACAGGACTTACCAAGAAAGGGGGAAAAAAAAAAGGCCAAAACGATAAAAAATAACAGCAAAATAAACTCCAAAACTAAGTACCTTGACAACATCCCTCTTTCCCCTACCTTTTAATTCCCCAAATCCTCTAATAACATGAAGTGTAAACTCCCACCTTTTACTCTCTCACTCCTCGTTCACTGCCCCCCAAACCTACTGCATTTTTCTCACATTCACATGAATTTCACTGACAGCTGTTCCTGTGAGTCACTGATGAACGCTGGGCTGAACTAGTTTATCCCCAGGTAAGGTATTTTTTCAGTTAGGCATCTATGATGCCAGCCTATGAAAACTGAGCTATCTTTAGCTTTAAATTCAGAAAATCCAAGTAAAAATGAAGTTAGACATTTTATAATCTCACAGAACTTAGTCACATTGCTTGAGAGGTCCCAATATATTTAATTGGCATCAAGGGCATTATTGCTTTTTCCATTTCAGTTTCACCATGTTCAGACTTTGTATTTATTGGGGGTGCCTGTGTGTCTGACCAGAACAAAACCATACACTCCCACGACCATCTCAAGTAGGGAGACTTGCTCCCCAAGCATCTCTTTTAGCATCACCTCCTAACACAAGTCACACATCCACCTAAAAATGACTCAAAACCACAGGATCCTAAATAGAGAAGATCCTGCTTGGCATTAGCACCTCCGCACCCCCGTAAACGAATCATTCTCCTGGGGAAAGAGACCACCGTGAGCAGCCTAGATGAAGCAGCACTCTCCAGAGTCATGTAGCAAAGGGGCGGGCAGAACTCTGCAGGCAAGCAGGGAGCAGGCTATGTTTGTTGGGTGGACAGCCAGTCATGTCTGCGGTGCACTTTCTACTGGTTTTGTTTCTAGCACTCACCCCTTAAACGGTCATACCTGTTTTGGGGGCTCTCTCCACTCTTTTTCTTCTCAACTTTTCACTCACAACTCAGGTCTGTTTAACCAACTGCATGCTCTTGACTTTGAAATGTTTTTTTTTAAGAGAGAGAATTTGCCTGCTTGACCGGCTATCTGTTTAGACAAAACAGTCGATCTCAATCGGCCACCCCTCTGCAAACACACACTAACCCACAGGCACACACTCACACAGGCGCACACACACACAATGACACTACACAGACATGAGGATTCGCTCCAAAGCTTTACTCCCGCCGCCCCCCTTCTTCAGCGTCTGCTGAACTGCCAACTACAGAGGTGCCGTCTTCACGCCGTCGCACAGACACGAACACAGATCCGCCCCAAGGTCCACGTGCAGCGCAGGCGCACGTCTTCCCAGGCTCACTTATACGTCTTCATGTGCCACAGCCCGTCATTTAAATAATGGATATTTTCAATCCCGATCCCCTTGTTGACCTTCTCGATTTCTTCCGCGGACATCTTCATGACTCCGACGCACAGGGCGTGCTGCTTTCCTTCTGCCATGATCGCCACCACCGTGTCCGCGGCGGCCGGGTAGAGCTTGGCCCCGGGGGAGGTTAAGCCCGGACACATGATATTCGCTCCGCTGAGCACGAACTTGATGGCTCCCTTATCGACCTGCTGGCGGGGCAGGATGAAGGGGTATTTGTGGAGCAGCCTCAGAGTTGGATAAAAGGGCCCTTCTCTTTGTCTGAAAAACAGTAACTCTCCGTTCACCGTGAGGATTTCTATGTGTTCGTGGCACCGCACTATTTTGACCGGATCCTTCTTAGGCATGATCTGATTCAGCCACGGCTCGATACCTGGGAACTGCTCTATCAGCTGGTTCTTAATACCCTTAATGACTGAAGTTTTCAACTGGATGCAGTTGGACACATTCTCCTTTTCATCAAACTTCTTGAACATGATCCAAGGTGAAAAGGGCGACGACAGGCCGCGCCCGGGCTCGGGGAGAAAACTGAATTACCGGGAGTCCGGCGGAGACGCTTACCCGCGGACGGCCGGCACGGACGGTCGGAGCGGCTGTCGTAAACCGGAAGAGCGCTGCGCTTTACGGCTTTCCGCGAAATCCACTTCCGCCCTCGGGCGGGCTGTTTGGGGTCCTCCGATTCCCACCCGCTGCTGACAGGTAAAGGGGCGGGACCTGAGGAGGACGCGGAGACGGCGCAGTTGTTCTCACGGCAGGAAGAGGAGCGGGGAGGGGGCCGGCCTTTTATCGCTGGGGGTCGAATCGCCATCCGTGCATTTACCCACGCCCGAAATCAGGGGGCGAATCTCCACGGCCGAGCCCTCCTCCTCCGCGCGGTCACTGCAAGGAGCCGAGTCCCGTTCGTAGCTCCTCTTCCACACGCCCCGTGAGAGGTTCACCGACCTGTTCGGTGCGGGCTGGTAAACTTGCAGACGCTGGCTGCCTGTCACCTGCCGAATTCTGTCCACCTGCACCGGAGAGGAGGGGCTTCGTGGCCAGGAGGCGTGCAAGCGTGGTAGGATTTCAGCCCTTTAAGTGCTCCTGAAAAGAATGGGCACTCTGCTTTGTTTGGGTCCAGGGTTTGTCTGTTCTTAACTGATTCTCTGCTCATTCTGTTCAGTTACTGAGCAGCACGGTGAAGTCTTCATGACTGTGTATTTCTTTCCCTTTTCAATGGTACCAGCTTTGGATTCTTTTTTTGGCCATGACTGGGGCGTTCGGAAGTTCCCTAGCCATGGATCGGAACCTGTGCCCCAGCGGTGACAACAGTTGAATTCCTAACTGCCAGGTCACCGGGGAACTCCTCCTGGATTCATATATTTTGAAGCTCCGTTATTAGGATTTAAGATTAATGCGGAAGTTACCATGTTAACTACGACTTTATCCGCATAGGTTTTACTTATTTTAAGAAGTGTGAGATCTCTGAGGGCAGGTGTGTGTGTGTGTGTTTTTCTTTTCCCCTTTCGGCCTCATCCGTGGCATGTGGAAGTTCCTGAGCCAGGGATGGAATCTGAGCCGCCCCTGTGGCAGCGCAGGTTCCTTTACTCCCTGCAGCACAGCGGGAACTCTGAGCAGACCGTCTTAACGAGGCCCTGTAGTAGGGTGTTTCTGCGTGCTGACCCTAGAGCCCAGGAATGACTCCTGCTCCATCGCTTACTAGATGGAAATCCTGAGAGTTACTGAGCTTAGTCTTTGTCCTAGTTTATTCATCAGGAGTGTGTGGTTAACAAGAATACACATCTCCTGTGGGTGGGGCTGAGAATTGCTAGAATTAATACTTACAGCAAATGGGCTTTAAATATTTGACATAGCTATTAGTATTAAGTTAACATCTAAAGAGTTACGTGGATATTTTAATACACTCTTCGCATAGGCCACAGTTCCGCTGGCCCATGTTTGAGCTTTCCTGTCTATAGCTGAGTCTGTGTTCTGACTCCAGATGCTGTGATGAGTTGCACGTTTCAAGCAGCTAACCTTATCCATTATATATGGATTTTATGTACTTATCTCTTATAGGATATCTGTCTTTGCTTTGTTATTAAGGGTTGTCTCATTGTTTCTGTGTGTGAAGTTAATACACAGGAGCAGCAGAAAGCAGATGTCATAGAAATTCAGGGGGAGGAAAAGCATTACTGACCTGTCTGGAGATGCTTGACAGCTGAATCAGAAATGATCTGACCTAGACCTGGCTATGAAGAATGCCCAAGGGGTTTTTTTAGTGAAGCTGTTTTAGGCAAAGGACTCTAAAAAAGTTTAGTCTGGAGTTCTGTAGCAGTGAAAAATCTGTTTGAAGCTAGTTATTTTTTATCTGAAATCATACTCTTAATTCTGTACCGTGTGACTCTCCCTCAGGTTGTCCTTTTACTTAGCCCACAAGCATCTGTTTACTGTCTATCATGAAAAGGGACAGGGAGTGCTAGTTTTCCTTCTAAATCCTTTAGTTAAAAAAGGAAAAAAAAAACAGAGTTGCTGCTGTGGCACCGTGGGCTAAGACTCCAACTGCAGTGGCTCAGGTCACGGTGGAGATCAGGTTTGACCCCCTCCTGGCACAGTGGGATCTGGCGTTGCCTACAGCTGTGGTTCAGATTCAATCCCTGGCCCAGAAACTTCCATATGCCACAGGCTCAGCCATAAAATTGGAAAAAAAAAAAAAAAGAAAAACCTCTTTTTAGACCTTCTCTAAAATCATGGGCCTAGTTCTTAAACTTTAGAGAAGAACCTAGGCCTTTGAGGCTGGCATACATTAGCAAGTGAAAAAATATGATACACAAATGTTGCTTTAAACACACTAACATGTTAAAACATTACCACATATTCTGGTTAAATAATTTAAAATTAATTTACTGTGGGTTTTTAAAAGAAGAAGGAACAGTATGGCACAAAACTCAGCCTTTCTGGCCTGGGGAGTACCACCTCCTCAGTTTTATCAGCCCCCTAGTATCACTGTATTTCCTCATGAAATCAGAGTAATGCAGTATATACTTGACAAGCTGTATGGTGTAGTTACGAGGAGTAAAAAATATAGTGTATTTTTTACCTAAAAGGACTTACCTAATAGTAGGAAACGGTGTAAGTTTTATTTGCCAAACACCCTTTATTCAATAGTTGTAAGATCTAAGATTATTCTATGTATGTAAAAATTTTACAGAAAATTACGGTAGCTTTGGCTAATTCATTAAATCAAATAGTCAAGGAATCGATTTTATGTCAGTAATCTCAAGGGAATGTGTAATCTAGACACAATGTGTTATAAAAATGAAAAATCCAACTGAGAAAGAGTCTCAGGTTTCTCAAATCTTCAAATTTCTAGTGTAATTCCCGTACCTGGGTTATTTTCATAGTTTTAGAGGGTTGGCCTTAATAGAGCTTTGTCTGCATTTTGAGAAATGACCACTAGAGGGCAGACAACCCAACGATCAAGTCTATGCACAGTCACCAAAATTGAAGCTCTGTATCAGAAGGGATATTCTCAACTAATAGGTAACTATTTTTTAATCATACGATTGTTTTCCTCAGTTGTATTTCCTAAGTAAATAAAACTGTTTCTACAGAGTCACAAAATATTTCCCAGTTCCTGGTAAAGCGCATTCTAAATAGTGATCTACTTGATTTACAGTTTGTAAATAGTAACTATAAATAATCTGCAGTAAAGTAATTCTAAAACAATGTCTATTAAAACAAGATTCAGCCCTACATTTCTGACCTTTTGAATTTTTTTTTCTCTTTTTAGGGCCGCACCCACAGCATATAGAGGTTCCCAAGCTAGGCGTGGAATCCTAGCTGTAGCTGCCAGCCTACACCACAGTCACAGCAATGGCAGATCCGAGCCACGTCTGCAGCTACACCACAGGTCCCGGCAGTGCCGGATCCTTAACCCACTGAGTGAGGCCAGGGATGGAACCTGTGTTCTCATGGATGCTAGTAAGATACATTTCCGCTGAGCCACGATGGGAACTCCTGAAAGAAATATTTAAAACTCCTTTTCTCACATTGCTTTAATGTATGAACTATTTTTGAAAATTAAAAAAGTTATGTGCGTTGTAAAAATAATCTCACAACATCCAAAATGCTTTAATTATGCCATCTACCTCACTGCTCCATTGCACAGATTAACACTGCTTAGCTTCTTAAATACTCCAAAACTGTGCTCTGCGCACTGAGCACATGATGGCTGTGCAGAGCCTGAGCAGGAGCTGGCCTGGGCGTGCCCGGAGGAAGGGGCCCTGGCGGGAGGGGCGGGCAGCAGGCCAGCCGGGATGTTAGGGGTTCTCCTTCGCAAAGCCGAGCCCACAGGAGGCTTGAGCCCTGGCCTGAGGGTACTGGACTCTGCCCACCTCTTGGCCCTGGGCTGGTCCCTGACTCCTGGCCTTAACACAGACGCACACGGCTCAGTGTGGACAGGGCTTGGGCTCTCGGACCAAGGGCGGGTGTAGCAGGGTGCACGGGGGGCGCAGGAGCCCCTTTCCCACGTGCTGTCTCAGCGCAGGGCAGCCGGCCTCGTGTCCAAGTGCACCTGCTGGCTAACGCGCCCCCCCCAGGACGCGCCGCCCAGGACCCCGCTTCGCTGCGCGCACGCTCAGTGCGCCACCGGCTCCAGCTCTGGCGGTTACCGCACGTCTGTCCCCAGCGGTCCGGGCTCAGACCCACGGGCCACTTCGGTCAGGCCGGCTGGAGACCTGGGGCAAGAAAGCCATGGAAAACACCCCCACACACACATCCTGCTGTCCTGGCCCCCAGACACACACCCCCGCACCAGGGGCCAGCTCAGTGCAGGGCTGGGTAGGGGACTGGAGGTGGCAGTGGACACGAGTCGGCAGCTCCCACCCCCTTCTCCGCAGCGGCCCCCTTCCCTGGCGTAAGGGGCTGGAGGGGGCCCCCAGGAGCTAGCCCCACAGCGAGGGCTCAGGGCGTGTGGGGGAGACTCCCGTTCTTAGGGAGACCCGGGCGCTCAGGGAGTTCCCTCTGTTTCATAGACGAGCCATATGGCCCCAGCGCTCAGGGTCACTCAGCTGTCGGCGACCAAGCGCAGCCAGACTGAGAAGTCACCCCAAAGGCCATGCTGTGCACAGGAGCCCAAGAGGTGGCCCCTGAGCCCAGCCCTGGAGGTGAGCCCCGTGGATGGGGGCGCAGGGGGAGGAGGCAAGGGCTTGGCGAGGTCCCTGGGTGAGGAAGGCCCTGGGGGAGTGAGTGAGCCGGAGGGGTGCGCGCGGCGGGGGTCCTCTGGGCCAGACCCGGGGCTCTGCCGCCCCGCGAGGATTGGGGCCGCTGCGGGTTGGGGGCGGGCGGGGACAATCCCGGTGGTCTTCTCAGAGCCGCAGCATCGGGGTGGGAAGGCTTCCGGGGTGTGTCATCCTCCCCCTGGGAGCAGGAGCGGGCCAGGGCCGCGGAGACTGCGCCCTCCGTGTGCACCGCACACGCGCCCCCGGGGCTGGCCGCCGCCCATCAAAGTGCCTGCTCAGGAGGGGTCTGTGCCCACAGGGGTCTGAGTGAGGGGGCCTAGGGGGCGCCCCGCCGCCCGGATCACCAGGGTGCTCTGGTCCACTGGCTCTCGTCCTCCAGGCCGACCGGGATGGGGCCAGGCCGCCTGCCTGCTGGAGCGATGCCTGCAGCCTCTGAGACTCGGGGCACTTGGGCTGTGTGGCCGTCGCAGGCAGCCGTGCTGGGAGGGAGGTGCTGCTGGAGGCCGAGCTGAGGCTGCGGACTGGGGAGACTTTAAGGGGCTTGGCCCCCAGAAGAGTGGGGTGTGGCAAGGGCAGCAGCAGCCCTGGACGCTGCGGGCACCCTATACTAGGGCGCAGCATTTGGGGTTTCTTGGCTCCTTTTGTGGGTACAGATTGGGGTGCACTGGGAGGGGCTGCAGGGCTGCTTGCAGAGGCAGGGGCTCAGCGTCTGTCCTTGGCCATCAGAGGACTCGAGGTCAGAGCTCATGTCGGTCTCCGCTTCAGGGCTGGAGGGAGGGCTGCGTGTAATGTTCCCAGGACTCGGGGTGCTGTCGTCTCTGGACTAGGAGCTGCCTCTGGTCCTGGCTCTTCAATGGGCCCCCTGCAGCTGAATGGAAGGCTGGCCCGGCAGTGGTCAGAGCCATGCAGGAGTGGCGCTCTGGGGTGCCTGTGGCACAGGTGGCAGAGACCCGCTGCCAGAAGATAGGAGGGAAGTTCTCCCAGGACAGAGGTGGTGATCGGCAGGGCCAGAGAGCAGAGGGCGCCCCGAGCTGTTAGCGGTAGGTCGGCCCATAGACCACTCATTTCCCACGTATAACATGACATATGTTCTCAACAGCAAGAGCATTTCAGGGGAAAGTGGAATCCGAGAGTAGCCTGGGCCCCAGGCGGGGCAGAAAATGCCAGGCAGCTTGGTCTTCTCGGGTCTGTGCTTACCTTCCAGCTGCCCAGACTGGGGGATCAAGGCTCTGTGCCTGCCAGTGCCGGGGCTGCCCGCGAGAGGACCTTGGTGAGCGAGCAGAAGAGGAGGCAAGTTAGCCCCGAGTTAGCAGAACGAAGAAAATGATACAGATTAGAGCGAGATTAATGGAGCAGAGAACAGAGGAGAATTGCAGAAACACAACTTCAGATAATTAAAAGGTAAATTTTCACTACGTGAATTTTAAAACATAAAGTCTAAAAACCCATAAAGTATATGAAACAGAACTTTTGAAAAAAAAATTTGTCCTCACGGCCGGGGAGGGAGCTCTGGGTCCGAAGCTGCTGCCAGCCACGGCCGGGGACCGAGGCTGGGAAACTGCGCGCTCATTTCAAAATGTACACAGATATACCGGGGTCAAGAATGGGATAATCGTGGACTAAGCGCCAGTCCACAGGGCAGGGGCGGGGGTGCAAGCGCAGGTTCCCCCCCCCCCCCCCGTGTCCCACACACTTCGCTTTGCTTTCTTCCAGGGTCTCATTTCGGGGCACCTCTGGCCGCACGCGGGGGGCAGCTGCGCTAGTTCACGGGGCCGCCTCGGGCTCGAATGGCGGCCCTGTGCAGGGTCCTCATTATGGAGCGGGTAGCGGCTGCGGTCCCGGCAGGTGCAGGCACCCCAGAAGCCGTCTCACTGAACCTGTCTTCACGTCACAGAGCCGGCCGCTGCTGCCCCATTTCACGGAGGAGCAAACTGAGGCTCAGATGTAACCTTCTCTGGTCACTGGGTCTGTCTGGCCTCGGAGCCTGTGACCCGACAGCAGGTGGCACTGGCCCACGCAAGGCCCTAGGGTCGCCCCCTCCCACCCTCCGTCCCCCTCCCCCGTCTCACCTCTTCCCTGGCCAGACTCCCCTGTGCATCTCCCGGCCCCACGCTGCTGGCAAACGTGCGCAGGGCTGGCTCCTCGGGTCTTTGGTCACCAGGAGCTCCCGGCCCTCCTTCCTGCCCCCATTTTATTTCCCCTGAGCACATGCTCTCCTCTTTCACGTGGATTTGCTTTTCTGCTTTTGTCCTCCTGCCTGTCCGGTCTCTGGAGCTCGGGTGGGGGGGGGGGGGCAGGAACCACGTGGGGCCTTTAAGCCCCGCCCACAGGCTTCACAAGACCCCCCCCAACTCGGGATGAGTGCTGAGAGCACAGTTGATGAATGAATAATAAAACGATCTCGGAGCCCCTTCCGTCCTCTGAGCGGCTCAGACTGTGGAGATGGAATCTAATAATAAGAGGTGCACGCTGGGTTGGGGGCAGGGGGACCCCCAGAATGATCCCTGGTGTCCTTCCCTGAGCCAGTTACTCCGTTGACCATAAGGGGCACCACCGCCCTCTGGTGGTCAGCGCCAGCACTGCGGCGCCGGGCACGAAATAGAAATTAAAAAACATCCTTGCGAGCTCATCAAGTCAGTGGGGAACCTGTGGGCTCCAGGGGTGCGGGTGTCAGGGGACCTCAGATCCTCCATGTCTCTATTTTCCTCCACTGTCCTGACAATTTCAGTGAGACAGGAGGCCTCACCCCAGGCTGGGCAATGACCCCGCCCACTTCCACCTGAGGACTCCAGCAAGGACGGGCTGGTCCCCGGTCCCCGGAGGAGCGGTTCACTCCTCCGCCAGGTTCTGCACTACCCAGGTCCCCAGGCTGCCCTATGCCCCAAGGACCCCAGGAGGTAGAAAGCATTTACAGTGCCGCGAGTCACCAATAGAGAACCAAGGCCCACGAACTCATCTACGAGCCTGTGGAACTCTCGGGGTCCGGCCCAACACATCACTTTGTGGAGGAGGAAGCAGGCCCTCCCTCCCGTATCCTGGAGCCCCCTCGCCATGGGTGCAGGAGTGTCGGGGGCTTACCCTCCTCCGAGGTGCTCAGCGGTGGACACAAGGCCCCAGACTCTGTCCTCTTCCCGCTGCCCTTGGAATGGCCTGGCCCAGACGACCCTGGGAACCTCGGGATCTCTGCTCAGCAGCCGGCAGCTCCCAAATCCGGACGCTGAGAACCGCTGGGGTGTTGCTAAGAGACTGGGTGCTGGGCCTGGTCCCGCCGCGGTTGCAAAGCCAGACGCCGGCGCGTGCGCACAACCACTCCCCAACGCCCAACCTTCGGTCTTTGCATTTGTGGGCGTGGCCACTGCCTGAATGCCCCGCCCACTAACCGGCCACCTCCGCAAAGTCAGCCAATCAGGCCACCTGTGTAGCCAACCAATCGAAGTGTCCACCGCCGGTGTCGCCGACCAATCAGGTTCTCCTTCACCGGTGCCGCCCCCTAAACTGGGCATCCACTTAGGTGGCGTCCCTCGGGAGTCGCGCGGCAACCTCAGACCCGATCTCAAGAATGGCGAAGATGCCTGTCCTGGGCCTGGGCACCTGGAAGGTCAGGCAGCCTCGCGGTCGGGGAGGGGCGGCGCCTTTCCTCGGCGCGCGCTGACGTGGAGGGACGCTTGCGGGGCCACCTGATGGGACACCTGGGGGGAAACACCTGCCGCAGCCTCCACAGGTCCAGCTGGTCGCCCGCACCTCCCCCGGGGCCTCTTGCTGTGTTTGAAAGATAGAATATTTAGGTAGCAGATTTTCTGAAAATGAGGGTTGTCCTTGTGGTATTTCGTATTGAATCCCAATCATAATTATTCAGAAATAATACCTGGGAAAGCCCAGAAGAAAAGGTTGTCCAGCTTGAATATGGGCAGGAAGATTGGCAGTTACCTGTCAGATCAGAGCAGCAGCCAACTGGGAAATGGGGAGATGTCTGTCTCAAAAAGACAAGGAAATGCTGTCATCGCCAACCTAATTTTGAAAAGAAACTTTGAAACTTTGTCTTCTTCCAGGTGTAAACACCTGATAGTGGAAGCACTTTGGACCTTTCTCTACTTTGGACTTTCTAATTGCTGTCGGTGCTTTAGACACAGCACTAACTAAAAAGCCTTTCCAATTTGCTTCAAAAAAAAAAAAAACCTTAAGTTTTGATAAAAAGATAATCCTTTAAGTCACATAGGAAGTTATTGGATGTGTAGGGATTAGGATGCTCAGCCGTTGCTCATCAAAATATTATTTTAATTATTTCTTCTATTCACTTATCAACTCGACGTCAGCAATGTGGTTTAATTCATTGCGGTTTGGTAGAATGAACTGAAATTATTTCCTCTTGTTGGAAAGATTTTGTTATAAAGTGGGATGAACTCTAACTTGAAATTTTTTGCAGCTCTGTGTGTGTTGTATTTAACTGCTTCATTTTAAAAATACTTATAGGACAGTTCAGCTCAGCTCAATTATAGAACTTTACTTCTTAAGTTTTTCTAGGAATTTTTCCATTTCATTCCAAATTATCAGCTTCTAGTTATTGATAACCGTTTCTTATATTTTATTTTATTTTATTCTTTTTACAGCTGCACCTCAGACATATGGAAGTTCCCAGGCTAGAGGTCAAATCAGAGCTGCAGCTGGGGCTACGCCATAGCTGCTTGTGACAATGCCAGATTCTTAACCCGCTGAACAAGAACCAGCATCCTCACAGAGACAACATCGGGTCCTTAACCCACTGAGCTACGACAGGAACTCCCAGTTTCTTAGATTTTAATTTTTTTTTTATCACTATGTACTGCTTTTCTTTCACGTCATTAAAAAAAAATTAGTCTTCTCCGTCTTGTCAGAAGTTTGTCTTCTTGGGAGTTCCTGCTATGGGTTGGCATCAGGTTAAATCCAGCATTGTCTCTACGGTGTTGCAGGTTTGATCCCTAGTCTGGTGCAGTGGGTTAAGGATCTGGCATTTCCGCAGCATAGTGCAGGTCGCAACTTCAGCTAGGATTCACTCCCTGGCCCGGGGGAGCTTCTGTATCCCCCTGGTGTGCCCTCCCCCGCAAATGAGTTTGTCTCCTTTATTAAGGGTTTTCAAAGAACTAACCTCTGGCCTTGCTGATCTTCCCTACCGATTTTTGATATTCATTCTTATTTTCATTTTCTCTTCCCCTGTAATTTCTCGGTGGTTCTTCTAACTCGAGATGGACGCTTGGTTCATTAGCTCTCAGCCACTCTGCCTGCGTTCTTGTTACCTGGAGATCGTTATACTGGTGCATATCGTGGGGTTATGTCAAGTTCAAGCGAGAAAGTGCCTTGTGAGCTGCGAAGCCCTCTGGGAGCGTTGGGTGTAATGATCCTGCCAGCCTCTTCCCTGAGTTCCAGGCCCCCTGCCTGCTTGAGCAATCCTGTTTCAGGGAGCCTTCTTCCCGAATGTCCATGTTCTGTTCCTTTGGGCTCTGAAAGATGCGTGTCTGCCTTTACCGCTGGGCTGACGGGCTTTGGGGGGAGAGGGTGAGTCCGTACCTCCTTGCGTCTCATTCATCATCGTTCACCCTAAATTCGCTTATTCCTTTGTCCATCCTGGAAGCACAGCATCTAGCTCAGTTATTTGCAGGCACTGAAATTACTAGAAATATAGCATTTCCCCCAAGAAAGTCAAGGAATTTGAACTTCGATTTTCTGTAAATTCTTTTCGACTGACACGCCCTAATTTTAGGAGGACCGATGTACCAAGTCAGTAACGTCCTTCCGTACGTACTGTTGACGCTGCGTTGTTCTGGAGTGAACAAAGCGGGCGTGGGTCGGCTCTCCTGCGTGTGGCTGCATTACTGCTGTTTCGTTTGTTCCGCAGGCCGCTCCGGGGGAGGTGACAGAGGCAGTCAAAGTGGCGATCGATGCGGGCTATCGACACTTCGACTGCGCCTACCTGTACCACAACGAGAGTGAGGTCGGGGCGGGGCTCCAGTGCAAGATCGCGGCGGGCGTGGTGCGACGGGAGGACCTGTTTATTGTCAGCAAGGTAGGACCCGCTGCAGCGGGCCGGGCGCAGGCCACCCTGGGCGGGCGGGAGGTGGTGGGAACAGCACGTGGGGGGTTCTCCGGTCTCCTCGTAGCAGCCGATGACTTGATCTGTGCTTGGTGACTTTCGTGAGTACTGCTTCAAGAAATACAGGTAGGAGTTCCCTCCGTGGCGCAGTGGTTAACGAATCCGACTAGGAACCATGAGGTTGCGGGTTCGATCCCTGCCCTTGCTCAGTGGGTTAACGATCCGGCATTGCCGTGCGCTGTGGTGTAGGTTGCAGACGCGGCTCGGATCCTGCGTTGCTGTGGCTGCGGCGCAGGCCAGTGGCTACAGCTCCGATTAGACCCCTAGCCTGGGAACCTCCACATGCCGCGGGTGCGGCCATAAAATGACAAATAAAGGTAAAAAAAAAAGAAATACAGGTAAAGCTTTTCAAAATATTTAAGGAGTTCCCACTCTGGCTCAGCGGGTTAAGAGTCCAGCATAGTCTCTGTGAGGATACGGGTTCAGTCCCTGGCCTTGATCACTGCTGGGTTAAGGATCACCCAGCGGTGTGACTGGGTGTAGGACGAAGATGGGATTTGGATCCGGTGTTGCTACGGCTGTGGTATAGGCCAGCGGCTGGAACTCCGATTCGACCCTTAGCTGAAGACTTTCCATATGCTGTGGGTGGGGCCATAAAAAGAAAAAAAAAAAAAAAGATGAGACTGGGGATCTGATCGTGTCCTGGGTGATTTCCAGGCCACTGTTTCCTTAATTTGCAAGATGTAGTGTTGCTTCAGTGGCAGATTCGCCCTTCTGTGCTAAACTATTCTCGGTAACTCATGGGTGCTATCTAAAGCCAGCTTGGAGCGCTGCCCAGGGCGAGGCCTGGGGTGAGCTTGGCTGATTTCCTGATAATTAATGGGCAAGGGTAATGGGCGTTTCTCAGACTCGCCCCTAAATTGGTGACAGGTTGCTCCCAGTGGATCCTAGCTAGCAGTGGGAGTGACATCTCTAGCCTTGAGTTCGGGAAATCACGGAAATATAATTTTAAAAGATAAGTCATATAAATACTCACCATCTGGAGAGTACCATTGCTAAGAGCGTGATGTGTTTACTTCTAGTTTTTCTCTCTTTTAATACACTGTATTTCGTTTTTGTATCTTTCAACCCTCTTTCTTTTACTTCCTTCTGTTTTTTTCTCTTGCTGTGATGGAGCATTTAGATTAGCTTCTGAGGGAAGTAATGCTGACAAAAAGAAATTACAAATTTTTGGAGTTTCCATCGTGGCACAGCGGAAATGAATCCAACTAGGAACCATGAGGCTGCGGGTTTGATCCCTGGCCTCACTCGATTGGTTAAGGATCTGATGTTGCTGTGAATGGTGGTGTAGGTCATAGACACGGCTCAGAGCCTGCACGGCTATGGCTGCGGTGTAAGCTGGCAGCTGTGGCTCCTATTAGACCCCTAGCCTGGGGACCTCTGTATGCCATGGGTGTGGCCCTAAAAAGAAAAAAAAAAAATTCTACCTAGCCGAGGGTATGGCTGGAACTATCTAAACACACTCAGTTTAACCTGCATGTTTATGAGCCCAAGGGGCAGAGATCCTTAGACTCCTTAAGTGGGATACACAAGATAGGAATTCTGATTTTTTTCCTCAGATCCTTTCTGCCCGTGGGCATTTTGCGGGTTTGTTTCGTTTGGGGACCCACATAAGCAGGCAGCCCTCCTGTAGAATACCTCCCAGAGCCCTCGAGTTCCCTCTGGCAGGAATCAGGCAGAAGCGGCCCCACCTTGCAGACCCCTTCCGGGGGCGTCCGGGAACCGTCTGAGGGTGGTGTCACTGCCAGGCTGTATTTATTGCCGTCGGGTCTTGGATGTCATGCGTCTTCCAGACCCTGGGTTTGCGGAACCAGGCGAGGTGTGTTAACATGGGCTGGGCCGTGGGCATGTGCGTCACCACCTCCGTCCCCTCCCTGCAGCTCTGGTGCACCTGCCACGAGAAGACCCTGGTGAAGTCAGCCTGCACCAGGACTCTGAAGGCCTTGAAGCTGGAGTACCTGGACCTGTACCTCATGCACTGGCCCATGGGCTTCAAGGTACCGCACGGGAGCTGGGAGCCACCCGTGGGCAGCCCCTGCTTCCTGGCCGTGTCGCCCTGGGTGGTGGGAGAGCTGGGCACGGGGGGCCGGTTACCTCCAGGACAGCCACCCTGTGACTCGAGGCAGCAGGGCAGGGCAGGGCGGCACGGGCGACTTGCAGGTCGTCACCTGCAACCTCTCAGGGTGTCCAAGACCTTTCTCTGCCCGGGCAACCCTGTGCCAGTTCTCTCTTCCTTACCTCGCACCACGATGGGGATTCTTAGAAAAGAAGGGGAGATGCTAATGGTGGACCCAGAGACCCCAGCCCTCGGTCTCGTAAAGGTGGAGGCTGGAGAAGGGCAGCCGCTCGTGGGGGTCCGATTCAGGCTTCCTGAGCCCTGGTCCAGCGTTCTTCCCTGGCCGCCCTCCTCCGGCCCCTCCGGTGGTCACCACGAGCCCCGGTGAGCTCCTCGTCGTCTGGTTCTCACAGCCGGGGGAGGAGGACTTTCCTGTGGACCAGAGCGGCATGGCTGTCGCCAGCAGCACGGACTTCCTGGACACGTGGGAGGTAAGCGGATCCTCTCCCTGCATCTCCGTCCTGCTGACGGTCTCTGGAGGGGAAGCCACGGGGCCTGGAGCTGCCTGCGTCCTGGACACGGACATCTGGCCGGGGACCTCAGCACGGCTCATCTCTCCGAAGCATTCACGTTAGAGATAATTAATTCAGAATTCCCCTTTACCCTCCTTTTTTTTTTTTGAGTAAAAAAAATGACATGACCGTTACAGAAAATATAAAAAGTTGGGAGTTCCTGTCGTGGCACAGCAGAAACAAATCCGACTAGAAACCATGAGGTTGTGGGTTCGATCCCTGCCCTCGCTCAGTGGGTCAAAGATCCGGCATTGCCATAGGCTGTGGTTATAGGTCGCAGACGTGGCTTGGATCTGGCGTTGCTGTGGCTGTGGTGTAGGCTGGCAGCTGTGGCTCCAATTTGACCCCTAGCCTGGGAACTTCCATTGCCGCAGTTGCAGCCCTAAAAAAATTAAGCCAAAAAAAAAGAAAAGAAAATATAGAAAGTATAGACCATACAAAAAGTATAAAAAGGGCAATTTGAAGGCCTGCTTCTCCATCCGCTGGTGACAGCCACTGCTGCTGCTGCGTGGGTCCCTTTCTCCCTGTGATTGGTTCAGAACAGCAGCTCTGGCAGCTGGGGGCGTTTGGGGCGGGGCTGGGAGGAGGGTTCCCGCTTTGAGCCGGAGGCCAGAGGAAGAGGGACCAGGCTGAGCAGACGGGGAGCCTGGGCGTCTGGGGGATGGACGCAAGGTGCAGGGCGGGGCGGGGCGGACTGGAAGGAGCGCCGGGTGGGGGTCTTGCTGACGCAGCTTCTGGCCTCAAGAGCACAAGCAGGTGCGTGAGACCCTCACACCCACGGGGGGCGTTTGGGGGGCTGGAGGCGAGCACGTGGCAGGTTCACGCTGGGACTTGCTGAGTTCAGAGAGATGGGGTTCAGGAGCCCCTCGTGTGAGATCGTGGGGCGCAGCGTGGGAGTGCAGGGGTCATCCGGGCAGACCAAGGAGGGAGCAGACAGGAGGGGCCTGGGCCAGGCCGCCTTCTCCTCCGTTTCACTCAAAGGCCGAGTCAGAGCTCGCCTGAGGTGTCTGGGCTTCAGGGCCAGTGTGGGGCCCGCCCCATGCCCCGCCCTATGCCCCGCCCTGCCCGTCCTCAAGGCTGCTTGTGTGGCTGAGTGAGGGTCTGGGTGACTTCGGGGATCACAGGTGCACACGCCTCTGGTCACCAGCCTGTGGCCGCTCAGGACTCATTGCTGACCATTCGCAGCACCAGGCCTCGCTCCTTCTGAGGCTGAAGGCCAGTCCGGCTTGCTGGTCGGTGAACAGCCCTCAGGCCCCTGGAAGTATTAAATGGCAGTGAACTAGGAGCTGTGGACATAGCGTAGTGCTGAAAAGACTATAATCCAGGCAGAAGCCGGGGTGGGGGGGCAGGTGAAGCCGGCTGTGGACCCCCCCGCAGATGCCAGGCCGACGGGAACTACAGTGTCTGCGCTGTGCCGCGCTTGTGGGGTGCCAGCCCCTCGCCGGGCACTTGTGTGCACTTGTTCCCATAACCCTAAGACAAGCCTGCGATGCGGACACGGTTGTCCCCAGCTTGCAGGTGAGGAGACTGAGGCTCAGTGGGGTCACGCAGCGTGCCCAGGACCCCCAGCTATCAGTGATGGAACTGGGAGCAGGCCTGCGGGCAGAGGCGCTGCGGAAGCGTCGGGGAAATATTTTCAAACAGCGACCAGGGCTGGTTTTCGCACACTGTGCGGATGATCAGCAGGGCCGACCAGGCCCGGACGCCTCGTCGTTCTCTCTCCCCTTTAGGCCATGGAGGATCTGGTTCTCGAAGGCCTGGTGAGAGCCATCGGGGTGTCCAACTTCAACCGCGAGCAGCTCGAGAGACTTCTGAATAAACCCGACCTGAGGCTCAGGCCAGTGACTAACCAGGTGAGCCGGGCACGGGCTCAGAGGCTGTAACAGCGAAGTCAGAAAAGCGGTTACTTCTGTGAGGTTCCAGAAGAAAGGGTGGAGCCTGAAGCAGGCATTTTCCCCCAGTGGCTGTCAAAATCGTGACCCACGGAGGGTCAGGCCGGAGAAGGCCGAGGCAGGGGACCTCCGTCAAGGCGGGGCTGGTGAGACGCAGCCCAGGGAAGTGGCGGGCGAACCTCCAGGCGCGTTCGAAGTGGCCAGGGTCCCGGAGGCCCTGATCCCCCGTTAGGGATGGGGCTCGAAGGCGGGTGGGCTTCCTTGGAAAACACAGGGACCCCTCCACTCTTTGGCCGTGCAGATTGCCACCTGGAAGTCGGGGACAAATGATGGGACCCCAGTCCAGATTCACAGGTGCAGCCGAGACGTATAACAGAGAAGGGACTTGCGCGGCTGCACTGGCCCTCTGCACTGGCTGGCTTTGCCTGCAGAAAGAGTGCCTTTTTTATTTTTTTTATTTTTTGCAGCACTTTGTGTTCAGCCTTTGGTTACAGTGTTAGGTGCGTACAAAAAAAGCACAGCAGAGCTTGAAACATAAGCTGGGCTCAGCTCTGACCAGCATCCGGGTCAGGAAACAAGCGTGACCAGCCCCCCAGGAGCCCCCTCCCGTTCTCCCCCCACCTCCACCGAGGGCAGCGGCTCCTCTGATGGCCACAGCATCCGTAGCTTCAGAGCTTTCTGAACCACTCGGGACCCGGGCTGCTCAGTGGCGTCAGGCCCCTGGCCCTCCACACGGCGCGCGTTAGACTCCTTCACAGCCGTGGGTCACCCCTTCTCTCCGTGGTGCCCCCGTGGGATCACAGCACAGTGTCCATTCTGTCCTCGATGAGCAGTCGGGACTCCGACTAGACCATCACGTCCTCCTCTTTTCTGTGAATAAGCCCTTTAATCGGGGGCAGCAGACACAGAGAAGCACGTGGGTCTTGAAGGGCAAAGCCCCGTGCGTTCCCGCCAGCAGGTGCGCTCATGTACCAGCCGCCAGAGCAAGAAACAGAACACTGTCCAGCTCTGGAAGCTGGAGGGTCTGTCTCCTACGCAGGGTTGCGGATCCCCCGGGACACCCCCCAGATTTGCGGGGGGCCCCAGGGCGTTGCTGGCGTCTCTGACGCTCTGGTAGGGAGCCTGCAATCAGGTCCACTCCTGAGCTGGGTCGTGGGTGAGAATTCAGTGTGGAGGCGGCAGGGGTCTGCTCTCCAGCTTCTCAGAATGTCCACTGGGCCAGGCGGCAAGTGTCTGTCCCCTGCGAGTCCCAGCTTCTCTCGTTTCCTCAGCAGACATTTACTGAGCCACTTCTGAATGTCCAGCTCGTTCTAGATGCTGAGGAGACATCTGTGAACAAAACAAAATCAGAGCTGAACCCCTGCCTCTGTGGCGCTTACATCCTAGCAGGCAACAGACAGACAGTAGCAGAATATATAAGATGTGTCGCCAGTGATACCCACGTGCCCCGAGGAGGGGGGGGCAAGGTTCCTACCCAGAGTGACGAGGAAGGAAGGGCCCCCTGGAGCACGTGATGCTCCAGTGGTCCCGGTGCAGGTGTTCACAGCGGGCTGGCCTCTCGGGGACCACAGTACAGCCCCTCTGCTTCACAGGAGTAGACACTCGAGGTGGGTGACCCAGGCCCTCGATGACAGAAGCAAGACAGGAATGCAGGGCCTCTTTTCGGATGGACTGCTGGTCAGTTTTCCTTGGTTTTCCCCTTTGTAGATTGAATGCCACCCATATCTGACTCAGAAGAATCTGATCAGTTTTTGCCAGTCCAGAAACGTGTCCGTGACTGCTTACCGGCCCCTTGGTGGCTCCAGGTAGGAATGGACCAGGGGCTGAGATGGAGGCCCCAGCCGAAAATAGCTGCAGCCCTCCGGTGTAACTGGGATAGTCAGCGGAGGGTTTGCGGAGGGCGTGGGCAGAGTGAGGTGACCACGGGCCCTGGAGGCGGGGCCGTCAGCTCCCTGGGCGCATGGACTGAGGGGCCCACTTTGAGGGGCGGCCCCAGCTGGGAGCTTGCTGACGCCTGACCAGAGCAGGTGCACTCCTGGGCCTTGAATGGGCTGCTCCCCAGACACTTCCATCCACCTCGCAGAATCCAAGCATCCCCCTTCATCTCCCAGAACCTGCACCGTGTCTTCTGCTCCACAGCAGCGAGGGGCCCCTACTCAACCGGCCCCTCAGACCGAAACCCTGGAATTCACCCTTTCTGATCTCTCCGGGCCACTCCATCGGCCAAACCCACTGATTATCTGCCACAGAGCTTGGAATCTGGCTCTGATGTCTGCGCTGTCTGCCTTGGCTCAGCGAGCATTCTCAGGTTATGGAAGCAAAAGCTGCCTCCTGCTGGACCTGCCCAGCTCCCACCGCTGTCCACGCGGTCTCGGCAAGGGTGACAGTGTCCCTTTCTTGCTTAAAAGTCCCTCAGTTCTCTTCGTGGCCTGTGAGTTCCTGTTGGTCTGGCCTCTGCCTATTCCTGGCATCATTTCTTTCTGCAAACACTGTACGCGGACCATCTGAAACTCCATGCGATCGCGGACAGAACGTGTTCCTTTTCGTCTCTGTGCCTTTGTATACGGTGTTCTCTTTACCCAGAAATCTCATTTTCTTTCTTCCGAAATCTGGTTAACTCCAATTTCTAAGGCAAAGCTCCATTCAGCATCACCTCCTCCAGGAAGCCCTCCTGATGTTTGACGTTTGGCCCACAGCCTTGTCACACCCTCTTGTCCTTATTTTCTTCTCGCTCTCTCCCACACGTCCAGGCTCCTGGGACGTGTTAGGGGTCCAGAGAGGCTGAAATTATTTAGTTCTTATTACCCGTGTGTTTCCTATGGGTTTGAACTTGGTAGCTGCAGAGGAGTTCCTAGAAGGCCGGGTCGGACTCTGCAGCCGAGCTTGGGGCTGTGGAACCTTTGGCTGGCGGGGGAGCAGCTCGAACCTCGGGCATTTTCATGGCAAAATGAAACGGCTCCCTTGATCGACGGTGATGGCTGATTCTAGCGCAGTGCTTGAAACAGAGCCACTGCTTACATGACCTTCCCTGGAAAACGGCTCTCCAGGGTGATGAGGGCCTGACCCCTGCTGGACAGAGGTTCAAGGACAGAGTTTGGTCACCACCTTCAAACTATGCACTAAAGTTTCACAATCGCAACTTCTTCTTGGTATTTGAGGTGAACTTTTCTGAAATTACCATCACCAACAACAATTACTTATCAGGAGTTCCCGTCATGGCTCAGTGGTTAACGAATCCGACTAGGAACCATGGGGTTGCGGGTTTGATCCCTGGCCTTGCCCAGTGGGTTAAGGATCCGGCGTTGCTGTGAGCTGTGGTGTAGGTTGCAGACGCGGCTCAGATCCCACTTTGCTGTGGCTGTGGCGAAGGCCGGCAGCTACAGCTCCTGTTAGACCCCTAGCCTGGGAACCTCCATATGCTGCGGGTGCGGCCCTAGAAAAGGCAAAAAGACCAAAAAAAAAAAAAAAAACAATTACTTATCAATGACTCATCAATGATTCAGTGTTTTCCAATAAGAGTCAGGAGGCTGAGGGGCCAAAGCATGGAGGACTTGCCCCCTCCGATGCGCCCACACTGCCGACCACTTCTTGAGAAAAAGCAGCAAATACACCTGATAAGCCACGTGTCACTGTCTCCCCTGAAACCTTGGCAGCGGTTTCTCTGACAGCTCCTCGCAATCCCTTAAATCTGCTATGCTGAGCAGGTGTTAAGGACCAGGCAGAGTCCACCTCGAACTCGTGTTCGGAGATTCTTGGTTTTTGGCACATTTGATCTCACAGCGCCTGCCCTGTGCTCTGCCCCCTAGTGACGGGGTGCCCCTGATGGACGACCCCGTGGTCCAGACCATCGCGCAGAAGCACGGCAGGTCCGCAGCTCAGGTAGGTGGGGCGACTGGTCCATGCGCTGATGTCCTGTTTTGGGGACTGGCGCGTCAGTGAGTTCTCTGAGCTTCTCCCGCTAGAACAGCTCTGAAAATGCCGGTCTGGTTCCTCAAAGTCTTTGGAATGAAAGGGCTTGTGGCGGAGGCTCCTGCTGTCGCCGGCTTTGGCGCTTGCCCCACCCAGTAGCGCGGGGACCAGAGGGAGAACCCTGAGCTCTGACTGCAGCAGTCCCCGCTGTCCGATTTAGACTTTTTTTTTTTCCCTTGCAGATTTTGATCCGATTTCAGATCCAGAGGAATGTGATAGTGATCCCCAAATCTGTCAACCCAAAGCGGATTCTTGAGAATTTCCAGGGAAGTGCCTCCTCCTTTCCCATTGGAGGGCTTGGGATCACGTGTCGGCTCTGGGGGGAAGGGGGGACCACCCGAGCCAGAAGCCCCGCCCTCTGTGGCTTTGACACCTTGACACCGCTGGGGAGGGGCCAGGATGAGGCCCCAGGAGCGAGACAGGCCCTTTCCCAGCCTGGGATCCTATGAACTGGATTAAAAAGGAGGCGGAGGAGTTCTCGTCGTGGCTCAGTGGTTAACGAATCCGACTAGGAACCATGAGATTGCAGGTTCGATCCCTGGCCTCGCTCAGTGGGTTAAGGATCCAGTGTTGCCATGAGCTGTGGTGTAGGTCGCAGACACGGCTTGGATCCCGTGTTGCTGTGGCTGTGGCGTTGGCCGGCAGCTGTAGCTCCGATTAGACCCCATATGCCACGGGTGCGGCCCTGAAAAGACAAAAAAATAAGATAAATAAAAAAGTAGCGGAGAGGTGACGATCTGCAAGGGGGCGGCGGCCAGAAGCCTGCCCCCCGCCCCCAGTGCCACCCAGCAATGCCTCACCCGGGCCACCCAGGCCGCCCGGGCCAGGAGGTCTCCGAATCCTTCCAGAGATGTACACTCTCTCCCCGTATCGCAGTGTATCCGGGGCCCCAGCTCTCCCTCCAGACAGAACTTTCGATGGCCCAGAGTCTCTGATTTCCACCAGACTTCGGGGTGCAGGACCCCCGTGGGCAGAGGCTGGGCCATGCTCTGTCCCCTCCGAGGTTCAGGTGGCCTCGCCGCGCCTGCGCCTGCCCTCTGCCCGGTCCCCACACCCCAGCGGCGGGTTCAGGGTCGGCTCTCCCCGGGTGGCCCGTGCCTGCGGTGGCGAGGGCGTGGCACACAGTCACCGAGCGGGTACGGCCTTAGCTGCGCAGGGACACCAAGTGTTAAGGTCCCACAACGTCCCTTGACACCTGCAGGCCGTCCTTCCGAGGGCAGCTCAGCAGCCCGAGGCGGTCAGAGCCCACGTTCAGAGGAAGGTCCTGGTGTCACAGGTTGTCACAGGTCACAGGTGACTCTACCAAACGCCCACTGACCCGAATCTCCTGTGATTGTTTCCTTTTGGTTCCAGGTGTTTGACTTTGAATTGTCAGAACAGGATATGACTGACCTCCTCGGCCTGGACAGGAACCTGCGTTTGTCCGCCTTCCCCATGTAAATACGGCTCCTTGCCTCCCTCCGAGTGGGCGCGGCGGTGTCCGGGGCGCGGCCGGTTCCTGCGGGGACGGCTCTGATGTGCCGCCGGGTGAATTAAGCTTTCTTCTCAAGATTCTGTCCTCCCCGGGTGTGTGTGTGGGGGGGCTTTCGGGGTGAAACATAAGGCTAATTCACTCTACACTAGGGAGTTTAAAACCACATAACTGTATCTTTTAAGTGTTTCTCTTAAAAACCGCAATTGGTCTCTGTTTTGATTGCTTTTCTGTTTTTCAGAGCCAAGAACCACAAGGACTATCCCTTCAAAGCAGAGTGCGGAGACCCTGCTGGGCCAGGCAGACCCTCAGCTCCGCCGGGCGCGGGGGACACGGCTTGAGGGGGGGCGGAAGGTTCCGGAGAAATCCAGACACCTGAGCGTGCGCTGCCTTCGGAGCGGAAGCTTGGGGAGAGCGGTGACCGCGTTCAAGTCTTAACGATCCTCGGGGCCCACGGCGTGACAGGGCTCTCAGCAAGACCTGCTGTGTGGCCTGTACTCTCCAATAAGGATATCTGATGGTTCATAACATCACAGTTAAAAAAAAATGTGTTATGGAAATATTTAATTGTCCCTAGCCTGGCTAACCTCTATCCGCTATGAAAATAGTTCTTTAAGCATTAACCAAATGATAAATTCCCAATTAAAAAAATGATATTGGAGGAGCACAGTAACTCACAGTTGTCGATTCCTTCCTGTGTATAAGGCGCTGACTCTGCAGACCCCCCCAGTGAGCTGGCTACTGTTTAAGAAGACAGCGTGTGGAGGGCGGGTCCTTTCCCAAAGGATTCCATGGTTGTGAAGATCGAAGCCAGGATTTGAACCTCAGGATGCTAATAAGCAAATTAATGCTAATAGAAAGAAAAATCAAATTGGCAGAGATTTTCCAGTCTCCCCACTCAAACTGGCAAAATCAAAACAATGAAAATCAAACGCTCTTCAATACAGGTGCCTTTCTTTAAAAAAAAATAGCCCTTTTGGTAACTTCGGGTGGGACTGTAAGTTTATATAGATCTCCTGGAGGCAGCTCGGTATTATATTAAAGTCCTTACAAATATGCACCTTAATTGATAGCATTTGAGCCTCTAAGCATTAAAGTTTAGGAGCAAACAGAGTTTTCCAAGAAAACTTGTATTTGTGGTTATTCTTTGGCAGTTGTGAGGGGAGATGGAAATTTGAATTTAAAAACAGTTTCCAGAAAGGATTGTTTTCCCTCTAGGATTCACCTGGTCTTTTTGACCCCTCATCCTCCTAGTTCTCAGTAATCTTAACATTTCGTAAAAGCAGCACCAGCGCCCGGGACCGGCACAGTTTCCCACATTTGGTTTCCTAGAACGGGGAGGGGGCGCCTATCAGTCCACCCACTGGTTCTCACCATCCAGAGGAAATTCGTCCCGTTTTTATTCCTCCTTCGTCCGGTCTGTGCTCTGAATTTCATCTCTGGATTACACAAGAAAGGGGGGGTCGGGGCCTGAGTCTAGAGCTACTCCAGATTCTTTTGACGGCGTTAGAAATGAATCCAAAGGGTGGAGGACACGTAGGGCTGGTCCCAGTTTTCCAGTTCCTCTTGTTAAAGCGCAGTTTTCTTTTGAGACAATCATGGACCCCACGCCGTTGAAACAAGGCCTGTGTCCCAGTGTCACCATCGTGCAAAGGGACAGCAGCGTGTCACAGCCAACGCGTCGACACTGATTCAGCCCACGGGTCTTCCTCACACTGTCCCAGCCTCGCATTGCACTTGCGTTTATACTTTTTTTTAATCTGCCAGAGTACTGATTATTTCCTCCGTTCCTTCAAATCTGCTGGGCCTGTTCACTGGGTTTTTAATTTTTATCATTGCGTTTTTCAGTCCTAAAATTTCCATTTGGTTTTTCCTTATGTTTTCTATTTCTTCTCCCAGGTCTACTTCTGTGTGGAAACTTTCTACTTTAGCATTTGTCCCCAGTATGTTTATAAGGGCTTGTTGAAACATTTCCGTAATGGCCACTTTAAGCTCTTGGTCAGATAAGTCTAATATCTCAGTCATCTTGGAGTGGGTACCTGTTATCTGTTTTGTTTTTATTTTTTTGTCCTTTGTCTTTTTAGGGCCTCACCCCCAGCATGTGGAAGTTCCCAGACTAGGGGCTGAATCGGAGCTACAGCTGCCGGCCTACACCACAGCCACAGCAACCCAGGATTTGGAGCCGCATCTGAGACCTGCACCGCAGCTCAAAGCAACGCCAAATCCTTAACCCAGTGAGCAAGGCCACAGATCGAACCCGCATCCTCATGATGCTAGTCGAGTTCGTTAACCACTGAGTCATAATGGGAACTTCTGTTGTTTGTTTTAAATTCAGTTTGATGCCTTCTTTGTCTGGCTATATTGAGTCATTTTTCACTGAAATCTGGATCATTGGGTATTGTGTCTTCATTAAGTTTTAGATCCCTTTTTTCTTTTTTCTTAATAGGGCCGCAACTGCGGCATACAGGAGTTCTGGAGCTAGGGGTCAAATCGGAGCTACAGCTGCTGGCCAGGGATTGAACTTGCATCCTCATGAATACTAGTTGGATTCTTAACCTGCTGAGCCACAATGGGAACTCCAAGTTTTGGGTCACTTTAAAAGGTGTGATAAAGTGTATAAGGTGGTAAGTTCTCAACATAAAAGAGGAAAAAAACACCACAAGAACCGCAGACGGGTGAGAAGCTGGACTTGGGAATGAGGAGAACAAGCTCTGGTCGGCTATTTCCCATAATCTGTGACCCCTTCCGGGGCTGTCAGCGCTTCAGTTACTTGGGGGACAAAATAAGACAAAAATCAAACGAAAGAGCCAAGGCAGCAGAAGTTTAGATTGTTTGAAATGGATCTTTATTTACTTTGGGCGAGAAAGCCTGGGTTTGGAGATTTTTATTTCCTGATGGAAGGACTCCAGCCCTATCACGATTTCAGGCTAAGTGACAAGGAATGAAGCAGTTACTTTCTCAACCTCGAGATGTCCCCCGTCTTCAAGCAAAATCTGAGAGCCGGGAGCAACCACAGACACTGCTCTTAATAATCACCATAAGATGTATAACCTGTATGACCAGGAAATCTAAAAGATAAAGGAGAGTATTAGTCAAGTCATTTTCTGGGCTGGGTAAAGAGAGGTCTCTTTCAAACGGGTCTAAGCATGAAAATTAACGTAGGAGACCCCGTCGTGGCTCAGCAGTAACGAAGCCGACTAGTATCCATGAGGGTGAGGGTTCGATCCCTGGCAGCACTCAGTAGGTTAAGGATCCGGTGTTGCCATGAGTAGTTCGAAGATGCAGCTGGGATCTGGCACTGCCGTGGTGTAGGCTGGCAGCTGCAGCTCCTAGTCTGGGAAATTCTGCATGTAGTTTTCTTTTTGGACGAGTACAAACCCAATTTGTTTTATCACAGCCATGTACAATTGCAGTACGGTGTGATCTCACTGCAGAAAATATTCTTACATGCACTTGGGCACTCAAAACCAAACCAATATATTTCACCTTTGTGGGTATATTATTCTGTAACTTAAGGAGAGCAACTATTTGTGTTGATATCATAAACTCTCAAGAGGGCAGAAATGAATTGCCAATGCGGTGTAATACATATAGTGAAATATTTCAAGGTGATCAGAGGAAGGTGACAAAAATATCACTGTTGTTCAGTTTCAAGCACTCAGCTATGACTTTACTGGGCGAAAAGTTATGTATTAGGTCTTGACATGGACTGAGTGATTATAAGTCTCTTCGACAGAAGTTTCCACTTTAGCAAGGCAGGTGAACTCTTTAATATCTATCTTTATGTATGACTATATAAAGTAATCATTTTTGAGATAGACAACACTCAATCACTGGACAATTATTATTGATTAAAATTATAAAGTGACATGGGAACAAAAACAAATGAAAGAATAGAAATAAAGTGGTGCAGTCTTTAGAACTATCTTCAGTAACTTAAAACATATTTTATTCTCTTGAAGCCGCTAAGGTCCAAAAGTCATTAGAGGGGAGTGCCATAGGTGACTTTGTTGAAATGAGCAAAGAATAAGCTGCAGAGGAGCGAGAAGAGGGGTGTGTGTGTGGGGGGAGGTTGATGGGGTTCAGCTGGTTGCAGACGGGCTTGTACTTGAGTCCCAGCTTGTTCAAGATCCACCCCAACTGCTTGCAGTTAAAGTTAGAAACACCGATAGACCTGGTCAGTCCTGCGTCCTTGCACTTCTCTAAGGCCTGGGGAGGAAGTGACCCCTGTAACCGGCTAGCGAAGCATGATAAGCGGGAGCATGTGAGTGGGATCTGGAAAGAGACTATGAGACAGACAGGAGAGAAGGTCATTAAAAGTGCAAATGTCGGAGTTCTCGTCGTGGCTCAGTGGTTAACGAATCTGACTAAGAACCGTGAGATTCTGGGTTCGATCCCTGGCCGGGTTAAGGATCCGGCGTTGCCGTGAGCTGTGGTGTAGGTTGCAGACACGGCTCGGATCCCGTGTTGCTGTGGCTGTGGCAAAGGCCGGCAGCTACAGCTCCTGTTAGACCCCTAGCCTGGGAACCTCCATATGCCGAAGGCAAGAAAAAAAAAAAGACAATAAAATAAAATAAAAGTGCAAATGTCAATGAAGAAAGGAATTGGCCACTAGGGGGACAAAGAAAAATAAGAGAGTTTTTTAAATGGCTAAGAAGACAGAATAAGAAAAGAATGCCAGTAGCCCAGGCAGGGCTAGAAAAATTGGACTGAACAGCGGCAGAGCAGGACGGCAGGAGGTGGAGTCAGGTGCCACCTGGAAACGAAGTGGCCGAGCTGATGGCCCAGACCACCGGCTGCTCCCTGTTTTCTCTTGGACCTCGTTTCTTATCATCGTCTGCCAAACCTACTCTGTTCCAGCCACACATGCCCCCGCCTCCTTGCTGTGTTTTGAGCATGGTGGGCTCTCTCCTACATGAAGATCTTTCCTTGGCCTTCTTTGTGCCTGTATACACTGCCTCTAGAGACCCACATAAATGATTTCCTCATTTCCTGCAAGTCTTGGGTCAAATGTCACCTTCTCAAAGATGCACGGCCTGCCCGTTCTGCTTTTAGTTGCCTGTCTGTGCCCCAAACCCACCCTGGCCCTCTCAGTTCCTCTAATAAGCTTTACTTTCCTATATCACTGCACCCTGCTCCCCAACAGCGTCTCTGGAGCCAGAGACCTTGGTTTTGGTCATGGATGTAGCCTGAGTGCTTAGGAGTACTCACCGCTGAGTACGTCGTAGGCACAGGAGTACTCACCGCTGAGTACGTCGTAGGCACAGGAGTGCTCACCGCTGAGTACGTCGTAGGCACAGGAGTGCTCACCGCTGAGTACGTCGTAGGCACAGGAGTGCTCACCGCTGAGTACGTCGTAGGCACAGGAGTGCTCACCGCTGAGTACGTCGTAGGCACAGGAGTGCTCACCGCTGAGTACGTCGTAGGCACAGGAGTACTCACCGCTGAGTACGTCGTAGGCACTCAACTACTCACTCAGTTACTAAATGGAATATGCAGCTGAAGCAGAGGGACATTTGGGGCTCACCCACGGCTCCACGGCAGGCAGAACTGGACGACATCCACCCTTCCTGGACTGTCCCCTCTCCCTCAAGGTGCAGAGACGCGGCCTCTTTGGAGCGGCACTCACCTCCCACGTGGTACGGAGATCCACTGTGTCAAAAATGATGTTTCCGTCGGTGTCCCTTGGCAAAAAGTCCTCCCCAGCCTGCAACAAAGGAAAGGAAAAGAGGCTGGATCCAGCCATGTCTGGCCTTAGCCAGACTGTTCGGAGCCTGTAGGCCTTGAGGCTAATGAAACGATCTGTCCTTATTCTGAAAAGGGATTGTAAGGTTAGGCTAAAGGGAAAGGAAGTACACTGAAAAACTACATGTCCTAGAAATGTCTTTAACTGCTAAAGCTTTAATAAATATTATTGGTGTCAGGGACAACTGGAGACACCCAAGACCCCAGCCTAGCGAGAGCCCAGAGTGGTGCCAGGACTGAACGGGCCCCTTGGCCCCTGAACCTTGTGCAATGAGTCTCTCCCAGGCCCGCCCTCCACCTGCAGGTGGTCGTAGGAGAGAGCGCCTTGCCAGCATCGCAAGGGCTGGGTCTCCTCCTTAAACTTTCTGTGCCTTCACGGGCCTCCACACTGGGACGTTTCCCAGACACCAGTGGGCGTGAAGTTGAAAATCAAGAGCACCGAACCTTGAAAATATAGACAGTCGATCGCAAGATCGAGGCGAAGACATCGAAGCCAGTAAACCTTTGTCAGCCTGGGACTAGAGGAGTGAACTGGGGTGGGATAGTGGCGGGGGCGGGGGGGGGGGATATTCATATTACACACTTTTCTTCTCATTTTCACAGACCGTATCTTTTTTTTTCTTTCATGAGATTGTATTATCCCTTGCTATATAGTTTCACATAGAGACATCAGAGTAAGGACACATGACAATCCATGGGACAGTGTGTGAAGCATCATTCTAGTGTGTGCCTCCCTGAGGGCCACGACTGGGTGTATTGAACCGTGTCCTCTTTGTATTTAGCTAAGAACGCCTACACTGACAAGCAAAGTCAAACAGCTTAAGCTAACCTGCAAGGCTACTGGGTAATGAAGAAGACACAGATCCACATAGCTCACCTGAAGTTTCTTCAGCGACGTTTCCAGGCTAGTTTGGACCAATTCTGGATGGAAAAAGGTGCCCCACGCCTGCAGGGGTAGAAATAGAAGTGGAGAGGGATTATTTATTGAAGAATCTTTAGGCGAGATTAATACATCGGCTGATAAACAACAGCAACCAAAACGCAGCTCATGGCCACTGAGAAGTAATAAGTCATGCTGCGAAGCTCAGGATTCCTTATCATCATAATTTATTTTCTTACTGAATTGACACAGCGCGGTAGAAAATAAAGTATGGTCTTAAACAGACATTCTCAGAACTCAGGATGTAAAAGAAGTATTTGCTTTCCTGGTGTAAAGTTTATACGTGGGTTCTCCCTTCAACATCAAAAATCACAGTCTGACGACTGAGTCGGGAAACTGCATTTTAAACGAGAACCTCAAGGGACTATGATTCAAGAAATTCTGTCTTGGCCACACTAAACAATTAGGTTTCCCTGAGAAAGTTAGGCCCAGTAGGAACTTTTTTTTTTCGGGGGGGGGGTACTATTAAAAGTAAGAATTTAAGGAAAATCCATCAAAATTACTGCAGGTTAGGAAACAAGAGGATCTTATGAAAACAGGATTAAACGATGCGTGTTAGGAAGGTCGGTGCCGTGGCAAAAATCCCTCATGTAAACCCAGTCACGTGGAGAGAGTCATATTCTGGAGCCAGAAGGCAGGAATACCCAGTTCACAGACCTGTACGGGGTCCACTTCCACAGACAGCAACCCTTTTCCCTCGGGCTCCTTTATCTCAAATTCGAATGCTGTTTTTCTAGCAGTAGTCAGCTCAATGAACATGCCAGGAAAAATTCCTCTCGGGTTTCCTTTCCAATCCGACCTAAATACTATGTTCTTTTATTTGTTTCAGATGTGTCTCAGTGGCTGCAAAGAGTATCAGTAGAAAATGGCTTGGAAGGTTTAAAAAGAATTAGAAATGCTTGTACAAACATGAATGTTATCCTTATATCAGTTCCATGGTATTATCTTTTTTCTACCTTATAGGAAAGAGAAATAAATGTCTATTAACACAATAGGTTGAGATATAAGAACTAAGACTCAAAAGGTTTAAAAGACTTTTTGGTTAAGAAATTTCACAAAGTCATGGAGTTCCCATCGTGGCGCAGAGGAAACGAATCCGACTAGGAACCGTGAGGTTGTGGGTTCGATCGTGGCCTCACTCAGTGGGTTAAGGAACCGGCGTTGCAGTGAGCTGTGGTGTAGGTCGCAGATGCGGCTCGGATCCCACGTTGCTGTGGCTGTGGTGTAGGCCAGCAGCTATAGCTCTGATTAGACCCCTAGCCTGGGAATCTCCATATGTCACAGGTGCGGCTCTAAAAAAAAAAAGAAAGAAATTTCACAAAGTCCAATATTAAAGAATTAAAATTTGATTACAGTTTCCAAAAGCCTGTGCTTTCTGAGTAAATCGCTTTACCTCATACCATAGCTAAAAAAGATTAAGTCCCCTCATCAAAACTTGAATACAACAGAGCTGGAAAAGTCAAATCCACCCCTGAGTTTTAAAACATATAATGATAGCTAGTATTTTTGAGCATTTAAGGCACGTTAACTTTTGAAGTAATACTCATGAAAATTCCGTGAGGAAAATATTACTCTTCATTTTACAGCTTGGGAAACTAAGGTACAGACTAAGCTGTTTGCTCAAAGTGCCACATTTAGTAACCGGCAGAACCTGGATTCAAAGATAAGAAATCTGACTACAGAACCCACGTGCCTGGCCAGCTATTCCAGAGCAGCCTTCTCAGCGCCTGAGAGTGAATGAAAATTAAGCCAAGGAGAAGAGAAATTCACCAAGAAACTCCTCGGCCGTTCCGGAGCATCTGTGCAGCTGTGCACAGCACCTTCGCAGAGCAGAATGTCATCTCTTCTCACGGTGCCATCTGCAATTTCCATCTGAATGGCTCTCCCAATTTCTTCTTCATTTTGGTACAAATAAGCTGAGTCAGTATGGCGGTAGCCTATGTCAGTTGCTCTCTTGACAGCCTTTTCTGCCTCACTCTTGGCAACCTAGAAGAGCATAAGAAAATGAAGACCCACTTGATTCAGGAACAGATGGCCGATTCCAGAAGCAGAGCGATTCAATAGAACCCGTTGTGGTTTTTATTTGTTTGTTTGACCATGCCCACGGCATCCGAAAGTTCCCCGGCCAGGGATCAAACCTGCCCCCCAGCAGCTGCAACCTCGGATCCTTAACCCACTGCATCACCAGGAAACTCCGTGTCTATGCTAGTGGTGGCAAAACTTAATACTGACACATAACCGGCGATAAAGGTTTAACAACTGACTCTAAGGAAAAGGAGTCCTGATTTGTAGTATTTGCCGATTTCCACGGTAAAAATACTCCCACCGCACCTCATTCCAAGCTACTGATGCTGGGAAAAGATGCTTGCAATCACGGAAGCCGAGGTACCCGCCCCTGCTTTGCTGAGGGACGGCGCGCTTCCGGTCCTGGACCGAGTGCTCCGTCAAGCCCCGCCCTTGGACAAGGATCACGTGGTAGCTCCTCAGAAACGCGGACTCTTATCCAAGATCTACTGAATCAGAACCCTTGTGAGTAGCGCCCAAGGCTACATTTTAGACTAGACCCTCTGGTATTTTTATGCCTATCAAAGTGTGAAAAGCACGGGCTTAAAGCACAGAGTCTCATAACCTGAAGAGAAGCGTATTGCAAAGAAAGTGGGGTCCATCTGAATGCCGCAAGCTCACAGTGACTGGCTCTGCTCAGGACCCACGTCTGCTGCCCTTCCGTCTTCAATACCATCAGGATTACCTGAGAAGGAGTCGAAGTGCCCAGTCCAGCATAGGCATAATGTGTCCATCATTCATCTTCAAAAAAAAACCATCTCGCTTGACTCATCTTCTCTCACTCTGCTGGGTAAACAAACACCAATTTTTCTCTTTATTGAAGGAAATCTGCAGAAGGAAGAAAATAGCACAATTGTCATTTTTTAACAGTTTTAATGAGATACAACTCACATACCACAAAATCACTCCCTTTAAAGTATACGACTGAATGGTTTTTGGTGTTCTCATAGAGTTGTTACCACTACCCAACTTTAGAATGTTTTCATCAGCCCCACTTCCCTTCAGCTCCTGGCAACTGCTTTCTGTCTCCATAGATTTGCCTGTCCTGGACGTCTGATATAAATGCTTTCATACAGTATGTGGCTCTTTCTGATTGTCTTCTTTCACTTAGCACAGTGGTTTCAAGACGACCATGAGTCTTCGTTTTGTTTGTTTGTTTTTGTCTTTTTAGGGCTGCACTTGTGGCCTGTGGAGGTTCCCAGGCTAGGGGTCGAAACAGAGCTGTAGCTACCAGCCTACACCACAGCCACAGCAATGTAGGATCCGAGCCGCTTCTGTGATCTACACCACAGCTCACAGCAATGCCAGATCCATAACCCACCGAGAAAGGCCAGGGATTGAACCTACGTCCTCATGGATGCTGGTCAGATTCATTTCCGCTGAGCCACGAGGGGAGCTCCTGTTTGTTTGTTTCAATTGATTCAGTCACTGTCTTTGAATGGGAAGTTTCACCAGTTTACATTTAAAGTAATTATTGATGGGTAAGGATCCACTATGTCATTTTGCTGTTGTCTGTTAATCTTGTTCTTTTGTCTGCCTTTTCCTTTCTTGATGTTTAGCTTGCATTTTGTTGATTTTCTGAAGCTGTGTTTTTGAAATTCTTTCTATTTTATATAACTGTAACAGGTATTTTTTGTGACTATCTTGGGGGTCACCTCAACTATCTTGCAGTTATAACAGTTAGACTGTGCTACATCTATTAAAGTTTCAAGAGTAACACAGATGTTGGTTCTTTGGCTAGCCCCAGGGACAAGGGAGCAGTGGACGCATGGATCAACTCTTTTCCTTCTTGGGGAGGCTGAGATCTGGGACTTTTCTCAGCTCCATCTCTCTACCCTGGGTGACTAGGCTATGCCAAAGATAATCATAGGAAGGTTGATTTGTTTGAGGATTAAGTCTAGTTTCAATAGGCTTGGCTTGAGTATTTACATAAGTAGCAAGACTAGTAATTGACCGTGTAGACTCTTTGAAGTCTCCCTTGCTGGAACTTTTCATAAACAGTTTTGGATTGAACTCTTCAAAGCCTCTTGAGGTTAGGAAGCCAAGTCAAAAATTCACCATCAGACTTCACTTGCTATACCTATAAATTTTGATTAATTCTTCTCTGCCTGAGGTCCTCCAAATATCCTGAGGTCTCTGAGCCTGCCAGGAGCTGACCTTTCTTATTTACCTGTAAAGGCTGCTGGGAGACCTTCAGGCAAGTTACAGGACTAGTTTTTCCAAGGGGCTTTATTGGCTCCATAGAGTCAACATTAGTTCCTTAAATGTATCTGGTCACAACCAAGTCTACGCATGTCTCTCTCAAATAGTACATTCCAGCCAAAACCTTGGTAATAATATAACCAATGTTTTTAAAATTAAGCCCTTTAACAGGTACAGATTCTTTTCCTTTTGTTTTTGTTTTTTTTTTTTTTTGGTCTTTTAAGGGCTGCATTCACAACAAATGGAGGTTCCCAGGCTAGGGTTTGAATCAGAGCTGTAACTGTCAGCCTACAGCACGGCCACAGCAATGTCAGATCTGAGTCGTGTCTGTGACCTACACCACAGCTCATGGCAATGCTGGACTCTTAACCCACTGAGAAAGGCCAGGGACTGAGTCCTCCTGGATACTAGTCGGGTTTATTAACCACTGAACCATGATGGAAACTCTGGGTACAGATTCTTACTGAACCTATTCATATAACCTATGCAAATTACCATAAAAATTTAAATTTTCATTCAGCATTCCTGAATTCTAGGTGGATCAGATAGGGAGAAAAAGATAAGTATTTTATTTTTGTTTACAAAGATATATTTTACTAAATGCAAGTCATAGAGAGCTCAAAAGAAAAGTTTTCTTTAAATCTGGGGAAAAAGCAACACATTAAAGAACAAGCAATGTTTTATATAGCCATAAAAATTATAATCATCCTCATCAGGTCATATAATTCTTGTTATTGCTCTTTTGTTAGCAGTCGTATGTAGCCATCGGTATGTTTTTTTTTTTGTCTTTTTGCCTTATCTAGGGCCGCACCCGCGGCATATGGAGGTTCCCAGGCTAGGGGTCTAACAGGAGCTGTAGCTGCCGGCCTTCGCCACAGCCACAGCAACGCGGGATCCGAGCCGCGTCTGCAACCTACACCACAGCTCACGGCAACGCCGGATCCTTAACCCACTGAGTAAGGCCAGGGGTTGAACCCGCAACCTCATGGTTCTTAGTCGGATTCTTTAACCACTGAGCCACAACGGGAACTCCCATCGGTTTTTTTAAATTAGAGCTTTTTCAGCCATATTACCTGAAAGTTATCAGAAACTTGTATCCTACAGTACTTGTCACAGTCCTTTCCATAAATTTCTCTGTGTCTGGTTATAATGATGCCTTTTACTCTCCTGAAACGGAGAGGGTACTTTCCACTTGGGAGATTTATTTCCTGTTTTCAGGGAGACAAAGGAGGGTCAGAGTCCCTTCTCGGAGTTCCCGTCGTGGCGCAGCAGTAAACAAACCCAGCTAGGAACCATGAGGTTGCGGGTTCAATCCCTGGCCTCGCTCAGTGGGTTAACAATCCAGCATTGCTGCGAGCTGTGGTGTAGGTCGCAGACGCGGCTTGGATCTGGCGTTGCTATGACTGTGGTGTAGGCCGGCAGCTGTAGTTCCGACTCGACCCCTAGCCTGGGAACCTCCATGTGCCGCTGGTACGGCCCTAAAAAGACAAAAAAAAAAAAAGAATCCCTTCTGGCACTGGCTTTTTCTCTTTTCCTTATTTATTTTTATTTTTTGTCTTTTAGGGCCACACCTGCAGCATATGGGAATTCTCAGGCTAAGGCTCAAATCCAAGCTGTAGCTGCTGGCCTATGCCACACACAGCCACAGCAACTCAGGATCTGAGCTGTATCTGTGACTTAATACCACAGCTCACAGCAGTGCCAGATACTTAATCACCCCAGCAAGGCCAGGGATCAAACCTGCATTCTCACGGATACTAGTAGGGTTTGTTTCTGCTGAGCCACAGTGGGAACTCCTGGCTTTTTCTTAAGTAATTTTAATTAAACGTAATCAGTCTGCCAACGTGGCATATTTGAGTGGAGTTTATTCTGAACCCCTTCACCGCAATGAACTTCTGAGCCTGTGCCAGCCTTGACGCATTTAGATTTTGAAATCCCTCCTTCTCAGCCTACTTGCTGTATTTAGACCTCCTCGTCCTTTCACTTTGACCTCTGATACTGGCCCCACTGCCTAGAACGGCTTCTATCTCTTATCTCTCTCAGTTTAGAAATTCTTCAGAGAGCTTTAGGCTTTCACAAAGCCAGTTCAGCTACCAGTGCATTTCCTTTGCTCCACGGGCCACACCGCGGGCTGTACAATTAAGAAATGCCCGCTGGCATTTTGTGGACTTTGACACAGACCTCCTCGATTCGGGCTTTCTGCAATTCTCCCCTCAGCCCTTAGTCTCCACATTCTTTAAACCCGAGTTCCTCCTTGCCTACTTACCCTTCCATTTTATTTTAATTTCCTTTAAACAGCTTCCTTAATAAAGTAATAAGCGCTGTTGACATAGCACGAAATATTTGCGGTTGACAGTATGTCACACTGTTAGGAAGCACAACATATTAAGTTAGAAAAATTATACGAACTCATACCTTTCCAATAACGTTTCCAGCTCTGTTTCTCCCCAAAGAGGCAAATAGCATCCAGCCGTATCCACATGTGCCGCACTAATGACCAGTCTGTTTCTTTCTAAAAGAATTCTGTCTTCTTGGAGAGTGCCTATTTTTATCTTGAATCAGGAAAATATAGGACAGAATTGAATACTGTGTTGTCGTCAATAATCAACGCAGGCTACAACGGCTGCCGGCGACCACTATGAAACGAAAGCAGCTGCCGAGGGAATTCTGCTGGAGGTTGCGACAATTTGAAAATGAAAGTGTAATGTTAACGTTCTTATTTGGAGAAAGCGGAGTCTGTGAGAAGCCGTGAGTGCCTAATGGTACTGAAAAAAATATGAGGTTTAGGAAAAAGCAGTTGACCTATAAAAGACGGTTGAACAAAAAATTCATTTAATTTATCACTCATTTTTAATAAGTTGGGGAAGGTTAGTGTAAATGAGTAACTGCTCTTCTTCTATGTTAATATCGGATTATAAAGGGAAGGTATTTACTTCCTGTTTTTGTAAGCAGAAACTTGAGAGCAAGCCAAGCATTTGTGAAAGAGTGGGAGGTACAGAACAATCAATCCCACTGTAGCTGGTCACACAAGAGGAATATTAAACACTTCAGCGGCCAGTCGCATTCCCCAAGCACAGGAAGAATTCAACAGTGTGGAAGAGAAATAATTAAATATGATGGCTATATAACGCTGATAAATGGAAACTCCAAAAAGCATGCCAATTCAAGAGACACAGGGTTGCAAAAACACTAAAACCTATGAGAAGGACAAAAGGCAAGACCATTTTTGAAAGTATATAGAAAGTAAAGTTTTACCATAAAAAAAGAGGTAGGTCTGATGAGGAATGGCTTTTTTGGAATCTTGACTCAGTCTCAGGCACACTTACTAGGACTCTGCTAAAAATGAATCAGTCAACCGAGTTCAGCAAATCTGGCTAATTTTTTGCTCAAAAACACCTTTTATTTAGGGTAACTAAAGTCACAGTTCACGTAACTTTTATACACCATGAAATATTATTTTTTTTTGGATTTTTCAGCCATTAGAAAAATATATAAGCCGTTTTTAGCTCATGGGCTATACAAAACCAAGTGGTGAGCTGTGCCTGCAGACTCAGTTTGTGGATCTCTGCTCTATATAATTAGTAGACATAATCAAAATATCTAAATTATCTTCCTAATGATTATTTCCTTTTAATTATGTTAAATATATGCATAACCTAATATCATTTTAACTGCCCATAAATGTATGATCCAGTGGCACTAAATATAAGTCACAACGCTGTAGAGCCATTGCTGCCATCTATACCCCAAACAATTTTGTCACCACGAACATAAACAATGTACCTGTTAAGTTTTTTTCATTGTTCCGTGTGGATGTATAGAAACACACCAGATTTTTGTGTGTTTATCTTGTACGTGCAAGTCTGCTGAGTTTATTTATTATCTTTAGTAGTTTTCTTGTGAACTCTGGGATTTTCTCTATGTTAAGTCATGTCATCTGTGATCAGAGATAGTGTATTTCTTCCTTTTCAAACTGGATGCCTTTTATTTCTTCTCCTTTCTTTCTTTCTTCCTCTCTCTCTTTTTTTAGGGCTGTATCCACAGCATATGGAAGTTTTTAGGCTAGGGGTCAAAGCAGAGCTACAGCTGACAGCCTACGCCACAGCCATAGCAACTTGGGATCTGAGCCATGTCTGCGACCTACACCACAGCTCATGGCAACACCAGATCCCCGATCCACTGAGTGAGGCCAGGGATCGAACCAGCATCCTCATGGATGCTAGTCGGATTCGTTTCTGATGTGCCACAATGGGAACTCCTTCTTTTCTTGTCTAATGGCTCTGGCTAGAATGCTGAGTACAAATGATAAATTTGGAAAATATTAATGAACTATTAATAAAAAGAGCTGATATTTACAACTTAGAGCTCTTAAAATGGACAAGAAAAGGACAAGTAATTTATAAAAAATCGACTAAGGCTCGGAAGGTAGATTGTAAGTAATCCGACAGTCCAAATGGCCATGAGCACAGAAGATTCACTAGTCATTAGGGGAAATCAAAGTAAAGTAAAAAAGAGGTTTCAGTTTATAGTTATCTGACTGGCAAACTTAAATGAGTCCTAATCTATTGTGGGTAGAGGTGTGGATCAGAAAGTGATTTTATTGGAGTCCATCGTGGCACCGCAGAGAAGAAACTGACAAGGAACAATAAGGTTTCAGGTTCAATCCCTGGCCTTGCTCAGTGGGTTAAAGATCAGGTGTTGCCGTGAGCTGTGGTGTAGGTCACAGATGTGGCTCGGATCTGGCGTTGCTGTGGCTGTGGTGTAGGCCAGTGGCTACAGCTCTAATTCATCCCCTAGCCTGGGAACCTCCACATGCCATGGGTGCGGCCCTAAAAAGGAAAAAAAAAAAAAAATGGAAAGAGATTTTTATGCATTGCAGGTAGATAGATGAAATAAAATTTGAAAAGTGACTTGGCAAAACTCTTGGAACCAAAATGTTATATACCATTTAACTCATAATCCTGATTCCCAGAAATAAAAGTTCCCATGTAATGCACGTGTATAAGGATATTTTACGTAATTTAGTGGCAACACCTAGAATCAACGAACATTTACCTATAAGAAAATCAGTGAATAATTACAGTGACGTCACTATGTAGTACTTGCTACGCTGATGCTCTTGGGGGAATTTCCAGGTGCTGAATACAGGATAAAATTTTGTTAAAACATGACAGATACTTTCCATGTGCTATATAATGTGTATAGAATGTACATGCATTTATGCGTAGGAATATATTATATAAGCTTGGAGAAAACACAGGAAGTGCACATTAAGCCGTGCATCCATTATCATGAAGTGTTGCTGAAATGAGGGAAGGGGGAAAAGAGCATGGGGATCTAAGCAAAAAGAAAATTCAACAAAAAAGCAAATATATGATAATTCGTGTAGTTATTAAAATTTATATATTTATCATTTTTATTTATGCAAATAAAATTAATTCAGTTAGTCATATAAAGTTAGGAGATAGCAAAGGGTAAAACACGCAGTATAATCACTTAAAAGACCATGAGATTTGTACAATAACTCATAGCAGGTTTACTGGGAACGGTCCCAAACCAAAAAAGGAAAAATTCCTGACATCAAAGAATTATTTTCTTTATGGAAAGACTTTGGTGCTTACCTCTAAGTGGATATCTGGGATAAACAATTTCTAAGGTGAAAAAGCAGAGATGAAAGCTGAGGCAATTGCCCCGCAGACACTGGGAAGATATCTATATGTGCATTTGCTCTTGATTTTTGTTTGCAAAACTTACACGTCAGTGACAATTGGCACTGGAGCTTACTTCCATTTTTTTTTTTAAGGACTGCTGGCGTGACATATGTAAGTTCCCAGGCTAGGTGTCAAATTAGAGCTACAGCCGCTGGCCGCAGCCACAGCAACAAAGGATCTGAGCTACGTCTGCAACCTATACCACAGCTCATGGCGACAACGGATCCTTAACCCAGTTAAGTGTGGCCAGGGATTGTAAATGTGGCCAGGGATTGAACCCTCATCCTCATGGTTACTAGTAAGGTTCCTTACTGCTGAGCCATGATAGCAACTCCTGCATCTTGTTTTTAAACCTCTCTCCTATGCCACAATACAGAATTATGTATCACAATCAAAGAGGAAATGGTCAATACATTTTTAAATACTAGAGAAGGGAAATGAAATTATCTCTGATGTGCCTCATGGCAAACACTAACCCTTCTCAAAATGTAAAAACTCAGCTATGAATCCATTTTTCAGGAACAGATCTGAGTCTGATCTGGAAATGCAGAATTTACCCAGATAAAATATTCAGTTGGAGAATATTGACTCTCCTAAGATGGATAAATTTAGGCTGTCATTTATAGAATTAAAACTATAGATATCATGATATGAATCAAGTGTGTGAACAGTAAGAAAAATGTTACTTCATTTGTTAAATTTTCATCTTCAACACCAAGGGGAGCAACTCCTCTGAAAAATCCTTCACACCTTCATTCTTCCTTCCTTCCCGCTGCACATATGACAACGTGTTGTGGTAGGTTGGAATGTAGGGCTGTTGGATTCACTGAGACTCCGGGAAAATAAGTTGAGAAATCAATGAAGCAGTCCATACTATATTCGAAAAAGACCTCCTCCAAAACACGTTATATTAAAACTGTCAAAAGTCTATGATAAAGAAAGAATTTTTAAAACAGCCAGGAAACAAAGGATAGAAACCTACAAAGGAACCCCCCTGAAGCTATCATTTCTCAGCAGAAACTCAATAGGTTGGCGGTGAGGGAGGGCAGAGTGAAATGACATTCTCAGAATGCTGAAAGATTAAAAACTGTCAGTCAAGAACACTCTACCCAGGGAGTTCCTATTGTGATAGAGCAGAAACGAATCCAATTAGAATCCATGAGGATGTGAGTTTGATCCCTGGCCTCACTCAGTGAGTCAGGGATCCGGCATTGCCGTGTGCAGGTCACAGACACGGTTCAGATCTGGTGTTTCTGTGGCTGTGGCCAGCAGCTGTAGCTCTGATTTGACGCCTAGCCTGGGAACTTCCGCATACTGCAGGTGTGTCTCCCCCACCCCCCAAAAAAAACTTTACACAGCAAAGTTGTTATTTAGATCTGAAGGCAAATAGTTTCCCAGACAAACAATAGCTAAGGAAATTCATCAACATTACACCTGTCTTACAAGGAATGTCAAAAGGAGCTCTCCGACCAGAAACACAAAGTCAGAATTTTGAGTAAGATGATAAATAGAATCAGAAAGTTGAAATTCTATATCAGAATAAGTTAAAAAAAACACTTGGCATTCTGGTTGTGGTGCAGCCTCACTCAGTAAGTTGGAGATCCAGTGTTGCCATGAACTGTGGTGTAGGCTGACAACTGTAGCTCTGATTCAACGCTCTAGCTTGGGAATATCCATATGCCACGGTGCAGTTATAAAAAGCAAAAATAAATAAATAAGTAAACAAACAAATAAATAAAAACAAAAATATTATAACATGAAAGTTAAAAAGAAAAAATAACTGCAGCTACTCCTATTTGGTAACAAATTCACAACCTAAAAAGGGATAATTTGAGGCGACAAAAACATAAAAGGGAAGAGGAAAGTAACAGAACTCGTATAGGCGAATGAAACTAAGATGCTATCAGCATAAAAAGCCCTACCTTATCTATGGAATAGTCTATATACAACTCATATCAACCACAAAACATAAATCAAGAGCAGAGACATGAAAAAATTAAAAATGAAGCCAAGAAAAACACTATGTAAAACCACTAAACCAAAGTGGCAGACAGAAACACAAGGAAAAAGAAATAATGGAAATATAGAGCAACATCACCAACACTAACAACAAAACAAAAGATTAAATGACAATACTTAGTCCTCACCTATCAATAATCACCCTAGATGTAAATGAATTGAATTTACTGAAAGAAAGACACAGTGGCTGGATGGCTGTATGCTGCCTTAAGGAGACTCACCACAGCTCTAAAAACAAATGTAGGCTAAAAGCAAAGGGAAGAAAGATGATACTCTAAGCAAATAGCAGCCAAAGTAAAGCAGGTGTCATATTAAACCAAGTAAACTTCATGCTAAAAAAGGTAACAAGAGACAGAGATAGACATTGTATAATGATAAAGGGAAAAATTCATCAAGAAGACATAAATTTGATTAATATATATGCACCCAACATAGGAGCACCAAAATAGATAAAGAAGTTGTTAACATATGTAACGGAGGAACTCACAGCAACACAATAATAGTAGGAGACCCTAACACCTCACTTATGTCAATGGATAGATAACTGAGATGGAAGTCGACCTGGAAATAGAGGCCTTGTATGAAATATAAGATCAGGTGGATTTGATCGATTTGTACAAAACATTCCATCCAAATGCAGCAGAATACACCTTCTTTTTCTAAGTGCACATGAACTTTCTCAAAGACAGATCATATGTTGGGACACAAAACAAGTTTCAATAAATTTAAGAAGGCTGAAATCATATCAAGCATCCTTTCTGACGACAATGACTTGAAACTAGAAATCAACTACAATGAGAAAGCTAGAAAACTCACAAATATGTGGAGACTGAACAACATTCTACCAAACAACTATTGGTTCAATGAAGAAACCAAAGGAGAAATTAAAAATGACCTGAAGACAAAGGAAAATAAAAATGCAATGTATCACGATACATGGGATGTGCAAAGTGGTACTAGGAGGGAAGTTTATGGCAATGCAGATCTACCTCAAGAAACAAAAAAAAATCTTAAAGAAATAATCTAAACTTACACTAAAAGGAATTAAAAAACAAGAACAAATGAGGCCCAAAGTCAGTCAAAGGAAGAAAATAAAAACTGGAGCTGACATAAGTGAAATATAGACTAAAAAGGCAATAAAAAGATCAATAACAATAATTGACAAAATTTAACTAGACTAAAAAAAAAGAGGTAAGGATCTGATAAATCAAATCAGGGAAATAAGGTTAAAAAAAAACAATAAATACCAGAAACATAAAGGATTATAAAAGAATATTATGAGCAGCTATGCCCACAAATTGGGCAACCTAGAAAAAATGAACAAATTCTTAGAATCATGCATCCTTGCGTGAATGACTCATGAAGAAATAGAAAATCAAAATAAACAGATCACTAACAAAGAGATTGAAATAGCAATAAAAGCTCTTGAAATAAAAATGAAACTGGAGGGGAGCCCAAAACAATCTGCAGGTGACCTCGTGACCAGACCCTGATGCAGAATGCCCCCCCCCCCCGCCACTGCCGTCGTCAGGAATGGTTCCTCCTGGTTCCCAGAGAAAAACAAGGTCGCCTCCCAGAGTCACACAGGAATTCAATGAATTGACAACCCAAGTCGGCTTCCACTCACGTTACATCCATTTACTTCTGAGCCTTCAACCCTAAGACTACGCGTGTTACCTCTTCAGGTGCAAAGGTGCCAGATCACAGTACAGAAACGAGCTCCTGACACTGGCATTTGGGATCCATCTGCCAAATGCAGATGCCATTGCTCTGCTGACTAAGCAGATTCTGCATATTTTCCTTCCGCCTTCAAAGGTTATGAATGGTGGGAAGGTAACGGCCGCACTGTACAAGCTCTTAGCAAATAGGTTATAGGAGGAGAGAGGCTAAAGCAGCTCCCATGGAATAACAAGAACTGGTTTGTACTTTTATCAGCGTAGTCCTAAGCAAACTGTTATATAATACAAATAAATCATTAAGCCCTTGCAAAAATTTAACTCACATTTTTAATGAGTAAATTTTAAAGTTTGGATCCACTTAACATTAGTGTAAATTACTACAAGAGAATGTTGATTATTGACCGTTTGCTAGACTAGAAAACTTCACATACCAATCTTTTTTTGTTTTTTTTCCAATTTTGAAGCCCCTTCTTGATCGATCGTCATTTGAAATGTTCAGCTATGTAATACCACACACACAGATGCACAATTTAAATGAATGATTAATTAGCAATTTTCAAATCGTTAAACCTTAATAAAGAAATAAAATTTCAAATTGAAAGAAAATTTTCCTTTTTACCTTTTCCATGGGCATAAATATTGTGTTTCTTCCTCTTCGCTTTATAAAAAGAATATCCAGTCCTGACACGTGTATAAACTTGAAAAGGGTAATTTAAAAAAAGATATTCTGTCAAGGTGCCTCCTGGACATTAATTATAAACAGTTTCTGGATATCATCTGCAGTTTGCAAACAATAGTAGAGTGTCTATACTGTCAACCAGTATATAATTTTTAGAAAAATCCCGTAACACCCCCAAATGAGAATTTTTTTTTTTTTGTCTTTTCTAGGGCTGCACCCGTGGCATATGGAGGTTTCCAGGCTAGGACTCTAATCAGAGCTGTAGCCACTGGCCTTCGCCACAGCAACGCCAGATCCAAGCCGTGTCTGCGACCTACACTGCAGCTCACGGCAGCACCTGATCTTTAACCCACCAAGCAAGGCCAGGGATAGAACCTGCAACCTCGTGGTGCTTAGTCGGAATCATTAACCACTGAGCCACAATGCAAACTCTGAGAAATCTTTTATATAATTTATTATCTTGCTCAGCATTATTCATAAGAGAAAAATCTGTATACAAGTAAATTATGATAAGTCTGGGAGGAGTCAGAGAAATCATGGCACATTGGTACAATGGAATGTTGTGAGGCCAATTAAAATTTAACACGTAAAGTGAGTCAGTGAAAGGGTGAGCTAGCAAGTTCTTTCTTCTTATGTGTCTCCCATGGACACATAAGAGGAAAAAAACAACAGTAACCAGCTGAAAAACCTCATAGGTGCTCTGGAAGACAATAAAAAAAAATCTACAGCAACACCCAACTAGGAAAAATCCAGAACAGAGTGGAAGGACGTTGCATCGTGCTTTTACTCACCTATACCCTCCTCCTGCCTGTAAGGGGCAGCAGCTCGGCTCCCAGTACCTCCCTCAAATCAAGGTGAGCACAGAAAACCTTCTTGGCAACGTTCCAACCTATCTGGGGACTGTCGGAGCTGGTGTTTGTCCTTCTGCAGCTGTATCGAGCCATGAGCCGGAATGTCTCAATACAGCTTCAGGAGGACAACGTATGCACACGGCCAGGGTCACGCGATTAAGGGTAGAGACATAGGATAGATCAGGTCAAACCCTGAGTAGAACTGGGGTATGGACTGGGGGGTGTTAAGGCATTTAAAAAGCAGCCATGCATTCAGAAGGATGAAGATGCCACACGCAGCCCAGGCAAGATGTAGGCTCAGAAAACAACGGAGTAGCCCTTTAGCTTTCATGGTGGGCTCTCCCAAGACTAGGAGCGTGCTGACCTGGTTAGTGCGGGACAGTCGTGACGTGGGACTAATCCGCAATAATTGGGTACTTGCCCAGCTAAAAACACACACACAACGAACTGTGGAAAGAAAGAAAGAGAGAGAGAGGGAGAGAGAGAGAGAGAGAGAAGGAAAGAAAGAAAGAGAGAAGGAAAGAAAGAAAGAGAGAGAAAGAAAGTGAAGGAAAGAAAGAAAGAGAGAGAGAGAGAGAGAGAAAGAAAGAGAGGAGGGAGGGAGGAAGGAAAAAGAAAGGGAGAAAGAGAGAGAGAGAGAAAGAGGGAGGGAGGGAGGAAGGAAGGAAGGAAGGAAGGAAGGAAGGAAGGAAGAAAGGAAGGAAGGAAGGAAGGAGAGGAAAATGTGGTCCGTAAAAGGAAGAAACTAAATTGGCCTAAACGATTCCTGAATAATCGCAGGTATTAAGCTGAGTCCACAGCGAGTCTCAGGATAGCTTTCTTAGGGAGAAGCTCAGAGGCAGAGGATGCTGAGCTCACCCTCCCTCGAATACACCAGAACTCCATCTGCCTATGGAGTGAGTAGCACTGACAGCACGCTGGAGACCGGCAGGAAGGTTCCTAACAGCCAGGCCGTAAAGAAATATCCGCACAGAGCTGGGTGGGAAGGGAAGAGAGGCGAATGGGCCACCGCCCGCCCCTCCAGGGTGGACGCGGAAGAGGGGGTATCGCAGGGGCTGGAAGATCCTCCCTGGACACAGCAGTTCAAACCACACACTGGGCGCCCCAGGCTGGGGCCCAGCACTGGGAAGTTGAGGTCGTAGCTGCTGGGAGAGCCTGCGGGACTGCGAGGAGGGCTGTAAAATCCTAGACTCTGCTCTTGAAGAACATGCACAGGCCGCCTTCCTCCTGGGCACAAGGTGGAGGAGACGGACTGAACCCACCCGGGACTCCGGCCGGTTTCCTGTGGCCAGCCCAGCCTGTGCTCGGCCCATATGCCAAGTGTCTGCTCTGGCGTCTCTAGTTCTGGTTCAGCTCCCACTAGGGCAAGGGCTGCCATGGCTGAGGACAGTGTGCACCTGTGGGGACAGAGTCATCACGGCCTCTGAGGGCGGCCACTGCTGGTGCTTGTGGAGGCCACACGTGAGCGGTGGTCTGGGGCTCCGCGTGGCATGCCGGGACCACCACAGACCACCTGCGTCTGGCTCCTCTTGCTCCAGCACTGCTCCCCTCCGGGGTGAAGGCCGGGACGAGGGTGACTGCAGTCTTAGAGGGCACAGAACCAGCCTGGACCAGAACCTCAGAACTTCTGCTCTAACACCTTGGGACGCGCCCCCACCCCCACCGCCGAGAGGACAGTGACGGCCACTGAGCACAGCAAATGCTCTGGCTCACACTTGGCTTTGGCTCTAGCTTCCCTCCTCCTCCAGCTGCGTTTCCCACCAAAGTAACAGCTGCCAGCACATCTCAGGAAACGATGTGTGATCCATGCCCACATCAGATCCAGCTCTCCTACCAGATCACTGGGTAGGGACACAAACTGCATAGGGACACTCCCACACAAGGACGCCCCTTCAAGAAAAGGATAGGTAACTGTTTCACCTAATTTCTTTCTTTCTTCTTTCTTTTTCGTGGGTCATGACTTTAAGGTATATAAATCCTTGCCACAATAGACTGAAAAAATTTCTTTTTTAACAACACAAACTATGAATAATTCATTTAAAAATAACACAGAATTTCAAATTTAATTTTGCTTTGAGCATTATTGAGACACTATAATTGGGCATTTTAAACATTTAAAAAATTTTAATTCCCTTGTTTTCTCTTTTCCTGAAGTATCTTGTGTTCACGTAGGCACTAAAATTGTTTGGTCTTTTTCTGATATCTTAAACTCATGTTTCCTTCTGAATATAAAATCCAAGCCTCCAGAATTACGTGTCAATATGTATCATCTATACTGTTCTTCCAAAACATTTCATTGAAAGGTTATGTTTAAATCAAATTTCAAGGACAAGTATTATCTTTCTCTGAATGATAAATAAAAAATTATACAAACAGCCAAAAACAGACACTAGAAATCTAGGTGTATACATACGTGTTTCACCTACTTCATAGAGACAGAGAAAGTTAAGCAAAATGAGAACTAGATGAATTTGTATCAAATGAAAGAACAAGAAAAAAGATTTTGAAAACAGCTAATGAAATGGAGAAAATGAATTTACCAGATAAAGAGTTCAAAGCATAAGTAATAATAATGCAAACTGAACTGGTGAAAAGAATGAATTCACTGATTTTTTTTTTAAACAGTGAACTAGAAAAGATTTTTTCAATAACCAGTCAAATCTGGAGAATAAAATAATTGGAATGAAAAACACACTAGAAGAAATGTACAGCAGACTGGGTGATAAAGAATGCATAAGCAACCGGGAGAAGAGAATAATGGCAATCTCCCATATAGCAGCAAAAATAGAAACAAACATACGAATGGTCAAACAGACCTCTGAAACAACATCAAGCATAATAACATTTGTACTATGAGGGTCCTTGAAGGAGAAGACAAGTATTATCTTTCTCTGAATTATAAATAAAAAATTATTTTTTTTATTTGAAAAATAATTGAAAATATATTTGATGATATTATGGCTGAAAACTTTCTGAACCTGAAGATAAAATAAGATATCCAGGTACAGGAAGCACAGAGTGTCCCAAACATGAAGAACCCAAAGAGACTCACCCCAAGGCATATCATAATTAAAATGTCAAGAGCTAAAAATAAAGAGAATTCTAAGGACAGCAAGAGAAAAACAAAATGTCCCATCCAAGGAAACACCATCAGGCTACTAGTTGATTTCCCTGCTGAAACTTTGCAAGCAGAAGGACGTGATATGATATATTTAAAGTGCCAAAGGGGGAAAATCTGCAACTTACTATAATCTACCCAGCAAGATTATCATTCAGTATTAAAAGAAAGCTAAAGAACTTTGCAGACAAGCCAAAAACTAAGCAATAATAAACTGAGCCCCAAATAAATGTGAAAGAGTCTTCTCAGAGTGGAAAAGAAAAGGCTACAAAAAGAAGCAAGTATGTGGAGTTCCCGCCATGGCACAGCCGGTTAAGGGTTTGGCATTGTCTCTGAATGGGCATGGGTTCAATGCCTGCCCCAGTACATGGGTTAAGGATCCGGCATTGCTGCATCAGTAGCATAGGTCACAGCTGTGGCTCAGACTTAATCCCTGGCCTAGGAGCTTTCTTATGCCATGAAAAGAGAAGGAAAAAAAAAGTAGAAGAAGAAGCATGAATGTGTAGAAAAGGAAAAATCCCACTGGTTAAGTGGAACTTACTGGATGCATAATAAAAGTTGTGGATCAACCACTTAATAGGCTAGCAAGAAGATTAAAAGACAACTCTTCTAAAAGCCGTTATAACTGTGATGAAGAGCTGAGGGATAAACACGAAGATGCACGATATTACAACAAAGCACAAAGCATGGGGGAAGGTGATAAAAATGTAGATCTTTTAAAATGTTTTGAAAGTAAATGACTATCAGTTTGAAACAAGTAGATATATGTTCACATACATGGACTTCATAGGAACCATAAATCAAAAACCTACAATAAACCCATACAAAGAGAGACAGAAACACAAACACAATGCTAAAGGAAATTACCAAACCACAAAGACAGAAACTTTAAAAAGAAGAAAAGAACAGAGAAGAACAACAAAAACAACCAGAAAACAATAACAACCAAACAGCAATAAGCACGTATCTACCAACAGTACTTTAAGGACCATTGGATTGAAGGTTCCAATCCAAAGATATGGGAGGATTCTGATTTGATTTTTAAAAAAAGAGACCCTTCTTTATGCCATTTGACCACAGACTCACTTCCTACATAAAGACACACTTAGCCTGAAAGTGGGAGATGGAAAAAGATAGTTATTGCAGATGGCAAGGGCAAGAAAATTGTGGTAAGAGACACTTATCAGCAATACTCACAAATAAAGTCTATAACAGAAGATAAAGAAGCGTGTTGTATGCAATAGCCAGGTCATGGAAACAATCTAAATGCCCATCGACAGAAGAGTGGATAGGGAAGATATGGTATATACACACAATGGAATGTTACTCAGCCATTAAAAGGAACGAATTACCGACATTTATAGCAACATGGATGGACCTAGAAATTATCATGCCAAGTGAAACCAGTCGGACAATTAG
>PVHT021183707.1:2525183-2554717 GCA_004024745.2 Catagonus wagneri
GGAGAGGAGGCTGAGCCCGCTCACCTGGTTGCAGACGGGCTTGTACTTGAGCCCCGGCTTGTTCAGGATCCTCTCCAGCTGTTTGTGGTTAAAGTTGGACACACCGATGGACTTGGTCAGTCCTGCGTCCTTACACTTCTCCATGGCCTGGGGAGGAAGGGTGGTGATCAATCATATGTAATGGGCTACAGACCAAAAATAAATGCAGGAAGCAATAGGGGGTCACCTGTCAAGAATTAGCATTGATTATCAAAAAGAAGAAAGTAATAACTCAAAAGTGGAAGAAGGTCATGACAGAAGAATAAGAGTCACTGTCTCCTCCTTAGAACAACCCAAACCAGTGTATAACCCGTCGAAGGACAGAGATGCCTGTCTTCATTGCCCCGAATTATTCTCCTCCATTCCTCTCCATAACCATTTCAGCTCTGATTGCCTCCACACCATTGCAGCATGATAGTCCTATTGAAGTTCATGAATTGCTCTTGGTTTATAGCCCATTCTCACAGAAGGAAGAAAGGAAGGTCTCCCCCTCTCTTGGCCTCCTTTCCTGTGCCCTCCCCTCCACGGACTCACCTCCCACGTGTGGCAGAGATCCACGGTGTCAAATATTACTTTTCCATTTTCATCTTTTGGAAAATGTTCATCTCCTGGCTGCAATAGAAGCAGTCAGTTTAGAGATGTCACAAAAACTCTTCTCTATGCTTAGCCAGGCTGCCAGGCACCTCCGAGACAAGGACACTGTAAACCTCCCTGCTGCAACGTTCTTGATACTGATGTCTGCAAAGTGATTTGCATGTGGAGTTGTAAGGAACCGGCTAGGATTTTTGTGCCCTCTAGTCTCTTACACTTACTCTATGTTTTAGTAAGTAGGATTTTCCTAGATCCTAGAGGGAACAAATAGTGACTTCTGAAATTTTAGTCTGCCTATGCTTGCCTCTTTTGAAATGCCATTGTTGAACAGGGGATGGCAATCAGTTACGCGGACTTATTTCCAGAACACTTCCTCTCTTCTCTAACATGCGTTATATATTTCAATAAATACTGTTTTCCTACATCCTAATGGGGATTATCAGTGGCTTATGTGAATTTTTCTGCCCTACACACTTTCCTCTTGCAAAATACCTCAATCGTGCTAGGAATGGCAGTAAGTTAAATTGCAGCCTTGACCTTGGCTAGATAATCAGAGTTCTTGTTCCCTCTGAACATCTCATAGTGCACGGGCAGACATGTGAAGCAACAAGGCTCTTTTTAGGTTCACATGGAATAGGGACGATCCAGACACGCTCTCAGATGTTCATGACCACAAGCCTTGAACTGCCCCAAGGCCATATTTGCCACCAGTGGAAAAGGTTCAGATAAAAATGAAGCAAACCAAGAGCAATGCTGTGATAACGGATAGAAGAGAGGAGACTTTCTGAAGAGGGCTCCAAAACCTCAAACCTATCCACGACTGGGACTTCTTATTTAAATAATCCAAGATTATTTTTTGCAAGGACAGCTTGAGTGGATATCTGTAAGTTACAATCAAGAGTTCCTCCTAACAAGTTGCTCAAGTGTAGTCTACAAAACTCATTGTGAAGGCACCAAACTTTTAGGCAAGGTCTCCCAAGTCGCTGTAAAGCTGCTAGGTTTAGAGTCACCCAGAAAGAGCACCATCAAACCTCCTCAACTTGAAAGTGTCAAAGAGGAGATAAACTCATCATGTTCAAGTATAAAGCAGTTTCGCTGATCACCACTGCTGCAACAAACACTTGGTGTTTATGAAATCACCAAGAGACTCAGGGGTCACAATCAGGACCATGTGTTGAACATGCCTACTTTTATTTCCTTAAATTTTAGAGGCAGAGGCTCTAAGATTGTTGAAATCTTTTCTCTTGGAGGCATGAGATGGAAATTGAGAATTCAAAGAAAAACTCAGTGAAAAGATAATCAGAAATCATTATATTGAGAATTATCCTCTAGTGCAATCATCCCTAAATCCTCCTAAGAAAATTCTTATTTCAACGATCCATGCAGGCTGATAGACTTTCTGACACAAGATATAAAATAGATGTGATCTCACAAATTGCCAACCTTCATAGCCACTGGAAAATGGATGATATAGAGATCAACATAGTCCAGTTGAAGATTCTTCAGTGACTTTTCCAAGGTTGGTCGGACCAACTCTGGTCGAAGGCAAGTGGACCAAAGCTGCAGAGTTTAAAAACAGAAGCTCTGTTAAATCAGTGCTATAGGTAATTCTGTCTGTCTTGCCTCACTTAATAATGAGACATATGTTCTGGTTAGAGATGGATGACCATGGAGAGAAAGTGCTCCTTTTCCTTTTGAGCTCCCATTTTGATCTAATCTACCCGTGTGAACTTTATTCTTTGATTGAATTCACCATCAGTACGTCATTCACAATGGAAGGGAATGACCCCAGAGATAAAAAGTGCTACCAGATAATTCCCATACTGATCATCTGCCTCATGTTTGATAGCATTTAAAAGAAGTTCACAAACTTAGTCTACTTCTGTCAAAGAATCGATGCTCTCAGGTTTATTTGCATAACAATAGGAAACTTGCTTTGAACATATTAATATGTGTAGAGCATAATTCAAGACATTTTGTCTAGGTCTTGTGTAATACACAAAGTGCCTCACTTACTGCGCTTTCTTTTTTTGATGCAGGTGGTAAATGAGATTTAGAATGTGAAGAAATTTTAGAAAGTTACCCAGTTGAAAAGGAAGGTGATCGTAGTTCTGTTTGATTCATTCGCCCATACTAAGCCACATTGCTCTGATCTAGGCTCAGAGAAGTAAAGTGACCTGATTTAAAATAAAATTTGGATCCAGCAACACAGAAAAAGTTATCATCATTCTATTTCGGAGGGGGGAGGATAGTAGAATACGAAACTTAATATATAAATACGTGTGAATAAACAGTAAGTACAGGTCACTAAACATCTGATCCTATTACATGTCACCTGCTTACAATCCCATTTCACATACGTGTGCACGCACACGCACACACACACACAGCACACACCTTGGAAGTGTAGAATATGTCTTCTCTCCTCACAGTGCCATCTGCAATCTTGCTTCGAATGGCCTGTCCAACCTGCTCTTCATTTTGGTATAAATAAGCGCAGTCAATATGGCGGAACCCAATTTCTATGGCGTACTTGGTGGCCTCCAGAGCTTCGCTCTTAGGAACCTACAGAAACCACAAAGGTAGTGGCTGGATACCCACACGATTCAAAGGTTTCTAAGGCTCAACTTTGATCTTCCCTCAAATCAACTGTTATTCATGCCTTAGGTTAGTTCTTCACGTGGGTGATAAACTCATAAAAAGTTCCCTGGGCTTTCCTGGTAAGTAATTAAAGTTGGACATCCCAGAGCCCCATCTGTCCTGGGAAATCACTGGTTGATTGATGACATCAGAGGTCCCCAAGATCACCTCTAGATTTGCTGGAAGAACCCAGAAGACTCAGAATAAAGTTGTGGTCATGGGTGTGTGAGATAATTTAAGGAAAACCAACAAAAGTTTAAGGTTCATGGTACAGAGCATCAAGGAGCAAGGAGAAGGCATCTGAGAGCCCTCTCTCTGTCCGTGTCATCACACAGACCGCCCCAAACAGAACCGAATCTGGTCGAGTGAACCGTGTGATGTTTCCTTCTGTGTATCCCCAAGAAATGATTACCACCATCAAGGTTATCAACATATCCATCACCTCACACAGCTACCGAGAGTGGTAGAACACTTAGGATCTATTCTCTTAGCGAATCTCAAGAACAGTTAAGAACTATTCTCTTAGCAAATCTCAAGATACAACCTATTATTACTAACTATAGTCATCATGCTGAATATTAGGTCTCAAAAACTTATCTTAATAACTGTAGGCTTGTACCCTTGACCAACATCTTCCATTTTTCCCAAACTTTCCCCCAGTTTCTGGTTATTGGTTAGCACACCACTACTCTCTGCTTCTAAGAGCTTGATTTTTTTAGATTATACATATTAACAGATCATGCAGTGTTTGTCTTCCTGTGTCTGGCTTATTTCCCTTAGCTCAGTGTTCTCCATTTTCCTCTGTGTTGTTGCAAATGGCAGGATTAACTGATTTTTTTATGTCTTAAAAATGTTCCACTTTCTAGAAGACAGAATCTTTTCTTTTTCAAGGCAGTAGATACTCGGTCTAACTGCCCCTGTTGGGTCTGGTCATGGTTTTCCTTAAACGTACAGGCATTTGGAGGCTTATCAAGGAAGGAATACCAGTGAGCTTCAGGGGTATTCTAGACCTTCCCATCCCTTCATTCCACCCTGCACTACAAAGTAAACCAGCCTTGTCTTCTTTCTCCAAAACATCTCTGAATATTTCCTTCTGTTCTGCATGAGAAAAGGGAGACTCAGAGTTTAAGGACCAGTGCCTTGTCATACAACGAAATGCTCTAAAGACAAGACGGACAGCAAATTTTGTAGCTTCCAGGCTAGAGACTTGTAAATCTTACCACCTCTTACGCCCAAGCACTGCAGACTATTCTTTGAAAAGAAAAAAAAAAAAAACATTACAAAGCCAATGAAATGAAACCTTATCCTGTAAGACTGTAGCATATTCCTACAAATGATTTAATATTTGAATGAGTTTCCAAGCAGAAACAGAAGTGTGAGGCAAAACACAGGTGGAGTGTTTCTGGCCTGGCGCTCAGCAGGTGTCCTACAGCAGAAAAGCAGTTCTCTCCCATTATTTTTCATTCCATTCATCTCAGAAAGTTTTCCCTCAAATACTTCTCTGCATCACGTCTTTTTGGAAGGGAGAAGAAGTTCTTGAATTGCTGATATATACAAAGAAACCGCTCCATTGCAATCACCCTGAAAGCAAAGCAGCTAACCGCCGGTGCTCTCGATAGCTGAGTTACTTTACATCTGTTCTGCCAAGCTGGGAAAGAGATATAAACTGGAGGGGAGCCCAGAATAACCTGTAGATAACTATATGATCAGACACTTATGCAGAGTGAAGACTGAAATCTTTCTCCCTGTCCCGAGAATGGTTCTAGCCTGGTTATGAGAACTAACTGAGCCTCTCCAGAGTCACTCAATGAACTGTCAACTTATTTCAGCTGCCACTCATGTTACATCCATTTGTTTTTGAATCCTCAGCCCCAAGATCACGACTGTTACCTCTTCAGGTGCATAGGTGCCCAAACCCAGGACAGGAATGAAGTGACCGTCACTAAGCTGCAGACACTGGCATTTGGGGTCCATTGCTTGCTGCTCCTCTGACGAAGGCAGATTTTTCCTTCTGCCTTCACAGCTTATGAATGGTTGGAAGGCAACCGCCCGACGGCACTGTCCAGTTTTGGCAGGTGTGGAGTGGGAGGAGCAAGTTTCAACCAGTACCCATGGAGTAAGAAATAATTGAAGCCAATTAACGTGTTTGCTTTTTTTTTAATCTGAATACCCTTGAGTGTTGTATAATAATAAATAAATCATTAACTTCTTGCAAAGTTTTACCTTATATTTTAATAAGTACATTTTCAGTTATGTATCCCTTACAGGTTATTGCATGCAACTTGCTGAAAAATTCTTGACCATTATGTTAGATTAGAAACCTCCACATACCGTTCTTTTTTGTTTTGCTAATTATGAAGCCCAATCTTGGTCAAATGTCAATTGAAAATCCTGCAAACGATTTTACAGCACATGAACACACAAAACAATCACAATATTTCAAGAAGTGATTAGTAAGCAGTTTTAACATGTTAGCACTTAATAAGGAATTAAGCCTTCAAATAAATTTGCCTTTTTACAGTTCTCATCAGCAAAATTATTTTGTTTACAGAACTGACAGGGATGAAACCCTGAAAACTATAACAAAACTCAACATTCTGTCAAAGTGCTTGTTGGAGGTTAACTAATAACAGTTTTTGGATATCGTGTGCAGTACGCAAAACGACTTTTAGATTGTTCCTGCGTTTACCTAGCCATATATCTCATGAAAATTATCATGACATAAATGATAAATGTTTTACAAAATTCATCTTGCTCCACACGATTCGTAAAAGAAAAACCTGTAAACAAGTTAAATTATAATAAATCTGGGAGGAGTTAGAGAAATAATGACACACCAATACAATGGAATGTTGTGATGCCAATTAAAATTTAACGTGTAAAGTGAGTCAGTGAAAGGGTGAGCTAGGGTGTGCTGAATTCTCCCATGGACACATAACGAAAAGAAACAGTAACCAGCTGAAAAACCTCATAGGTGCTCTGGAAGACAGTCAAAAACAATCTACAGCATCACCGAATTAGGAAAAATCCAGAACAGAGTGGAAGGACACTTCATCGTGCTTTTACTCACCTATACCCTCCTCCTGCCTATAAGAGGCAGCAGCTCGGCTCCCAGTACCTCCCTCAAATCAGGGTGAGCACAGAAAACCTTCTTGGCAACGTTCCAACCTGTTTGGGGACTGTCTGAGCTGGTGTTTGTTCTTAACTCTGAGCTTAAACTGAAGGGCAGCTGTATTGCGCCATGAGCCAGAATGTCTCAATACAGCTTCAGGGGGACTATGTATGCACACAGGCCGGGGTAAAGCAATTAAGGGTAGAGACATAGAATAGATCACGTCAAACCCTGAGTAGAACTGGGGTATGGACTGGGGGGTGTTAAGGCATTCAAAAAGCAGCCATGCATTCAGAAGGATGAAGATGCCACACGCAGCCCAGGCAAGATGTAGGCTCAGAAAGCAACAGGGTAGCCCTTTAGCTTTCATGGTGGGCTCTCCCAAGACTAGGAGCGTGCTGACCTGGTTAGTGCGGGACAGTCGTGACGTGGGACTAATCCGCAATAATTGGGTACTTGCCCAGCTAAAAACATACACAGCATCATAAAGAAGAAAAGAAAAGGAAAGAAAAGGGAAGAAGGAAAGGAGAGGAGAGGAGAGGAGAGGAAAGGAAAGGAAAGAAAAGGAAAGAAGGAGAGGAGAGGAAAGGAAAGGAGAGGAGAGGCGAGGAGAGGAGAGGAAAGGAAAGGAAAGAAAAGAAAAGAAAACCTTGTCCATGATACAAAGAAAATAAACTGGCAGAAACTGTTACTGAATAATCACAAATATTAAACTTAGTACACAATGAGTTTAAAAACAAATATCTTAGGGAGCAGATCACCCGCACTCTGGCACCCCAGCCTGGGACCCAACACTTGAAAGTCAAGTCCTCTAGCCGGTTTGAAAACCAGTGGAGCAGGGCTTTCAGAAACCTAGACTCCGCTCTTGAAAAGTAAGCGCATGCTTGCTTACCTCTGAAGAAGGTAGAGGGAGCAGGTTGAAAATGCCCAGGACTCTGGTCAGTCTCCTTTGACAGCCCCAGTGTGCACCATGGCTCAGGCCAAATGCCTGCTTGAGTGCCTCTGGTTCCAGTGCAGCTCTTACTAGGGCAATGGCTGCCAGCGCTGGGGAGAGGCAGCAGTTGTGGGCACAAGAGCCGGCCCAGACCAGTATGACATCTGAACAGAGCGAGGGAGGCCATTACTGGCACTGGTAGAGATGGCAGATTGCAGGTGTTTTGGAGCTCTGACAAGTGAGCCAGGACTCCACCGGTGTGCACCTCAGCCCACAGCAAGTGGCTGCTCTGATCCATCTTCCTCCAGCACTGCTCCGCTCTTGGGCAAATGTTCCAGTGCTGTAGGGGAAGAGGCCACCCTTAAAGAGAATGTGATTAGTTTAAGCCCAACTTTCAGAGCTTCTGCTCCAGCACCTTGGGGCCTTCCTTGACCCCAATAGGGTGGTGACAGCCACTGAGCACAGAAAAAGCCCTGGCTCCCCTTTGACCATGGCTCTAACCTCCTGGCTCCATCTCCCACTAAGTGGATAGCTGCCTGCACAATCTGGGGAAAGACATTACTCATGCTCACATCAGATGCATCTCTCCAACGAAGATCCCTGGGGACATAGAGACTGCATAGGAATGCCTTCACCCAAGGAAACCCCTTCGAGATGGGGATAGGTAACTGTCTCACCTAATTCCATAGAGACATAGAAAGCTAAGCAAAATGAGAAGACAGAGGAATTTGCTTTAAATGAAAAAATAAGAAAAATCACCTGAAATGACAACTAATGATACAGATGCAAACACTTTACCAGATATAGAGGTCAAAGCATTAGTAATAAGAATGCTAACTGCATCAGGGAAAAGAACAGACAAACATAGTAAGAATTTTAACAATTAGCCAGAAAATATTTTTAAAAATCAGCCCGAACTGAAGAATACAATAACTAGGATGAAAAACACACTACAAGGAATTAACAGCAGACTAGGCGATACAGAAGAATGCATAAGTGATCTGGAAGATAGAATTATGGAAATCATCCTGTAAGAACAATAAAAAAGGAAAACACATTTTTAAAAAGAGAACAGTATATTGGGCCTCTGGGACAATATCAGCCATACTAATATTCACATTATAAGCATCCTAGAAGGAAAATAAAGACAGGGGCAGAAAATGTATTTGATAAAATTATGGTAAAAATTTCCTGAATCTGAAGAAGAGAAAAGATATTTAGGTCCAGGAAGCACAGAGAGTCCCAAACAAGATAAATCGAAGACATATGATAATTAAAATGGCAAAACTTAAAGAGAGAATTCTAAAGGCACCAAGAGAAAAACAATGAATAACAAAATGGCAATTAGTATAATCCTAGCAATAATCACTTTAAAAGCCAATGGAATAAATGATCCAGGGTTTAAAAAAAAAAAAAGACTCGTCTATGTGCTATTTGCAAGTAATTCACCATAGAGCTAAAGACACACAAAGACTGACAGTGAAAAAAAAGATATTTCATGCAAATAGAAATGGCAAGAAAAGAGGATAGCAATTCTCATATCAGACAAAATAAACTTTAAAACAATTCTGTAACAATTCTATAGCAATATATAATGACAAAGGAGTCAATACACAAAGGGAATAACACCGTTTAACATGTATGCATCTCATATAAGAGCACCTACATATATAAAGCAAATAATAACAGACATGAAGGGAGAGGTAAACAATAATACAATAATAGTAGGAGACGTTAACATCCCACTTACATCAATGGGCACATCCTCTAGGCAGAAGATCAATATGGAGATAGTGCTCTTAGAAAAACATATATTTCTTTCTTTTCATTTTTTTTTTTTTCAAACATGTGGCCATACCTATGGCATATGGAAGTTCCTGAGCCAGGGATCTAGCCACAGCACTGCAGAAGCAATGTGGAGAATTATGTTGAGAACCACAAGGGGTGTCCTATATATTCTTTTCAAGGGCACATGGAACATTATCCAGGATAGATCACATACTAGGCCACACACAAAAGAGTTTCAGCAAATCTGAGATAGCAGTTATATCAGGCAGTTTTTCATCCCTAATGGTATGAAACTAGACATCAATTACAGCAAGAAAAATGGGAAAAACACAAAATGTGGAGGTTAAATAATACATTACTTGAAAAAAAAAGGAACAATGGGTCAATTAACAAAGAAAAAAAGAAAATCAGAAAATACCTTGAGACAAATGAAATCAGAAACACAACTTTCCAAAATCTAAGGGATGCAGCAAAAGCAATTCTAAAAAGAAAGCAAACTGTTATATTTGGAATGGATGGGCAATAGGACCTACTGTATAGCACAGGGAACTGTTTGATTGGGTTATTTTGCTTGCAACAGAAACTGAAGAAAGATTGTAAATCAACTATACTATGATTTTTTAAAAAATGTCTTGAGTTTACTGTCTGGTGGAGGATGAAAGCTTTAGATAAAATCAGGAATATTAGCTGTGAGAGGAAGGTAAGTACCTGCTGGGAGATAATCCTGCGCATTTTCTTGCATTTCTGTATACCTGAAAAGGAGAGAAGCTCTAGAAAAAGGGCAGGCAGGGAAGTGTACTGTGTTCTATAATTCATCCAGGGTCTGAAAGCTTAAAGTTTTTCTCCTGTAACAACCCACTGCATGTTCACCCATTACCTGGGCCCCTGGACTTCAATCTTTAGAAGTGGGGGCTCAAGAAACTAGCACAATGAATCTTGTGGTGAACGTTTTCACCACATAGTAAACCTTAGGTCTACACAGTGTTACATGTCAGTTAAGTCTCAACAAACTTGAAGACAATACTTACTTTGCCTGTATCGATTGTTCTGAGTAATACCCTATCCTTCCTCTACCGGCCTCCATGAAACCAGAGCAAGCTAATTTGTTAGCGGGCAAATTACGTTAAAAATCTTTTTTTTTTTTTAAATGGCCACCCCAGCAGCATGTGGAAGTTTCTGGACCAGGAATTGTATCTGAGCTGCAGCTGCCACCCAAGCTGCAGCCATGGCAACAACCAGATACTTTAACCCACTGTGCCAGGCTGGGGATCAAACCCATTCCTCCACAGTGACCCATGCTGCTGCAGTTGAATTCTTAACCCACTGGCCCACAGTGGGAACTCCATGCTAAAAATCTTATATTCTTGACAGAATACACTATAACTGAGCCAATGGTTAGAACAGGGAAAAGTTTAGAAAATGGTCCATTACATCAGGGGATGTTAAATTCTTTATAAAAAGAGAATTAGATAACCCGAAACTGCTACAACAGTGTGAATATTCTTGAGTGTCTGGATATCAAAATTCTGCTCAAACACCTGCCGTTCGAATGAGTGATTTCAATGGTGCACAGGGCAGAGGACTGAGGGCTGACCAAGGGGAAAAAAGTCATCAGGTAAAATCCAAATAAGCTCCATAATTAGAGAGCACAAAGGGAAGGTCAGACTGGAATATCAGCCGGTATCCTTGATCTCAGTGACATCAGTTTGTGGCTTCTGTAATTGATAACATGGGGCAAATCCTGACTGTCCTCAATGTGAAGTTGTCACTGGTGCCACCTAATTCTGGATAACTTCCTCGCTGGTCATGGAATGATCCTTAAAACCTCTAGCCTTGTGTCTTTCAATAGAGTCACCTCATGTTGGTGCAAATAATCCCCTGGGGAAAGAAGGGAGCTACACTTGGCCTGGCGGGACACGGGTAAAACATGAAGCATATCCTGCTCACATGCAGTGTGAATCCAGGTGCACTCCTGGAGCAGATGGGCAAAATTTAACAGTGAGACAGCCTGGCGAAAGTTGGAAAATCAGAGCTCTAGCAGTCTTCCTTCTTCCAGTTAATTATCCATTTTCCATAAAGTGCAAAGGTAATGCAAGAAGATTTCTGCCAATGTTCTCCTTCCCACCAATAAATTATCCACCTTACCCACCCTACTGTCAGAGCAAGGACAGAAGAGGGAAGAGGGAAAGGGGGGGAGATGTGCAAACATCTGTGTAAGACAGTTACTCTTGAGGTTTACAAAAATGAGAATTCAAAATAATCACTTAAGATGTTCCCACTGTGGTGCAGCGGGGTAAGGGGCTGGCACTGCTGCAGCTGCGGTTAAAGTTGGACACACCGATGGACTCGGTCAGTCCTGTGTCCTTACACTTCTCCATGGCCTGGGGAGGAAGGTGTGGTGATCAATCATTTGTAATGGGCTACAGACTAAAAATAAATGCAGGGGAATATCTCTTAGAGGGGTCACCTGTCAAGATTTAGCATCGATTATCAAGAAGAAAAAAAGTAAGAGATCAAACAGAGGAAGAAGGTCGTGACACAAAAACAAGAATTGCTGTCTCCTCCTTAGAAAATCCCAAGACAGCACACAGCCCATGGAAAGAAAGAGATGGGTATCTTCATTGTCCCAAGTTCTTCTCTGCTCCTCTCTATAAGCATGTCAGCAATCATTTCCTCCACACCACTGCAGCGTCACAGTCCTTTTGAAGTTCATGACGTGCATGTCCACCAGTCCATAGCCTATTTTCAAATGTGGAAAAAATGAAGGATTTCCCCCTCTTCTGTCTTCCCCCCAGACTCTCTCCTGCAAGGACTCACCTCCCACGTGCGACAGAGATCCACTGTGTCACATATTACTTTTCCATTTTCATCTGTTGACAAAAATTCCTCCTCTGGCTGAAAGAGACGCAGTCATTTTAGAGATCTCACAAAATAGCTTCTCCATATTTAGACAGGTTACCAGGCACATCTAGAAACAGGACATTAAATCCCCATGATGTAGTTGTTGCAACATTGCCTATGGGTTGTAAGGAATGTCTTTTGGAGTCAGGGTTCTTCTAATTTCTTATGCTTATTATGTGTTTCAATAAATACAGTTTTCCTACATCCTAATGGAGACTGTCAGCGGCATATGTGAATTTTTTTCTGCCCTATATATTTTCCTCTTGCAATATGCCATCATGCTGCTAGGAGCGACAGTAGGTTATGACTTATTACTGGCATAAAAATTGACCTTGGCTAGATAATCAGAGTTCCTGTTCCCTCTGAAGATCTGATAGCCCAAGCGCAGACATACGAAACAGTAAGGCTCTCTTCAGGTTAATACAGAATATGGACAATCCAGATGTGCTCTCAATATTCATGAACCTTAAACTGCCCCAAGGCCATATTTGCCAACAATGGAAAATGCTGCGAGTAATGCCAAACCAAGAGTAATGCCGTGATAAGGCATAGGGGAAAAGCCATAGGGGAAAAGCCAAGAGTAATGCCATGATAAGGCATAGGGGAAAAGGAGACTTCTGACTAGTACTCCAAATCCTTAAATCTATCCATGGCTGGGACTTCCTATTTACATAATCCAGTTAGCTGTTTTGCACAGGAGAGCATGAGTAGATTTCTGTAACTTAAAATCAAGAGTTGTACATAACGCAGCAGTTAATGCCCAAGTGTAGCCTTTGAAACTCATTGTGAAGACAGCCAACAGTGTAGGCAATGTCCCCCAAGTCCCTATAAAGGCTACTAGTTTAGACCCACCGTGGGTGGGCACCATGAACTGTGATAAACACACTGTGCTCAGGTCATCTCACGGCTCAGAACTGCTGCACCAGACTCTGTACTTATGAAACACCAAGAGTCCCAGGAGTCATAATCAGGACACCTGTTTTTATTGCCTCAAGTTTTTGAGCAGAGAATATGGAATTGTTGAACCCTTTTTCCAGGAATCATGGAAAGGAAAGAAACATTCAAAAACTCATCAATAGGCTACCAGAAATTACTATTTTGATGATTCTTCTCTAAATGTCCCAACACCCCTCTTTTAAAAAAATATTTATTCAAACATCCATGCCAGTTGATAGATGTTCTGACACAAGAATAAAATAAGTGTGGATCACACAAATTGCCAACCTTCAGAGCTGCTGGAAAATGAATAATATAGAGATCGATATAGTCCAGTTGAAGATTCTTCAGTGATTTTTCCATGGTTGGTGAGACCAAATGTTGTCAAAGGAAAGAGGGCCAAAGCTGCAGAGTTTAAAGAGGGAAGTATGTTGAACTAGCACTTTTCTCAATTTTATTTCTCTCCCTCTCTCTCTATTTTTTTTTTCTTTCTTTTTTAGGGCCACACTTGCGGCATATGGAATTTCCCAAGCTAGGGGTCATCGGAGCTGCTGGCCTACACCACCAGCACAGCAACATGGGATCCAAGCTGCACCTGCGACCTACACCACAACTCACAGCAATGTCAGATCCTTAACCTACTGAGCAAGGCCAGGGATCGAACCCAAGTCCTCATGGATACTAGTCAGACTCATTACCGCTGAGCCACAGTGAGAACTTCCAAAAATGTTAACTTTTAATAAAGAATCAAAACTTCAGGTAGAAAGAAAATTGTCTTTTTACATTTTCAGCAGTGAAAAATCTCCTTATTTCTTCTTTCTTTGCTTTTTAATAAGAATATCCAGTTCTGAGAAGGGTGAAATTCCGAAAAGTATAGCAAGAAAAGATATCCTTTCAAGGGCTTATTGGGGATTAATTAGTAACAGTTTTTGGATATTAAAAGCAGTATCCAGATAGAATTTTAGAGTATTTATCTTTTGTTCAGTTATATAACTTTTAGAAAGCTATCATGATGTAACTACAAAAAAATAAAACCCCACATGATGATATTTTACATTCTTTATTGCATTGCTCAAAGTTGTTTACAAAACAAAACCTTTAAGTAACTTAAATTACAATAAATTTGGGGAGAGTTTGGGAAATTATGATGCATTAATACAATGGAATATTATGTAACCCGTTAAAATTTAACATGTAGATTGATGTCAGCAAAGTGGTGACATAGGAAGTGCTGAGTTCTCCCTTAGAAACATGAGGGGGAGAAAAATAGCTGAAAAACCTCAGAGGTACTCTGGAAAACAGTCAAACAGAAATCTACAGCAACAAAGTGAACACACAATTAGGAAAAATCCAGAAGAGAGAGGCAGGAAATTTCACTGGGGTTTTTAGTCACCTAGGGTCCTCCCTCTGACTGGTGCATGCAGTCTTGTTCTGAAAGGACATCAGCCCAGCTCCCAGTCACCTCCCTCACACCAAATTAAGTTGAAAATTTCCATCCTATTTTGGGGTTGTCTAAAAGACTGGCATCTGCTTCACCTAACTCTAAGCTTAAGCTGAAGGGCATCTGTATTGAGTCATGAGCTGGAATGGCTCCTTCCAGCTGCAGGGGGACTCTATATGCACACATGCCAGGGACAAGGGATTACGGGTGGAGAGACAGAACAGATTGCAAGAAAAAACCTGAGTAGAACAGTGTTGTGGACTGGGAGGACGTTAAGGCATTCATGTGTTCTAAGGAATGAAAAAGCCACACAGAGGCCAGGGAAGATGCAGGCTCAGAAAGTCACTAAGTACACTTTTAACTTTAATACTTGGCTGATCCCAGGACCAGGGGCATATGCCTGGTGGGAAGTGAAGGATGATAACTATGCAGAACAAGCCTGTAAAGAGTGGTTAGTTGGCTGCTGTTTCAGGTGCTCATTATATACACACATCAAGGTTTAAAAAGAAAAGAAAACATGATCCATTAAAAGAAAAAAATAAGTTGGCACAAACCTTTTCCTAAATAAGAACAATCATTGGACTCAATAGACAAAGTGTTTTAAAATAACTGTGCTATAGGTGCTGAGGTTATTAAAGGAAAAGTTTCACAAAGAACTAGAAGAAAACAGATAAATGATACATGAATTAAATAATAATAACAAAAAATTATAGAAAATATGGAGCTTAAGGAGCAAGAAGAAAAAATGAAGATTTGTGAAGAGACCCAAAAAGACTTATAGGACACCATCATCTGGGCTCATACGTGTTATCAGAGTCCCAGAAGAAGCAAAAGAGAAAATGGGACCGAGAGATTATTTGAATAAATAACAAACAAAAACTCCCCAACCTGTACATAAGACATGATTCAACAAATCTGAGGAACTCAAAGAACCACAGACAGAATCAAGCCAAAGATATTCTTATTTGGATTCATCGTATTCAAATTGTTCAAAACAGGATAAGAGACCACTTGAAAGCAGTGAAGGAAACACGACTCACCAGGCAGAAGAGATCCTAGGTAAAATTATCATGAGAAACATGGAGGAAGTGGGGCAGTACAGCTATACACTTTAAATTCTGAAAGGGAAAAACCCCTGCCAACCAAGAAGTCTATATCCTGTAAAAATGTCCTTCAAATATAAGAGCATAATTAAGAAAATGTTAATAAACCAAAGATGAAGAAATTTATCACCATTAGAACAGCCTTAAGAGAGGTATAAAGGGAGTCGTTCTGGTTCAAGTGAACAGATGTTAGCAACTCAAAGTCATGAGAAGATATAAATACCTCTGCTGTTGGTAAATTATATGGGCAAATATAAAGTTACTAATCTTTGTAATTTTGGATTATACTTATACTTTTTCATTTCAACAAGATTTTAAAGACAAATGCATAAAAATTATGCATCTATGTTAATGTGTACACAAAGTATAAAGATGAAATAAGTTACTTTGATAATACAAATTAAAATTCGAAGATGGGAACAGAGTTGTAGAGTAGTAGAGTTTTTTGTTTGTTTGTTTATGACATGGCAGATAAATTGTTATTGACCCAAAATAGATTTCTGTAACTTTACAATTTTATGTGTAATCTGCATGGTGACCATAAGGGAAGTAAAAATGAAATATAGAGAATGGAAATAAGAATTGAATAAAAACATATCAGTACCAAAAATCATCTAAACACAAAGAGTAGTAACTAGAGGAGAAACAGTTAAATAGCAAAAGTCTTTCTCGACAGTAACTACTTTAAATGTAGATAAATTAAATGCCACATTCAAAAGCTATCCATTGGCAGGACAGGTTTTAAAAAAAAACCATATCAAGTTTCTGTTCTCCACAAGAGACTCACTTTGGATCTAAGGACACAAATATTTTGAAAGGAAAATATATCAAAAGACATTCTATGTGTACAGTAAGTAAAAGAGAGCTGGTGTGACTATACTAAGAACAGAATAAAAAGTACTTTAAAATAAAAATTGTGGTGAGACAAAAAAACAAGAATACTACGTACTGATAAACAGGTCAATTAAGCATGAAATATAGAGCAATTATAAATATATATGCACTAAGCATCAGATCTCCAAAATACATGAAATCAACATTAACTGTATTGAAGGGGAAAATAGGCACCACTACACTACAAGTTGGAAACATCAATAGCTCACATTCAATAACTGATAAAACAACCAGATAGAGGATAAATAAGAAAACAGAAAGAAAAACTATGATTTATGAACAATTGTATACTAACACACCGAATAATCTAGATGAAATGGAAACTTCCTAGAAACACACAACCTACAATGACTAAAATGTGAGGAATAGAAAATCCTAGTGGATCTATAGTAAGGAAGTTTTGTTATGTTATGATGTTATGTTATGTTATGTTATGTTATGTTATGTTATGTTATGTTATGTTTGTTATGTTATGTGATGTCGGTCATCAGAAAACTACCAACAAACTAAACACCTGGGCCACATGGCTTCACTAGTAAATTCATCAAGCATTAAAAGCAGAATTAATAGTAATTATCCTGAAACTCTTGCAAAAAATCGAAGAGGAAGGAACGCTTTCCAATGCATTCTATCAGACCATCATCACCCTGAGATCACTCCCAGAGACACTACACAAAAATAAACTATGAATATTTCCTATAATTGTTGCAAAAATTCTCAACAAAGTGTTAGAAAACTGAATTCAGCAGCATACTAAAAATTATACCCCACGACCAAAGATTTGTTCAAGGATTGTTTACAATTCAAGGATTTCAAGGTTTGTTTACATATTAATTTTAGTGAAGGTAATACACCACATTAACAGGTAGAAGGAAAAAACACATGATAATTACAACTGATGTAGAAAAAGACCTTGACCCAACTCAATATCGTTTCATGATTTAAAAAGGAAAAAAACACTCAACAAACTAGAAAAGAAAAACTTTCTCAATATAATGAATCCCATACAGGAAAAAACACAACTAACGTAAAATGAAATGGTGAAAGACTGAAAGCATTTCAGCTTGAGATCACTAATATGAAAATTTACCTACTTTTGCCACTCATGGTCAACACAGAATTTGCACAGTAATAAAACAAACAACAAAAGAAATAATATGCATCCAAAAGACAGAAAATCATCTCAGATATGAGATGACATGATCACATATGTAGAAAATCATAAGATAAATCAAAAAAAACCTGTTAGAACTAAATAAACAATTTCAGTAAAGTTGTGGGATACAGTATCAACACAGAAAAATCGTTTAATCAGTTACATTTCTATACAGTAACTAACAATCTGAGAAGAAAATTGAAAAAGTAATTCCACTTTTTAAAAAAGGGAAAAAACAAAATGCTTGAAATAACTGAGCCAAAAGGCAAATGAAATATAAATTAAAAGTACAAAACTGGTTTGTAGAAAGTAAAGACATATATCTGGAAAGGCAACCATGTTTGTGAATGAAAAACAATATAATAATCAAGGTGATTTACACATTTAGTTGAACTTCATGTACATCCAACATCACTTTTTGCAGAAGCAGAAAAATCTACCCTACAATTCATATGGAATCTCAAGGGATCCTGAATAGAAAGATCAATCTTGAAAATGAAGAAATAAATCTTGGGAAAGAGAGAGTAAAGATAAAAGAGAGACCAGCAGTGTCATGGCTGTGACTCAGGTTCAATCCCTGGCCCAGGAACTTTCATGTGTCATGGGTGTTGCCAGAGAGAGAGAGAGAATGGACTTTAACTTCTCACAATTCCAGACTTTGTAGCTTACTACACAGCTACTCTAATTAAAATAGTGTGGGTAATGGCATAAAGACAGAGATAAAGACCTTTGAAATAGAACAAAATACAAAAATAAACACTCACGAACACAGCCAAAGATGTCTGACAAGGTTGCCAAGACCATCTATGGGAAAAGGGTAGTGTTTACAACAAGCAGTGCTGAGTAAACTACACATCCAAGGGAAAGGACAGAAATTAGACCTTGATCTTACACCACACACCACAAACCACAAACCACAAAATGTATCAAAGACCTAAGCAGGAAACCATTAGAAGAAAAACTAGGAGAAAAGCTTCATAACATTGGATTTGGCCAAGATTTATTAGATATGTCACCAAAAGCACAGGAAACAAAAGAAAAATTAGTGAAATCAGCATGTGTCAAAAATTCAAAATGTTTTTGTGTCAAAGGAAGCCACCCAGAGAGTGAAAAGTCAACCCATAAATGGGGAAAAAAATCTTTGCCACTCATATTTCTGACAAATTCATATTTCTGATAAAGCTGAGTAGGATTTCCTGTAAACACTCTAAAATTTTTTTCTCAGATCCTCTTTGCTCAATTAGCACAGACAAGGCTTGCTGAACTTTAGTTTTCTGCATTTGCTATGTCCGTAGCTAAACTTTCAATTATCCTTTCCTGCTGATGCAAAATTTAAAAATTTATATGTCCTCACTCTTTCTGAATTTGTCTTGGCTGCCATCATTTATCTCCCTCCTGAATTCAGATTGTTTTCTAACAGTCCTTGGATTTATGTCTGAACAAATACCAGCGTCGCCCAACTGGCCCACATGAACACGGTGGAATGTGTCACAGACTCTAAGTGAACAGTCTGCACACAAGAATGGAAATACCTTCTTCAAAAACATCACACCAAACACTTTGGTATATTCGCTCTACACCTGTCCGAAGTGGCCTCTGTTTCTCTTCTGGTTTTTATGTGACTCAGAATTTCTAAACACGGCGTCCCGAGCAGAGGGGACTTTGTGAATAGTATGCTCCTAAGTCCCACGGGAAGGAGACAAAGGTGCTTCGCTCACTTCTCCCGTTACTGCTGCTGTCTCCTCTGTGACTTCTTCTGTCCCCTCTGTGACTCAGGGGTACTACCTTTTCTTCTTCTTTGTACTTGTGCGCTCACAGAATCTGAGTTTGCGTGAATGACAGTCAATCACAGTCACAGAGTATGTAAAAACATCAGATCACGACAGAAATAAAATGTAATATCTATAAACAATTAGAGAAGGATTTGATAACAATGTGTAAGAAACGGCTCAGATCCCCCCCCAAAAAATAAAATTCAAAGAGCTTTTTCTTTTTTTTAAACTAACATGTATTCTGACATCTGCTGGGTGTTCACGTGAGCTGTCTTCAATGAGAACAAGGTCTCTGTGTCCTGGAGCAAGTACGTCTCCTGCTGATGATCTGACAGCTGGAAAGCTCTTCCCTATACAACACACGTGAATTTCCATCTACGAATTCAGGTGGGTGAGTAGAAAACAGTCTTGTTTCTCTTGGAATGAACTTTATTTGGGCAATTTCAAACTTGATCTGAGAGCTCAGGAGCCCCCTGAATTCTACATGCAGAACTGAGACTGGGAGGCCCCCAGATCCTTAGGGACTGGCTCCGCAGACACATCCACCGTCCCAAGACTTTGGTCCACATTCGGCACAGCCGCTCTGCCTGATTGTCAGCCCAGCTCCTGAGGGAAAAGAGGTGGTTACTGCCTTGAGGTCTCAAAGTCCAGCAGATAGAAAAGCCATAGCATGCTTGCCTGTTCCAGTCTACGATGGGTGACAGGCTGTACATGTTCTGGGACAAAGTGACCCTATATCAGAAGACTCTTACTCCCCACACCATAGAGAGATTTTCTCTCACACAGTATCTAAAGTTTCACATGACCCAGTGATTTTGACCTTAACAACAGAAACCCGTATCGATGACAATTATTCAAATACCCAGAAATTCAGTGTCATTTATCTTATTATTTGGTTACAAACCTTTGAAATTTTTTCCTGTCGTGTCTGCGTTCATCACCTCTAAAACACCTTCTGTTCTCCCTTTCAGGCGAAGAATGCTGACATCATGGATACTGTCTAAGGTACACAGCAAGGCCAGGGCCAGTAGAACCTGAGTGACAGCTCATTACTCAACACCCAGCAAACTCCAGATTTAAGGTCACAAGTACCCATAAGTGGCTTTGGGGGAAATGGCAAAAAGATGACTTTGCAATGCTTGTTCTATTCCAAGATCAGAAGCACAAAGCCTGCACAAATTTATCAAAGTGCCCTCACCTGACACCCTAACCGCAGAACGATGGTGCTACTTTCTTATTTGGTAAGATTTGGATTCCCCTCAACCATATTTCATTTCTATGTTTACTTAGAATTTAATACTCAGGATGCAATATAACCAGGGCAAAATTTAGAACACAAGCATGGTTAAACAAGAGCCCATTGCATTAGGGACGTTAAATTCCTTATGACTACACAGGCAAGTCATGACGTAAAATATGCCTGTGAGGTGTTCCTAGTTGTTTCCAAAGAAAAACTGCTAATTATTGAAACTTAGACTTTCCTAAGTGCCAGTCTCCTGAATAGCCACATTCAACTCACTTCTGAAACTTTTAGAAAAATTCAGATTCCTAGACCTACTTGGAGATTCAGGAGAAAGCGATGAAGGAGTTGACCATGGCTCCCGGTCCAGAAAAATAATCAGTTTGTGGATTTGTCTCTGGGGTGGCCTTGAACTAGAGGAGACGGATGAAGGTTTACTGAGATAGGAGGGACCCCTCCAGCAAGCCAGGACCTTGCTCACATGCACACCTGCTGTTTTGTCTCCAGTCTGGAAGGTTTCCTTACAAATGCTGTGACCACGTGATTGGTCAAGTCACCCCTCCCCTTACATGCTGGTCCCACTGGAGCAGGCAAGGAACAAGCAGGGACATCTAGGACTTTGGGAAGCTCTGTGGGACGTAGTAAGGAAAGTGCCCTTGGCAGACCAGAAGCATGAAGGAAAAGTGGGAGACTTAGTAACATCTGCCTTCACTGGATCCAGATGGTTGGAGGGACGGCTAAAGGGCCCTGAACTCCAGAGGCGCTGCCCCTCCAGTGACACTGGGGTTGGCTCTGGTGTGCCACAGAGAGCCCAGGCTGGACAGCCCCATATTAATCCAGTGACCTATTAGTATCTTCCACCTCCCAAGGTTCGCAAGGAAACTGGCTGGTCCCTAGTGGCTCTTTCTTGACCAGCCCAAGTTCATGGGGTTCGGGATTCCAGCTTTCCCCAGTGGCTGACAATCAGGCTGAACAAGAAAACCATAGGTCGAGAGACCTCTGGATTTCCCAGTCCTGCAGGAGGAGGAGAAAGACAGGTGTGTGGGGAAGAGAGAAGGGAGGTAGTAAGAATTCGGGAGTGATAATAATAGTTGTAGACTGTTGCCTCTGGGCTGGAAAAGAAAGGTGATCCTACTGTACAGCACTGGGGACTATGTCTAACCACTTGTGATGAATCCATATATGTATATGTAACCCTGTCACCACGCTGTGCAGCTGGGTATAATGGAAAAAAAATTTAAATATGTATATATTAAAAAAAAAAAGACTTCGGGAATGAAAAGGGGGAATGAGAGGGAGGGCAAGCGAGAAACGAGGACATCTTGAATTACAAATGACCATTCTCTATCACAAGTAAAAAATTGCTTTTATGTATCCTCATTTGTCTCCTGGAAGAGATTTGCCTGCAAACATTTGTTCAGCCAGGGGCATATCGATGTGGGTATTTTGTTGGTTTGTTTTTTAACCGCCGTGCCTGAGGCATATGAGGTTCCCAGGCTAGGGGCTGAGTCTGAGCTGCAGCTGCCGGCTACACCACAGCCACAGCCACCCCGGATCCGAGCCGTGTCTGTGACCTATGGAACAGCTTGCAGCAATGCTGGATCGTTAGCCCACAGAGAAAGGCCGGGGATCAAACCCGCATCCTCAAAGACACCGTGTCGGGTTCTTAACTCGCTGAGCCACAGAGGGAACTTCCTGACATGGTTTTTTAAAAAATCAAATTAAATTCTGTGGGCAGTAGCGTTTGTCTCCAGGAAGTGGCCTCTTGCTTTGTGAATTCTCCGCGGTGTGGGTAGGGTGATACTGTGTTCTGCGTGAACCAGATCAGACCGCACTTGAGCTGGACAGAGGCTTTTGGGTGGGGAAGTGCTGACCCATGGTCAGGATGGTTCTGCTTTGGAAGGTGGAGGAAAAGGCCTGGGGGGGAGGGATGAGAAGGGGACGTGGGGCAGAGAGAGAGGAGTTGGCAGGGAGAGAACAGAGCTCTTGATGCGGTTTTTCCCGGAGAGCAGATTCTTGTTTCATCGCAGAAAGAATTCAGAGTCAAGACAGGGAGGGGTCGGTAAGTGAAAGTGCACTCTCAGAAGGGAGCGGGGGCAGCTCAGGGGAGTAGCTGCTCCGAGTTTCTTTGGCAAGGTGGTTTATGGGGTGTGAAAATGAACCGAGGCAGATATTCACTAGGAAGGAGTGATTTGGGGTCATATTTGCTGGTTTTCATCCCAGTCCACCTTCCCAAGGAGAGAAGGGATTTTAAATTAATCAGACGTGTCATGCTGTTGATACATGATGGGTACTGCTTATCTGCAAGGCTATTTTTCTTGTAAAGAGGGTATAAGGAGCAAAAGCTTACATTTAGATGCCAGAAATTCCTGCCTTCCCCCTCCTTTTTTGTCTGCCTCTAGGACCTTTGTGGCCACAAAGTGTTCCGTTTCCTCTCACCAGGCCCCTTTTCTCTGCTCATATCTAGCTAATCTGCCTGCTTTAACAACCTTTAATCTTAGCGTTTAATGAAATTTACAACCCATGGAATTTTAAGTATACTCCACCACCCTCACTCATATAATGGGTTCTTTTGAATAATAAAAGGTGTCCCCAATGTGGCCTCAAGATGAGTGAAGGAGAAAACTGCTGATTTTTTTTTTGCATCACTTTTTCCTTTAATATCACTCAATACTCTCATCAATCCCTTAGAGTCTATTGGAGCGATGATGTCAGGGGTGACAGCAATTTTCTCGAGTTTTGAAACTCCTGGCTAGATGCAAAGTGTAGGGGAGTTGTAAAGAGAAAATTGTTAACTTTGATAGTGGTTTCAGTTCTACGGTGGAGCGATAAAAACAACCAAGGAGAGGAAAACCTATCTCAAAACTGGCTTAATCCCCACAGAAATGTCACCTTCACAAATGAAGTCCAGAGGTAAAGCAAGCCCCGGGCCTCCTCTAGAGGGAGCCGGAACTCCCCTGATCTCTTGTTCTTCCTTCATCTGTGTATTGGCATTGTCAATGGGGTGGGCGGGAGTTCCCTTCGTGGCTCAGTGGTTAACGAATCCGACTAAGAACCATGAGGTGGAGGGTTCGATCCCTGGCCTTGCTCAGTGGGTTAAGGATCCGGCGTTGCCGTGAGCTGTGGTGTAGGTTGCAGACGCAACTCGGATCCTGCGTTGCTGTGGCTGTGGCGAAGGCCGGCGGCTACAGCTTCCGTTAGCCTGGGAACCTCCATATGCTGCAGGTGCGGCTCTACATAAAAAGGCAAAAAGACAAAAAAAAAAAATCAGTGGGGTGGGTGCAGACAGCACAGCAATCACACTTTGCAATGCCACAGGGTGGATCAGTCAAGGAGAGGGGCCACCTGCTCTATGACACGAGCAAAGGTAGAAGAGAGAGAGATCAGGCATGAGGGAAACATTCTTAAAACCACCCCCCCACCGCACCAGCACAGCGTCCAGTGTCCAGTCTAAGGGGCTTTGTAGAGGGAAAATGGGGAATTTTCCTGGATGATCTGGGTAGGGCTAATGTAATCACAAATCCTTATAAGTGGGACCTGAGAGGGTTATGGTCAAAGAGGACATGGGCAGATAGGAATATTAGATGAGAGATACGAAGACGCTACAAGCTGGATTTGAAGATGGCAGGAGAGTCCCCCCAGTGAAAATAAAGATGTTCTCTAAGCTGGAAAAGGCGGTGAAGTGTATTTTGCCCTACGACCTTGAGAAGGCATGGATGCCTGCTGGCACTTTGATTTTAGCCCAGTGAACATGATTTTGAACTTCTCGCTTCCAGAAGAGTAAGATAATAAATCGGTGTTGTTTCAAGCCACTGAGTTTGTGGTAATTTGTCGTAGCAGCAGCAGGAAGCTAATACAGACGTAGTTGATTGGACTGTCTTCACAGCTGCCCGGTTCTGTGGTCCTCATTAGACAAGTGCTTTCGAAACTGTGTATATTCTATTTCGCATTCCTCTCTTCTCACCCCTCCTGGAACCCACTCTATTCCAACTTTTGCCTTCACCCCTCTATCAAAACTGCACTTGACGCTGCGAAGATTATTTGCAAATCCAGTGGTCAATTTTCAGTCTCCTCTTACTACCTCTTTATACCTGGATCATATAAACTGTCGATAATAGGACATTGTACGTACAGTCTGACTCAGAAAACATGTAGATATGCCTTGACTTCTAACAGGCAAAACAGTTCTCAGGGCTTTCTGAACTGCTCTTTGTGGGTAATAATCTTCCAATTTCGCTCGAGGAAAATTTTCCATTTATTTAAGAGATCAACGGATTAATTTTTCAAGAAGGGAAAATGCATCAAAGCCAAGTTTTATTAAACGGATTAATCATAGGTTAGCTCTATTTTCTATTCTTTCCCTTTTATTTTCTAAATGTTTTGTCATTTGTATGTATTATTTTATTATCAGGAAAGACAAGGATACTTATTTGAAGCAATTATTTCACAACATTTTTTCCAAAAGGAAAGGCAAGCTTTCAAAAGTTCAGACACTTCTTTTCAACAGCTCCATCGAGTATGGAAATCCTCTTCACGGCCCTAGAAGCAAGATGTTCTGGGAGAATGCATGGTGAATAACTCCGAGTCAGTATTCTTCAGAATATGGATAGTCAGGGTGGTCAGATGCCCTGGAAAAGAAGGAAGGATATTAATTATACGAAGTCTGTTATATTGTCAAAACAAACATTACTCTGTGGACGCAGTCAGGATGGGCTAAAACTCTAAATTTACAAACACATCCCTCCTTCTGTCCCGATATGCACACATGCAGTCACCTGGTCCAGTGAAAACTGCACCTGCAGACCTAATTCCTGCAGTCGTGTGTAACAGGAACTCCACAGTGACAAGTATTTTGACCCATATTTCAGTTTATAAGAGGGTGCAATAATTGTGACTAAAGTTGGAGGTCATTTCAGCCTAACTTTTGACCCTAACGGATGATAATGACCACAGTTAAGGGATTCCCTGGTTTTTCACACATCTGGTCAACAAAAAACACAGAGTGTCTCCATCAAGGAACTTCTAGTCTACAGTGGAGATTTCACATATGCCTACAAAATGTGGTTACCATCTTCTTAATTTATAATGTATGATAACCCTCGTTATTCATTAATGAGTATTAATACTGTTTTCCTTTTTTTTTTCAGTGTTCTTATTTGTCTTTCTAAATTTGTCCTCTTCAGTTCAATTCAGTAAAGAGTGCTATTCTGAGCTATTCCGTATGCCAGGAGCTGGGCTGTTGGCAGAGCCACAAAGATGAGTAAATCTAGGCCACTCACAGCCTAGATTATGCAGGAGAACATAACTTCATTAAAAAAAGGAGAGGAAGTAACTCTCGCTTTGTTTTTTTCATTTACGACGGCTTTTCTCAGAATCATGATACAGCCTTACAAACAAGAAGGAGTTTTAAGAGTTTTCACTCAAAATGAAATCTTCCTCTAGCACTAATTTGTGCTCTCCTCTCTCTAAACTCCCTGCCAAGCTTCTCTCGGTTTGATTAGTTTTCTTTCTCTTCTGACATGGCCGGCAACAACATGGAATACAATGTCTGTGAAGAAGGCAGAGGCAAAGAAGCCAGGGCTCTCCAGCAGTTCCCATCGGCGTCTCCTGGGGGACAAAGGCAACGCTGGCTACGTCTTGACGCGGGAAGCCGGGGGCCCACGGCGCCCTGTCAGGGTCCATCCCACGGAGGACCAGTCACTCTGGACGGCCAGTTGTGCTCGTGACCCTACTCTAGTCCAGTTTGCTGAGACTGTACGTGTGAGGAAATCATCCTTACCTTGTAACAAGGAAATAAGAGAATGAACAGACAAAATGGGAAGACGTGGATGTTTGCTCACACAAGAAATCCCCGTTAAGGAGAAAAGACGCCAGACTCATAGGGGAGGTGGTGGAAGCAGGGCCACCCTGTGACTTCACAGCTCCTGTGCCCACTGGCCTTCACGGACCCCCTTCTCCACAAAAAATGTTGATGCTAGGAGTTCCCTTCGTGGCGCAGTGGTTAACGAATCCGACTAGGAACCATGAGGTTGCGGGTTCGATCCCTGGCCTTGCTCAGTGGGTTAAGGATCCGGCTTTTCCGTGAGCTGTGGTGTAGGTCGCAGATGTGGCTTAGATCTGGTGTTGCTGTGGCTGTGGCGAAGGCTGGCAGCTACAGCTCCTGTTAGACCCCTAGCCTGGGAACCCCACATGCCACGGGTGCGGCCCTAGATAAGGCAAAAAGACAAAAAATAAAAAATGTTGATGCTGCATTTTGCATTGGGTTATGATGAAAATGAATGCAATCCAGACCGGAATTATTATTTCCCCTGACTTTGAAAAGAAATATAAAACATTTTTCATAGATCTTTAAAGCAGGAGGCACCGCGCCTTCTGTGTCTAACGGGACTGTTGACCCTGAGAGCAAGCACACCAGACGCAGAGGTTAGGGTGTAAAGTAGTGACTTCGCCATGACGGGAACTTGGCTGAGTCCCTTACGGGCTGTCCTGGGCTTGCTCACAGTCCTGGTCGGAGCCTGAGCCCTGGAGGAAACCTCTGGTCTGAGGGCTACCGGAAGCCCCTGGCTCACTCCTGCCCACAAATCGGGGCTGTCTTCCCGGTCAGGGGAGCCTGGCTCCTCGGCTGACTTGCATGAGACGGAAAACGACCCCCCCGTGAGACACAAAGGACAAGAGTCACTTACAATTCAAAACCAGCGTATCTTAAATTTCTGTTGAGGCCATCAATGGCTTTCATGTCTTCTGGAGGCAATTCAAAGTCAAAAACCTGGAAGGAGGGGGAGAATCACATTAACCTCTCCCCCGAGGAGCCGCCGCTCTCCCCTGGGACCTGGGGGACCCTCCCGCGGGATGGGGGCAGGGAGGGGCGCGGGGCAGGCTTGCCCATCCTCAGCGTCCAGGTGCAAAGCCTGGGAACTTTTCCGCTGAGTTTTCCCCCCTCTGCTCTCCCACACCCTCTCCTTCCCTGATCCGTGTCACAAAAGACAGGCTTCCTGTACATAGATCCCAAAGCTTTCTAAGGGAATTGCTTTAGAGAGAAAACAGAAAAATCCCTCTTTTTTCCAGGTAAAGGACAGTTGGACAATCAGGACGTAATACCTGCATTTAACCAAACATTAGATTTTTCCTTCCATCTACCCCCTTCACGCCTTTGTGGAGAAAGTTTTCAAATGCGTTGAAAAGATTAAAGAACACCTAAATCATCAGAAATTCATATTATAATCATGGACTGGGAACCTCAGTTTTATAAAGAAACCAGTTTTCCCCAAAGTGATCTAGCATTTCCTGCAATATGAACCAAAGACTTAAACATTTAGTCTTTGCTGGAAGTTGGTAAAGTGATACAAATTTTATATTTATAGAAAAGACCTGCTAGTCAAAAGCAGCCTTGAAAAAGAAAAATGTCCCATTCTGAAAATCAATACCTATTTTCCAGTACAATAAAACAGTGCAGGAAAGTAAATGGCTAAATAGAAGAAAGAGACAGAAATGTACTTGTTGAGACTTGATCTATGACAGAGTGAACAGTAAAAATCTGTGGCAAAATAGAGATATTTAGATCCGTGTGTATCCATTATTTGGTCATATTAGCAATTTTGTTCCAGATGTATTGAGTAAAATTTAAATGAAAAGACAAACTCTTTTTCACAATAATATTTCTCTGTCCCTTGATCAGCCTGAACTGTAACTTGCGTTGGACAATGAATTTGCTGGAAGTGGTGAGTCTATTTGGAGTCTAGGCATGAAATGAATTTTTCTCCCGCTCACTGCCTTGGGATCATACCACCTGCTGAGGTGAAGACCAAGTGAGTCGCCACGATCCAGCCAATGATATTTGAACCACTCTGTGGAAAAGAGTGTAGGCTCCTTTGACAACAGCCTGATCCACCCTCTAAAGCAGAACTGCCTGCTGCTCCGCATTCAACAGCAAATACCTGAGACCCATCCAAGAACAGAGCAGCACAGGCTAATTGTCAAACCGCAGAATCATGAACTACCTTAACCCTATGTTATTAGGGAGCATTTGCCGTATAGCTATGCCTAACAGTATAATGACGGTCTGCATAAATAAAAAGCCAGACAGCCTAATCCAAGTGGACAAAGACTTGAACATAAACTTCACAAGGGCAGAAAAGTCAAGGAGATTAAACATATGAAAATAAAATGATGCTATTCGGGGAAACGCAGAAAAAAAATGATCTGGAGGTTGAAGATCGCTGCTTTTTTTGTGTGCCCCCCAAAATGCATATGTTGGAAACCCGGCCCCACTGTGATCGAAACAGAAAGTGGAGCCTCTTAGCAGTGATTAGGTCCTGATGAAGGCACCCTCGTGAATGAGACTGAAACTATGTCATATTCAGAAGACACCTGAGAGAGCTCTGTCGCTCCTTCTCCTAAGACACTAGGAGGTGTCTGTGACCTTGAAGACAGCCCTCACCCTGTCAGTCAGCCTGATCTCAGACTTCAAGCTTTTAGACGTGTGAGGAATACTTTTCAGGTGTCCCTAAGCCACCCGATCCGAGGTACTTTTTTTTTATAGCAGCCAAACAGACTAAGAAAATCACATAAAACCATTTCCTCATTTGAGAATGAAGAAAATGAGATGCCATGTGCCCTGAGTGACAGAATAAATTGCAAATATAATGGTGGAGCTAAAATCTGTTTTCTGTCCAGCCTTAATCCTCTCCGGCCGTGTCGCCTCTCCTGTCTCCACAGCAGGAGGAGAAAATCAATAGGAATATGCGTAAGGCATACAGCCTCCGAATCAGAAGGCAGAGCATCTTGGCCCAAAGACAGTGCTGAGAGCTGTGCAGAGAAGGACCCGCGTGAAGGCTCTTACCCAGGAGCCCTCTCCCCACAGCCCCACTCATCACCTGGATGTTCTCTTTGATGCGCCTCTTATTGTAGCTCTTGGCCAGGACCACCACTCCACGCTGCAGCTGGTAGCGAAGAGCGATCAGAGCTGGCGTTTGCTTGTGCTTCTTGGC
>PVHT021183707.1:2560398-2571685 GCA_004024745.2 Catagonus wagneri
GCTCACCTGGTTGCAGACGGGCTTGTACTTGAGCCCCGGCTTGTTCAGGATCCTCTCCAGCTGTTTGTGGTTAAAGTTGGACACTCCGATGGACTTGGTCAGTCCTGCGTCCTTACACTTTTCCAAGGCCTGGGGAGGAAGGGTGGTGAACAACCATTCGTAATGGGCTACAGACCAAAAATAAATGCAGGGGAAAATCTGCTAGAGGGGTCACCTGTCAAGACTTAGCATCGATTATCAAGAAGAAAAAAAGTAACAGATCAAACAGGGGAAGAAGGTCATGACAAAAGAATAAGAATTGCTGTCTCCTTAGAAAATCCCAAGACAGCACACAGCACGTGGAAAGAAAGAGATGGGTCTCTTCATTGTCCCAAGTTCTTCTCCTCTGTCCCTCTCTATAAGCATGTCAGCAACTATTTCCTCCACACCACCGCAGCGTCACAGTCCTTTTGAAGTTCCTGACTTGCCAAATCCACTAGTCCATGGCCCATTCTCAAATGTGGAAGAAATGAAGGATTTCCCCCTCTTCTGTCCACCTCCCCCCACCCCGGACTCTCTCCTGCACGGACTCACCTCCCACGTGCGACAGAGATCCACTGTGTCATATATTATTTTTCCATTTTCATCCATTGGAAGTAATTCCTCCCCTGGCTGCAAGAGAAGCAGTCATTTTAGAGACATCACAAAATAGCTTCCACGTGCTTAGCCAAGCTGCCAGCACCCCTTGAACCAGAACACTAAAACCCCATGAGCTGATATAGCAATATTCTAGATGAAGTTCCCTGGTGGCCTAGCAGTTAAGGACACACCATTATCACTGTAGCAGCTTGGGTCACTGCTATGGCGCAGGTTGGGTCCCTGGCCCAGGAATTTCTGCATACCACAGTGGTGGCCAGAAAAAAATATATATTCCAGATACTGATATTTTCAGAGTGATTTGCATATGGCGTTGAAAGAAATGTCTTCAGGAGGCAGGTTTCCACTAATATCTTACACTTACTATATGTCTTAATAAGTGCAATTTTCTTGCATCCTATGGGAACTATCTGGCTTAAATGTGAATTTTTTCTACCGCATATATGTCCTTCTTGTAAGATGCCTCTACTGTGCGAGGAATGACAGTAAGTTAAGCCTCACTGCTGGCATAAAAAGTGCAGACTTGATCGAGCTCAAGTTCATGTTCCCTCTGAACATCTGATAGCCCAAAGGCAAGCCCGTGAACCAGCAAGGCCCTCTTCGGGTTAATATGAAATGTAGATGATCCAGACATGCTCTCAATTGTTCATGACCATGAGCCTTGAACTGCCCCAAGGCCATTTTTTTTTTTTTTTGGTCATTTTGCCTTTATCTAGAGCCGCACCCGCAGCATATGGAGGTTCCCAGGCTAGGGATCTAACAGGAGCTGTAGCTGCTGGCCTTCGCCGCAGCCACAGCAACGCGGGATCCGAGCCGCGTCTGCAACCTACACCATAGCTCACGGCAACGCCGGATCCTTAACTCACTGAGCAAGGCCAGGGATCGAACCAGCAACCTCATGGTTCTTAGTCGGATTCGTCAACCACTGAGCCACGAAGGGAACTCCGCCCCAAGGCCGTATTTGCCACCAAAGGAAAATGTTCAAATAAAAATAAAGCCAACCAAGAGTAGTACCATAATAAGGGATAGCAAAAGAGGTGACATTTCTGAAGAAATCCTTAAATGTATCCATGGCTGGGACTTCCTATTTACAAAATCCAATTAGCTGTTTTGCACAGGAGAGCATGAGTAGATTTCTGTAACTTAAAATCAAGAGTTGCACATAACCCAGCAGTCAATGCCCAAGTGTAGCCTTTGAAACTCATTGTGAAGATGGCCAACAGTGTAGGCAGTGTCCCCCAAGTCCCTATAAAGGCTGCTACTTTGGACCCACCCAGAGAGGACCCCATAAACTGCGATGAGCACAGCATGTCCATGTCCGTTTCAGGGCCCAGCACCGCTGCACCAGACTCTGTGCTTATGAGACACCAAGAGTCGCAGGCGTCATAATCAGGACCACGGGCTGAACATGCCCATTTTTATCTCCTTAAATTTTTGAGGCAGAGGGTGTGAGACTGTTGAAACCTTTTCTTTTGAGAGCATGGAAAGGAATTAAGGATTCAAAAACCTCAGCGAAAGGATAATCAGAAGTTATGTTATTGCGATCATATTCTATCATGATCATCCCCACATCTCACTAAGGAAAATCTTATTTTGACGATCCATGCAAGCTGATAGACTTTCTGACACAAGATATAAAATAGATGTGATCTCACAAATCGCCAACCTTCATAGCCACTGGAAAATGAATGATGTAGAGATCAACATAGTCCAATTGAAGCTTCTTCAGTGACTTTTCCAAGGCTGGTCGGACCAACTCTGGTCGAAGGCAAGTGAGCCAAAGCTGCAGAGGTTAAAGAACAGAAGCTCTGTTAAATCAGTGCTATAGGTAATTCTGTCTGTCTTGCCTCACTTAATAATGAGACATATGTTCTGGTTAGAAATGGATGACCATGGAGAGAAAGTGCTCCTTTTCCTTTTGAGCTCCCATTTTGATCTAATCTACCCGTGTGAACTTTATTCTTTGATTGAATTCACCATCAGTACCTCATTCACAATGGAAGGAAATGATCCCAGAGATAAAAAGTGCTACCAGATAATTCCCATACTGACCATCCGCGTCATGTTTGATAGCCTTTAAAAGAAGTTCACAAACTTAGTCTACTTCTGTCAAAGAATCAATGCTCTCAGGATTCATTAGCATGTTTTGCATACAATAGGAACAATTGCTTTGAACATGTTAATATGTGCAAAACATAATTCAAGATATTCTGTCTAGGTCTTATGTAATACACATAGCGCCTCATCTACTGTTCTCTCTCTCTTTTTGGTGGAGGTGATAAATGAGATTCAGAATGTGAACAAATTTTAGAAATTTACCCAGTCGGAGAGGAAACCTATAAGCTGATCGCAGTTCTGTTGGATTCATCCACTCATACTAGATCATATTGCTCTGGTCTGGGCTCAGAGAAGTAAAGGGACTTGACTGTAAAAATACAATTTTAACGCAGCGAAAAAAAAAGTCGTCGTCACTCTCTTTTTTTGGTGGGAGAGGAGACTACTAAATGTAGTATACAATCATTTGTGATGGAACAAACTGGAGGATAACGTGAACAAAAGAATATGTATAGCTGGGTGGCTTTGCTGTACAGCAGAAGTTGATGGAACATTTTAAGTCAGGTATAATAAAAAGTTAAAAATCAAAATAAATAAATAAATAGTCACTTTTAAAAATAAATAAATTTAATATATAAATATGCGTGAAAAATCAATAAGCACAGTTCACCGAACAACTACGGATCTTACTATATAGGTGTCACTGCTTACAATCCCATTTCACATACGTGCGTGTGCACACACACACACACACACACACCACACACCTTGGAAGTGTAGAATATGTCTTCTCTCCTCACAGTGCCATCTGCAATCTTGCTTCGAATGGCCTGTCCAACCTGCTCTTCATTTTGGTATAAATAAGCGCAGTCGATATGGCGGAAGCCAACTTCTATGGCGTACTTGGTGGCCTCCAGAGCTTCGCTCTTAGGAACCTACATGAAGCACAAAGGTAGGGGCTGGGTACCCACACGTTTCAGAGGTTTCTAAGGCTCAACTTTGATCTTTCTAACAATCAGATTTTCTTCGTGCCTCAGGTTAGTTCTGCACCTGTGATGATGAACCCATAACAGTGTCCCAGAACTTTCCCGGGAAGTAATTAAAGTTGGACATGCAGGAATCCTTTGCATCCCAGGTAATCACAGATTGACTGCTGACATCAGAGGTCCCCAAGATCACCTCTAGGTCCAGTGATTCCCTGGAAGAACTCACAAAACTCAGATTAAAGTTGCAGTCCTGGATATGATTTCTATTGTGAGATGTTTAAGCAAAATCAGTAAAGGGATAAGGAGCAAGGGACAAAGCATCAAGAAACAAGGGAAAGGCTTCTAAGCATCCTCTCTCTACCCAGATCATCACATGGATTACACCAAAGAAAACTGCATCTACTCAAGGTGTATAATGTGATGTTTTCTTCTATTTATCCCCTGAGAAATGATTACCAGCATCAAGGTAATTAATATATCCATCACCTCACATAGCTAACAATGGGGGGGGGGTGAGAACAGTTTAGATCTAATCTCTTAGCAAATCTCAAGATAACAACCCATCATTACTAACTACAGTCGCCATACTGCATGTTAGGTCTCAAGAATGTGTTCATCTTGGAGTTCCCATTGTGGCTCAGTGGTTAACAAATCCGACTAGGAACCATGAGGTTGATCCCTGGCATCACTAAGTGGGTTAAGGATCCGGCGTTGCCGTGTGGTGTAGGTCGCAGACGCTGCTCGAATCCCGCATTGCTGTGGCTGTGGCGTTGGCCGGCGGCTACAGCTCCAGTTAGACCCCTAACCTAGGAACCTCATATGCCGCGAATGCGGCCCTAGATAAGGCAAAAAGACAAAAAAAAAAAGAATGTGTTCATCTTATAACTGATATTGACTAACCTCTTGCCATTTTTCCCAACCTTGTCCCTGGATTCCAACCACCATATCTCTGCTCTCTGCTTCTATGAGTCTGATTTTTTTTTTTTTTTTTTAGATTCCATCTATAAAGAAATCATGCAGTATTTGTCTTTCTGTGTCGGGCTTATTTCACTTAGCTTAATGTTCTCCAGGATCCTCTGTGTTGTAGCAAATGGCAGGATTAAGTTATTTTTTAAGGCCAAATAATATTCCACATATTTTATATAATTCAGAATCTTTTCTTTTTCAGGGCAGTAGATACTCGGTCTAACTGCCCCTGTTGGGTCTGGTCATGGTTTTTCTTAAACGTACAGGCATTTGGAGGCTTAGCAAGGAAGGAATCCCGGCGAGCTTCAGGGTTACCCTAGACTTTCCCATCCCTTCAGTCCACGCTGCACCAAAGTAAACAAGCTCTGTGTTCTTTCTCCAAAACGTCTCTGAATATTTCCTTGTTTTACGTATGGGAAAAGGGAGCCTCCACGTTTAAGGACCAGTCCTTGTCACAAATACTCTAAAGACAAGATGGACAGCAAAATTTCTTCCAGTCTAGCGACTTGTTCACTAGCTCTTCATATGTCCAACTGCTGAAGACTATACTTCAATAAAAATACATTTCAAAAACCAAGCATGGAAATCTCTTTTTTTTGTTGTTGTCTTTTTGTCTATTCTAGGGCCACACCCGTGGCATACGGAGGTTCCCAGGCTAGGGGTCAGATCGAAGCTACAGCTATCAGCCTACACCACAGTCACAGAAACGCGGGATCCAAGTCGCGTCTGTGACCTACACCACAGCTCACGGCAACGCCGGATCCTTAACCCACTGAGCGAGACCAGGGATCGAACCCACAACCTCATGGTTTCTAGTCGGATTCGTTAACCACTGAGCCACGACGGGAACTCCGAAGCATGGAAATCTTGCCCTGTAAGATTCTGGCTTATATCCTCAGATAATATTGTATTTTCCCTTAGAATAAGTTTCCAGGCAGAATCATGTAAAAGGCAAAACACAGCTGGCGTATTTCTTGCCTGGCACTCAGCAGACACCCCACAGTAGAAGAGCAGTTCTTTGCCATTATTTTTCATTCACCTCATCTTCAGGATCTTTTATGTCAAATATTTCCCCAGGTATGCCTTTTTGGGAGGAGGAAAGAATTGAACTGATGATATATGCAGAAAACCCACTCCGATTGCTGTCCCCTTCAAAGCAAAGCTCTTGGTCACTGAGTTTCACGTCTGCCAAGATGGGAAAGAGCTAGAAGCTGGAGGGAGCCCAGAGTAACCCGCAGGTGACTACGAGATCAGACTCTGATGCGGAGTGAAGGCTGAACACTTGCCCCCGTCACGGAATGGTTCCGCCTGGGTCCGAGAACAAGCGTGCCTCCCGGAGTCCCACAGGAACTCAAGGAACTGACCACCCAGGTCGCTTCCACTCATGTGACAACCCGAAGGCCATGAAGATTTACCTCTTCAGGCGCGAAGGTGCCAAATCCCAGGACAGGAATCAGGTGACCGTCATTAAGCTCCAGGCGCTGGCTTTTGGGGTCCATCGCCTGCTGTGCCTCTGACGAAGCAGACACGCACTTTGCCCTCCGGCTTCACAGCTTATGAAGTGTGGGAAGGTGACAGCCCAGCCGCACTGGCCAGTGTTAGCGGACCTGATGTAGGAGGAGTAAGAGCAAAGCAGTGCCCACGCGGTAAGGAGAGAAATGAAGCCAGTTAACTTTTTTTTTATTATCAGAAAACCCTTAAGTATTATGTAATGATTGATTCACTGAACAATTATTGACCAGATGTTAGACTACAAACCTCCACATGCCAAGCCTTTGCTTTTTTTCTAATTACGAAAGCCTATCTTGATCAAATATCAGTTGAAACGATAAACAATCTTAGGGTACTTACACACACATGAATCCCACAAGAAGTGATTAATAAGCATTTTTCAAAATGTTAATCCTTGATAAAGAAAACTTCAAATGAAAATGAAATTTCCTCCTTTTTTTTTTCCTTTTTAGGGCCGCATCTAAGGCATATGGAAGTTCCCAGGATAGGAGTCGAATAGGAGCTGTAGCTGCTGGCCTACACCATAGCCTCAGCGACGCCGGACCCGAGATACATCTACAACCTACGCAGCAGCTCTCAGCAACACTGGACCCTTAACCCACTGAGCGAGGACAGGGATCGAACCAGCATCCTCGTGGACACTAGGCGGGTTCTTAACCTACCGAGCCACCACAGGAACTCCATAAATTTGCCTTTTTACCCTTCCCACTAGCAAAATTATTTTGCTTAATGACCCAACAGGGGTGAAGTCTGAAAAGCATATCAATTCCAGATATTCTGGCAGAGTGCTTGTTGAGGCTTAATTATTAATAGTTTTTGGAACTCATTTGCAATATGTAAACAGACTTGTACAGTGTGTATCCATTTGACCTACTTATATAACTTTTAGAAAATGATAATAAAATCGATGATAAGCATTTTATGTAATTTATCATCTTGCTCAGTAAAAAACTTGGAACTAGTTAAAATGTAATAAATTTGAGAAGCGGTAAGGAAATTATGATGTATTGATACAATGAAATGCTGTGAAGACAATTAAAATTTAACATGTAGAGTGATGTCAGCAAAATGATGAGCTAGGAAAGGCTGAGCTCTCTCTTAGAAACTAGGTTTCTAAGCCAGAAACTAGGTTTCTTGAAAAACCTCTTGGCATTTTGGAAAACATCAAACAAAAATCTACAGCAACAAAGTGAACACCCGATTAGGAAAAATCCAGAACAAGATGGAAGGACATTTCACGGTGTTTTCACTCACCCTTACCTGCGCCCTGACTACAGGGCGGTCCTGGCCTGGAAAGGACACAGCTCAGCTCCCAGCTACTCCCCTCAAAACAGCAGGATCGCAGAAAATCTTATCTGCAATGTTACAGCCTATCTGGGGACTGCCTGCACTAGTGTCTGTTTCGCCTAACACAAAGCTTCAACTGAAGGGCAGCTGGAATGGCTCGTTACAGCTGCAGGCAGATTCTACATGGACAGACACCAGGGGCGGGGGATTAAGGGTCGAGATCTAGAATAGATTAATAAAACCCTGTGTAGGACTGGGGTGTGTACAGGGAGGATATCAAGGCATTCAAAAAGAAGACGTGACCATGGGCATTAAAAAGCCTCCCAAAAAAGGGGGGAATTACCATTGCGGCACAGCAGAAACGAATCCGACTCATATCCATGAGGATGCAGGTTTGATCCCGGGCCTCGATCAGTGGGAGGGGGATTCCGTGTTGCCGTGAGCTGTGGTGTAGGTCGCAGACACGGCTCGGATCCTGCATTGCTGTGGCTGTGGCAGCGGCTGGCAGCTGTTGCTCCAATTCGACCACTAGCCTGGGAACCTCCAAATGCCGTGGGTATGACCCTAAAACACACACACACACACACACACACACACACACAAATTTTTAAATCAATAAATAAAAAGCCACACACAGACCAGGCAAGATGTAATCTCAGAAAACATAAATGAGTTAGCCCTATCCCAAGACTGGGAGCGTGCCAAGGTGACTGCAGGGCGGTCATGTCCTGGAGCAAGTCTGCAGACTGGGCATTCTGTCATAATTTCAAGTGCTCAATTTTAAACATACACACATACACCCAGGAAGAGAAGGAAGGAAGGAAGGAGGGAAGGAAGGAAGGGGAGAGAGAGAGAGAAGGAAGGAAGGAAGGAAGGAAGGAAGGAAGGAAGGAAGGAAGGAAGGAAGGAAGGAGAGAGAGAGAAAGAAGGAAGGAAGGAAGGAAGGAAAGATAGAAAGAGAAAGAAGGAAGGAAGGAAAGAAAGAAAGACAGAGAAAGAAGGAAGGAAGGAAAGAAAGAATGAAAGAAGGAAAGAAGGAAGGAAGGAAAGATAGAAAGAGAAAGAAGGAAGGAAGGAAAGAAAGAAAGACAGAGAAAGAAGGAAGGAAGGAAAGAAAGAAAGAAAGAGAGAGAGAAAGGAAGGGAGGAAGAGAAAGAAAACACGGTTGGCAAAGGAAGAATGAACTGGCAGAAACTCTTCTGAACAGCCGCAGGCAGTACGCAGGTACACAGTGAGTTTTAAAACAACACCTGGATGGTGATGGCAGAGTAAGAGGACACTGAGCTCTGAACACCTCAAAATGACATCTACGTATGGGGTGATCATCACTGAAAACACGCGGCATGCTGGCGGGAAGCTTCCTAACAGCCAAGACCGCAGCTAAATGACCGCACAGCGTCGGGTGCGAGGGAAGAGAAGATCAGGCCCCACAGAGAAGAGGGGGAATCACTGGGGCTCAGAGACCCGCCCTGGACACTGAGCGGTTCAAACCGCACCCTGGGCACCGCAGCCGAAGGCCCAACACCGGCTGTCGAGACCCGTAGTGGTTTGAAAACCAGTGGGACTAAGAGGAGGGCTGTCAGAAACCCAGACGCTGCCCTCGCGAAGCCAGTGCCCGCTTGCTGCCTCTAGGAAGAAGGCAGAGGAAGCAGTCTGAAAGAGCCCAGGACCCAGGTCGGCCTCCTGTGACAGCCCCAGTGTGCACATGGCCCAGGCCAAATGCCCAAAAGTGAGTCAGGAGGACAGTTTTATTACAAGTAAGCCTTCCTCTCTGACACAAGTAAATAATGGCTTTACTTTCCCCTCACTCATTCTCTAAAAGGTACCTGTCAGTGTATACAGAATAACAAATATTTGCTCATCAAAGGTACACTGACATGGTTTTTTTAAATAATAAAAATAATAAAGTTGTCTCTGGGAAGCAGTATTTTTTTGCTTTGTGAATTCTCCATGGTGTGAGTGGGGTGATATTGCGTTCTGCGTGAACAAGACTGCACTTGGAGTTTCCATCGCGGTGCAGTGGAAACGAATCCGACAAGGAACCATGAGGTGGCGGGTTCGCTCAGTGGGTTAAGGATCCGGTGTTCCCGTGGCTGTGGTGTAGGCCGGCAGCTGCAGCTCTGATTCGACCCCTAGCCTGGGAACCTCCATATGCCAAGAGTGCAGCCCTAAAAAGCAAGAAAAAAAACTAGAGTGCACTTGAGCTTGACCGAGGTTTGTGGTTGGGGCCGTGCTGACGGATGGTCGGGATGCTTTGCTTTGGAAGGTGCCCGGGAGGGGTTTTTGGGGGAAGAGAACAGAGACACGTAAGTGGTTTCAACTTTTGTGTTTGATGAAATTTGTAACCGTAGCTTTTTAAGTAAAATTCACTTCCCTAGCTGTTGTTTCATGGTGGCAGTTCTGTTAAAAGAATAAAACGTCTCCCAAATGTGGCTTCGACAAGAGTGAAGGAGAAATGACGATCTGGGGCATCATTTTTAACTTAATATACTCAAACTACCCCCAGACCCCATTAAATCCCGCTAGAGTCGTGATTCCGAAGGTGACTCGGCAGCCTTATCAGGTTCTGAAAAGTCCTGCCCAGGTGAAAGAGCCAGGGAAGCTGTAAAGGAAAAGTGGCCGGTGTTAAAAGCTGTTTCCGTTCCAAAGGTGAGCGATAAAAACAACCCAGTCAAGAACACCTATCTGGAAATTGGCTTAATCCCCACAGAAATGTGTGCCCGCCCCGACACCAACACGGGAGCTAAGGCGGGCCCTGCGTGTGGTCCGTGCGAGGCCGGGGCCTTCTTCTTCTTCGTGTGTTGGCTTCATCCTTGGGACGCGTGCAGACATCACAGCCGTCACACAGCGCCCTGCTGCGCCAGTCCAAGGAGAGGGGCCACCTGCCTTGAGAAGTGAGGGAAAGCAAAAGAGAGGGAGACCAGAAGTGAGCAAACTCCCTCAGAACCAGCCCCACCCACCCCGGCACAGTTCCTCCAAGGCTCACTGGCCAGGACTGGACACAGTCCAAGGCAATCACATGACAAAAGAAATGGAATTAACACCAAGGCGAGGAAACTAAACAGATCAACAGTATTTGTTGGGAAGGCAAATACCTTGACACTGAAACCACAGTGAGAACATCTTGGTCTTTAGTGCGAGGTGTGTAACCGTGGACACACTTAAAACTGCTTCCTGAGCTTTGTTTTTTTTTTTTAATCTTTATTTATTTTTTTTCAGGTTAACAATGAATTTTATTTCAGTTATAGGTGTACAAAGATCATAAGTCAATACGATAGATTTTGTGTCCCAAACGCACAGTGCATCCCCCCACCCCCGAGATTGTCTTATTTGAAAAACCAAGGTTTTCCAAAATCTGTGAGTCATTGTCTGTTCTTCAAAGAAGTTCATTGTGTCTCTTTAGTTTCCACATGTAAGCGGTAGCATTGGGTGTTGCTGTCTAATTGTCTGACTGGTTTCACTTCGTATGATAATTTCTACGTTCATCCATGTTGCTATAAATGTTGTTATTCCGTTCCTTTTAATGGCTGAGTAATATTCCATTGTGTGTATGTACCATATCTTCTCTATCCAATTCTCTGTCCATGGGCATTTAGGTTGTTTCCATGACCTGGCTTCTTCCCTCCCTAGCTGCTTTAGATGTAATGTTAGGTTGTTTATTTGAGCTTTTTCTTGTTTCCTGAGGTTGGCTTGTATTGCTATATACTTTCCTCTTAGCGCTGCTTTTGCTGAATCCCAGAGGTTTTGGAGTGTCGTGTCTTTGTTGTCATTTGCTTCTAGGTATTTTTTAATTTCCTCTTTGATTTCTTCAGTGATCCATTGGTTGTTTTCTTGTTTTTGTATCC
>PVHT021183707.1:2574780-2596981 GCA_004024745.2 Catagonus wagneri
TGCCTCCTGTATTCTATTGTTGGCTGCTTCTAATGAATTTTTTATTTCAGTTATTGTATTTTGCATCTCTTCTTGTTTAATTTTTACAGCTTGTATTTCTCTGCTCAGTGTTTCCTGTAAATGATCAATCTTTGCCTCCAGTCTATTTCCAATGCCTTGCATCATCTTCAGCATCAACAGTCTAAAGTCTCTTTCTGAGGCTGGTAATCTCTTCATCACTGAGCTGTTTTTCTGGGCTTTTCTCTTTCTCCCTTATCTGGGTTAGAGTTTTCTGTCTTTTCATTTTTATAGGTTTTTGGTGTGGTGACCTTTTTGCCAACAATAGAGTGGTAGCCTCTCTTAGTTCTGGCGTTTGCCTCCCCTGTGGCTAAAGTTGGTATGGAGGGGGCTTGCTGTAGGCTTCCCGATGGGAGGGACTGATGCCTGTCCACTGGTAGGTGGGGTTGATTCTTATCCCTCTGATGGGTGGGGCTTTGTCTCTGGATGAGATTAGAGGCTGGCTGTGTGCCTGAAGGGTCTTTAGGCAGCCTGTTTACTGATGGGTGGGGCTGTGATCCCACCTGGGTTATTGTTTGGCCTGGGGCTTCTCAGCATTGATGGGAAGGACCAGGTTTTCCCAGAAATGGCCACCTCCAGAGAAATGCAGGCTGATGAATGTTCCCGAGAGCTTCGCCTCCAATGTCCTTCCCCCACAACAAACCACAGTCACGCCTATTTTCCCAGGAGATCCTCCAAGAATTGCAGTCAGGTTCCACCCGGATTCCTATGGAGACTGCTTTGCCCTGGGACCCAGTGCACGTGAAAGTCTGTGTGTGCCTTTCAAGGATGGGGTCTCTGTTTCCCCCAGTCCTGTGGAGCTCCTACACACAGGCCCTTTTGGCCTTCAATGCCAGATGCTCCGGGGGCTCTTTCTCCCTGTGCCCGATCCCCAGGCGTGGGGTTTTGACGTGGGGCTCAGAACTCTCAGTCCTGTAGCTAAGTCTCTGTGATGCAGTTACTTTCCAGTCTGTGGGTCTTCCCACCTGGGAGGTATGGGGTTGCTTCTATCGCGTAATCGCCCCTCCTACCTCTTGATATGGTCTCCTCTTTGTCTTCTGGAGTAGAATATCTTTTTTGGAAGTTTACAGTCCAGTTGGTTGAAGGCTGCTCAGCATTTGGTTGTAGTTTTGTTGTTTTTGGGGAGAGAAGTTGAGCTCCAATCCTTCTATTCCGCCATCTTAATCCAGTCTCCTTCCTGAGCTTTGAAAACATGGTGCTAAGTATGCTTTCCTGCAAAGCCAATGAATCTGAATCTCTAGTGGCGTGGGGTCTAGCTTTAGAGACAAGGATCCACAGGACAGAAGCAGAGCGATTATCTTGGTTGCAGAGATCTTTGTCCTTGAGGGCACAAGAGCACATTGAAAAGTGCGAGAGCCAGGAGGCCTCACTGCCAGCAAATCTTTGAAGGAGCTATGTGGAGAGAATGAGTGGAGTCTACTAAACGTCAGCTGGATTTGTTATTTAACATAACCTGAATATGTAAACTTCTGTGGGAATTGAGACGATGCAAATGGCATAGACTCACTGACTACAACTGTTGAATCAAGAACTTGACAGACTGAGGTTTAACAGAGACCACAGAGTCAAAGAATCGATCAGTGCAGAATATTTTAAAGTTAACATTTCATAGATGGAGTTTCCGTTGTGGCACAGTGGAAATGAATCCGACTAGGAACTATGAGGTTGCAGGTTTGATCCCTGGTCTTGTTCACTGGGTTACGGATCTGGCATTGCTGTGAGTTGTGGTGTAGTTTACAGACACAGCTCAGATTCTGCATTGCTGTGGCTGTGGTGTAGGCTGGTAGCTGTAGTTCCAATTGGACCCCTAGCCTGGGAACCTCCATATGCCACGGGTGCAGCCCTAAAAAGCAAAAAAAATAAAATAAAAATAAACATAAAGATTTCATAGATGAAGCAGTTACAAGTGGCAGCCCTGGAATCAGTACCTGGTGTAGTCTAGCCACAAGGAGAAACTCTCTGGAGCTGAGGACCTCAAAAACTGAGAAACTTGAGCTGTGTCCATGAACATGCTGCTGTCCACATGTCCTGGGAAGGAATTATAAACTAAGAGCATAAAGGGAGCGTATCAGAGAGTGGTTAACACAAAAAAGTCCAGGATGTCAGTCTTAAGAATTTTTTTAGTTAATGTGGATTTCACTTGTTATCCAAGATGAAAGTCTAATGACTCAGAACTTAGCCCCTGGTGATATAATTATTCCTATCTGAAAGTTTAGGGGACTAAGCCTTAGTTGCCCAAGGTAATTACAAAGATATGCAGCTGTCTGAATAATGATCCATAAGATCTCCATGCCCCGACCTCTGAAACCTGTGTATATGCCACTCTTCGTGGTCAAAGGGACTTTGTAGAGGTGATGAAGATGATGAGATGAGAGATTCTCCTGGATTATCAGGGTAGGGCTAATATAATCACAAAGTCCTTATAGTGGGACCTGGGAAGGTTACAGGCCAAGAGGAGGTAAGATGGTAGATAGGACCATCGTACGAGAGATTTGGAAAATGCTATGCCGTTGGCTTTGAAGATGGCAGGAGAGTCCCAAGGTGAAAACAGAGAGAGAGGGCAACGAAATGGACTTCCCCTAGGACCTCGAGAAGGAATGCATGCCTGCTGGCACTTCGATTTTAGCCACTGTACATGATTTTGAAATTCTCACTTCCAGGAGTGTAAGATAATAAATGGGTGTTGTTTCAAGCCACTGAGTTTGTGGTGATTTGTTGTAGCAGCAGCAGGAAACTCATACAGATGTGGTTCCAGTCGTTCCCCCTCCCCTCTCCTGCATCTTAGATCTTCCTCCCTCTGCTGGATTGCTCTTCAGAGCCCTGAAGCTGTTACCTTGCCATCACAGGACAGCGTCACTTGATTCCACTGAGTTCTTCAGCAGCTGCCCCATTCTGTGACCCTCATTAGAGCCAGTGATTTGAAAACTGCGTGTATTCTGTCTCCCGTTCCTCTCTTCTCACCCTTTCTTGAACCCACCCTGGTCAGGCTTTTGCCTTCACCCCTCTGTCAAAACTGCACCGGACCTTGTGAAGGTTATTTACAAGTCCAATGGTCAATTTTCAGTCTTCTCTTACTTGTCCAGTTGGAAGCACCGGACCCTTTTCCTCTTGAAGAAATCCGCTCACTTTCCTCTTAAGACAAAGCCATTCCGCGGCCGCCCAGACCTCACCAGCTTCTCCTCCTCAGCCTCCTTTGCTGGGCCCTCCACTTTCTATTTTCACCAGCTTTGTAATGATGGCCCCTCGTGGAGCTGACTTCCTTGTCTGCACGCATTCACTCATGTAATATTGTATGGAATTATTTGCTTTGTGATTTTAAGGGTCAGCTGTACTCTGACAAACCCCAAATGTACATATTTGATCTAGATATCTTCTCATACATAAGCCCACATGCATATAACTGGGCTCATAATCTTCCCCCAGCATTTTGCTCCCCCACATATCATCTCCAGCTAACAAAATGGTATCTCTTTTCTCCTGTTCCTTAACCAAAATTTTCTAGAGTCAACCCTAAATTCCCCTTTCCTTTCACCACACATCAAAAGTGTTAGAAAGCCTCATTGACTCTACCCTTAAAATACATCCATATTCTAAAAACTTCCTACCACCTTTCCTGATCATTCTGGGGTTCAGGCCAACAACATCTCTTAACTGGGTTTTTGTTCAGGGCCCTAAAAGAGGGCTCTTTTCCCTCTTTTTCTTCTCAAGATAACACCCAGAGTGATTTTTTTTAAACACGTGTGCCCGTGTAACTACTCTGCTCAAAATATGTGCTATTATTCTCCTTTTTCTCAGCATAAAAGTCCTTTCAAAATCCTACGTGACAGAGACAGCCTTGCCCACTGGCTATCTGGTCTGTAATTTCAACTTCTTTCTCTCTCCCTCACTCATCTTCACCCACATTAGCCTACGTGCAGTCACTTAAATGTCAGAGGACCTTTCTTCCTGACCTTAGCATTTTCTGTTCCATGTTCTAGGTGTCCACAGAGCTCACTGTTTTGCCTTCATTTTTGCTCATGACTAAGCTCAGTGGCCATCTTAAAGCAACACCCATATAATATATAAGAACCAATCAAAATGCTAAGCATAGACACATGATTAAGCAATTAAATAAAGTGATAAGATGTACTGCTTTATATAAGAAAAATATACTGGACTTTGAAAAACAATTTTGTTGGCTTACAAAGGTACCAAAATCAGTAAGAAGTATACAACTTGTGTGTCGAAGATGATTTCGATTTGTGACTGAGCATGCACGCATTTCCGAAAGAACACCATAAAGGAGCCTGCACCAAAGTTAAGTATTATTAAGCAGGTCAGTCACAGGTTAGCTTTATTTTCTCTCCTTTGCCTTTCATTTTCTAAATTTTCTGTATTTTTTTGTGTTCTTTGAATTATCGGGAAAAACCAGTATCCTTGTATTGAAGACTTTATTTCATAAAGCATTTTCTTTTTAGAGGAAAGGCAAGCTTTCAGAAGTTCAGACATTTATTTTATTAAACACCCCCTACCAAGTACAGAAACGCTCTTCACAGCCCTAGAAGCAAGAGGTTTCGGTAGAATGCATGCCGGAGAGCTCCCCCTCAATACTCTTCAGAATACGGGTAGTAAGGATGATCAACGGCACTGAAAGAGAAAAGGGATATTGATTTATGAACCTGCCACGCTGGCACAGAGAGGGTTAAAACTCTAAACTGACAAACACACCCCTCCTTCTACCCCGATATACATATACGCAGTCACCCGGTCCAGGTGCGAAGCGTACCGCGTGCCCAGTTGCCACAGTCACGGGTAAGACGAACTCCACAAAGATGACCAGTTTGTTGAGGCAGATTACAGTGTATAAGAGGGTGCGAGAACTATGGCTAAAGCCGGAGGCCACTTCAGCCCCAGGTGGAATTTTTGACCCTGGAGGATGATCTTCATAGTTAAGGAATTGCCTGCTTTTTGTCATATATCTTATTCAACCAAAAAAATATACTGAGCGCCCCCCCCAAAAAAAAAAAAAACTACAGGGTGCCTCCTTTAAACCACCTCTAATCAGTTCAGGAGGTTTCACGGACTCATAAATGATCACACCTGCAAAACAGGGTTGCCGTTCTCTTGATTTATAATGTATGAGAATACTTGTTAATCACCAGTTAGTATTACTGCTGTTTTCCTTTACGCTATGTTCTTGTTTTTCTTTCGAAATTGGTCCTTTTCAATTCAATTCGTTAAAGAAGGTCATTCTGAGCTATTCCGTGTGCCAAGAGCTGTGCTGTTGACGGAAGCCCACACAGATAAAGTCTAGGCACCCATAGCCTGATGAAGGACTTTGAGTACAGAAAAGTCAGTTTTCATCTTTTTTCATTTATAATATCTTTTCTCGGAATCATGATACAGCTTGACAAACAAGAAGGAGAGTTCTGACATATTTCACTTGAAACTTCATATTCGTTTCATCACTAATATGTCACCCCGTCTCTAAACTCGCTTCCAAACTTCTCGGTTTGATTAGTCTTCCTTTCTTCAATCCTGACATCTTCCTGCAGTAACTATACACAGAATTCCAAGTCTGAGAAGAAGCCAGAGTCAAGGAGGGAGGGGCTCCCCGGGGGGGGTGAACTCCTGCTGGATGGACGAAGGCAACACTGGGCTACGTCTCGACCCAGGAAACCAGAGATCCAGAGAATCTCATCTGGGTGTACCCTGCTGAGGACCCAGCAGTCACCCACGGCAGTTCGTAATCTTTTTGCAAGTCATTTCTTGAGATTATAACAATAAGGAAATGGAGTTGTGATAGGGAAAAAAGGTCAGAGAACAGATAAACTGGGAAGAAATCCATGGTGTCTTGGCAAAGAAGTGCCCGTTAAGGTGAAAAGCCACCCTACATGTAAGGGAGTGGGTGGAAGCAGGGCCACCCTGCGACTTCACAGCACCTATGCACACTGGCCTCCATGGACCCCTGCTCCACAAAAACGTATTGACGCTACATTTTGCAATTGTGTTAGGGTGAAAATGAATGCAATCCAGGCTGGATTCATTATTATCTAGTCATGGACAATATGATCATTTTTTCTCCTGATTTTAAAAAGAACTAAAAATGAAACATTTTCATAGATCCTGAAAGAAGAGTGGGCAGGAGGCACCACGCCTTCTGTGTCTAACGGGACTGTTGACCCTGAGAGCAAGCACACCAGACGCAGAGGTTAGGGTGTAAAGTAGTGACTTCGCCGTGACGGGAACTTGGCTGAGTCCCTTACGGGCTGTCCTGGGCTTGCTCACAGTCCTGGTCGGAGCCTGAGCCCTGGAGGAAACCTCTGGTCTGAGGGCTACAGGAAGCCCCTGGCTCACTCCTGCCCACAAATCGGGGCTGTCTTCCCGGTCAGGGGAGCCTGGCTCCTCCGCTGACTTGCATGAGACGGAAAACGACCCCCCGTGAGACACAAAGGACAAGAGTCACTTACAAGAGTAACTTAAAGTATCTTAAATTTCTGTTGAGGCCATCGATGGCTTTCATGTCTTCTGGAGGCAATTCAAAGTCAAAAACCTGGAAGGAGGGGGAGAATCACATTAACCTCTCCCCCGAGGAGCCGCCGCTCTCCCCTGGGACCTGGGGGACCCTCCCGCGGGATGGGGGCAGGGAGGGGCGCGGGGCAGGCTTGCCCATCCTCAGCGTCCAGGTGCAAAGCCTGGGAACTTTTCCGCTGAGTTTTCCCCCCTCTGCTCTCCCACACCCTCTCCTTCCCTGATCCGTGTCACAAAAGACAGGCTTCCTGTGCATAGATCCCAAAGCTTTAGACAGAGAACAGAAAGATCCTTTTTTTTTTTTATCAAATAAAGGGAAAGGGAGATCATACCTGCGTTTAACTAAACATTAGACAGAGCTTTCCTTCCCCACCAGCCCTTAGAATTCAGCAGAGCCCTGACCTTAAGCAACTATTGGAAGGAAGGTCAGTCTCCCTGCAAGACCTCTCCAAGGACCTACTGAGCCTGGGAGAGCTTTCCCGGACCCACCTCCTCCTCCTCCCACTCTGCCGAATACCATTCTCCTTCCAGCTGTGTTTACTCTTGTCCGTAACAGGAAAAATATTTCCAATTGTTCCTTCAAACACTTGTAGATCTTACATTCAGAGAGTTCTGCCTTTTGAATAAAATCTCTCCTACTTGCTTCCAGTTTTTATTGATTGACTGATGGATGGATGGATGGATGGATGGATGGATGGATGGATTTTCTTTTTAGGGCCACACCCGTGGGTATATGGAAGTTCCCAGGCTAGGGGCAGAATCAGATCTGTAGCCACCAGCCAACACCACAGCCGTAGCAACAGGGATCCGAGCTGTGTCTGAGACCTCTACCATAGCTCACCGCAACGCTGGATCTGTAACCCATTTAGAGAAGCCAAGGATTGACCCTGAGTCCTCATGGATCCTAGTTGGGTTCATTACCACTGAGCCATGATGGGAACTCTCCCAGTTTGTTTTTATTTGGCAATACATTGCCCCTAATGGAGAGTCCATTAACATAGCAATGCAGATAGATCTTTGGTAAGATATGTTAAAGAAGTCTTATTATTTTATCCAGGGGGGCAATTTCATGGAAAACTTAGCGCCTTTATCTATTTATTTCTCTCTCTCTCTCCCCACCCCCCCCCACCCTCTCACTCTCATCTATCTATCCATTTGTCACTCATCTTAACATTACTCCAGAAGTGACATGTTTGTCTTGGGGGTATGTATTAACATGCCGAGTTGAATTGAGTAGTCAGATCAAATGGAGTTTTTAATTGATTGGTTTAACAATGATGTTCAGATTTGCCTACTCAATATTTTCAGATATTGAATGAACCAAATCTACGGCTTCATGGTTTTGGAGAAAAGACATTACCAATAACATGCCCCAAATGTTAGCCTTTGCAAATATTAAATGTATGATGAAATTTTTAGCTTTAAAAGGTTTTGAACTCTGTCTTTAAAAGGTATAGAACTTATTTTTCATCATTCCCATAAGTGTCAGAACGAAGTAAGTTGAAAACCACTGATTGGCCTAAGGGACCGGGAAATATATGAAGGCGGGCGTTAGGGAAAAGCTCTACTGTTAATTTGTTAACTTGGTCTCCCCATCAACTTAAATCTACTTCTCACCTCCCAGAGTTCTCCTGCGGGAAAGGTGCTAAAAGATGACCCAGGAGTCACTCCAATTAGGAGTCTCACAGTCCAGAGGGCATCCTGACATACAACCAGCAACTTTAGCTCAATAAGGGAAAAATCTCACTGACAGAGCCTTGCCAAGTGCTACGGTGGTCAGTGACTCTGCTGGGGTGTCCCGATGGTTTAACAAAGCGATGGTTTAACTCTCTTTGGATCTGATACTGAAATACAGATAGAGCAGGTAAAGGAGAGGACCAGGGTCTTACAAGTTCTTTCCCGCCTGGAGGGACTCTTAAAACCGAAGAAAAACCAGAGATGAAGTGTGCTCAGCGTCATGCGACTAGGAGGTGGCAAAGCCAAGCCTTAAGGATGTACGACCGGGCACCCTGAAGCCAGAAGATCTCTCTGCCTCGGGGCACACAGAGGAGAGTCACAGGGGAATGGCGAGCGTGGGCGCGTGCTGAAAGGCAGCCAGAGCAGCTCCCTGCACAGGCACAGCTTGTCCTGTACCTGGAAATTCTCTTTGATCCTCTGCTCATTGAAGCTCTTGGCCAGGACCACCGCTCCCCTCTGCAGCTGGTAGCGCAGCGCAACCTGGGCTGGGCTTCTCTTGTGTTTCTTGGCAACAGCATTCAAGACTGGGTCCTCTAAGAGATACGGGCTGCTCTCTTCCACCCTGAAACCGCAAAACACAAAACATAGGTTTAAAGGGCGTGGGAATGAGACTCTGGAATGTGCTAGCCCTTTTCCCTAATTTCCCAGGTGACTGAGAGAACTACGTACAACATGGTACGATTTAAAAGTTTAGTGAATACTCACAGAAATTTATTCCTAACTGCACCAAACTGAAAACATTTCCATCAACAGGTCAAAGGGGAAACAGCTGGGAGTATATGGGTCTACACAATGGAATATTACTCAGAAACCAAAAGGAATGAACTAGATACTGTCAACAACGTGGATAAATCTCACAGCTAATATGCTGAGCCAAAGAAGACGGACACAAAAAAATATAAACCCTACGATTTCTATTTTTTTTATGGCCACACTGATGCCATATGGAAGTTCCCAGGCCAGCGATTGAACCCGTGCCTCCTTAGCGACCCAAGCCTCTGCAACCGAACTTTAACCCACTGAACCATAGCAGGAACTCCTCCTTTTTTTTTTTAATGAAAGTGTAGTTGATTGACAATGTTGTATTAGTTTCAGGTGTATCTCTAACTGAATCATGACTTTGATTCAGTTTGATATACATCAATATTTTGCAATACATGGGAAAAGAAAAATTATACATATGTATGTATTTGTGATTTTTCCAGATTATTTCCCCATTTAGGTTATTACAAAATATCGAGTAGAGTTTCTTGTGTGCTACAGCAGGGCCTTGTTGGTTATCTGTTTTATAGATAGTACTGCCTGTATATTAATCACAAACCCCTAATTCACCCCTCCCGTATCTCGACCTTTGGTAACAGTAAGCTGGTTTTCTTTGCCCTATGACTTCTTTTTAGATAGGAAGTCCTAGAATATACCAAACTAATCTATGTGGAAAAAAGAAATCAGAAAAACGTTCTCTTTGAGTGAGAAAGAATGGTCTGGGAAAGTATACAAAAGAACTTGTTTTGGGAGACAGAAAGTTTCTGCATTATGATAGGGGTGTGGTCACACAGTACATCCTAATATCAAAATTGGACAGTTAGGATTTATGCAAGATGAACTGTGTGAATGTTACCATAAAAACCGCTTTTTAAAATATTCAGAGTAGGGTCTGGAGACGACGGATGTATGGATGAAACAATGATGAAAGCATGTTGATGGTTGTCGAGGCTCGGTGACGGTAAATTATTGTGTTTACTTTTTCAAACCTTCCAATAACAGAATGCTAACCTTTAATTTTTAAAAATGTTTCATTACCCAAAGAGCTGCTGACGTAATTCTGACATTCTTCTTACCAGTTTGGGTCTCTTTGGGATCCCAGGGCGCTGTAGGCAACTAGAATGATGTCCCTGGACTTGCAAAACTCCAGAAGTTTGCTCTGGTTGAGGTAAGGGTGGCACTCCACCTGCAAAATGGCGAGACCGAGAGGCATCTGGACACATGAATCCAACGGCATGCACACCCGAAAAGCCCTATGAATGAACATCTAGCAAGACATTTGTTTCCGCACTATCATTTTCAGGTTGGCTATTTTCCACGTGCACCTTCTGAAATAACTTCAACTGCTACTGGTTTTCAGAAGTGACAGAACAATTGTCTTCTCGCTTTTTTTCGATTAGTGTTAAAATGATTAAAGAGTCTCCCTGTTCGGCAACTCATGGTCAATCTCCTAACGAGGGCCTCTTTGCCTCATCCTTAAATGCTGACGTTCCTGGCCTCTTCCTATTCATTCCATGAACTTTCCCAGGAGAGAGAATCCACTTCTGCGAGCTTAATGACCGTTCGTAAAGCAATGACTCCAACACGTATGCCTCTAGCCCTGACTGCCTTGGTCGGATCCAGGCCAATACTGCCATCTGCCAATCCAGCATCTTCGCCTGGATGTCTCTTAGCCACCTCCGAATAACTGAAATCATGCCCTTTCTGCTCCACTCAACCTTCTCATCCCTCGGCACTTCCTATTCTAATAAAAGGAACAGTCACCCATGCGGTGGCCATTAAGCCGGAAACTTAGGGACTGTTAATAAAGGAAGAAGCATGCGAAGAGCAGAAAGCAAGGAAGTCCCCAGTGGGCACAGCCTCACCTGGTTGCAGACAGGCTTGTACTTGAGCCCTGGCTTGTTCAGGATCAGCTCCAGCTGCTTGTGATTGAAATTGGACACCCCGATGGATCTGGTCAAGCCCGCGTCTTTACACTTCTCCAGGGCCTGGGGCGGGGGGTAAGTGGGCAGCAAACCTTCAGTGTAGCTTGGCCCTTTCACTCAACACTGAACATTTTAATAACCGGTAATCCGTTTTAACTTATATAACAACTTGGCTGAACCCATTTTGTCACTTGAGTGCATGATTTCCTAATGGTCTTTGTGGCTCTGTACACATATTCTGTGTCCTTGAGTCTATTACTTGCACACCCAGGACAACACATAGACACTAAGATGCTTTTACATTCCGCCTCGCCTCCCTGCCCTCTTCCAAGGCGACTGTTTTTCTTTAGGCATATAATAGTTCTTTAACAAATGATATCGTCACCAAGGGCAAAGAGAAGCTTTCATGTTTTCCACTAGCGGAAGGTCTTTCTGCTTCCCCTTTCCTAGAATGATGAAAAAAGGATGTGGGTTGGAGGATACAGGGCAGGCTTCGATCCCCTCCATCCTACCCTTCTGCTAAGTCAGCAACAGCTTCCCCCCAACTCTGGGCACGTGGACCCGTCCTAGGATGGAGCTTGAACCCCTTCATTTTTTTTTCTGTTCATATTCCCGTGGCATCTGCAAGTTCCTAGGCTAGAGGTCAAATCAGAGCTGCAGCTGCCAGCCTACACCACAGCCACAGCAACACTTGATCCTTAATCCACTGAGAGAGGCCAGGGATCAAACCCGCATCTTCACAGCCACTGTGTCAGGTTCTTAACCTGCTGAGCCACAACAGAAACTCCTCTAACTCCTCTTGAGTTTGCTTTTCTAGGGCTCACGGTTCAACGTGGTCAGAGGGGCGAAGAGAACCACAGAGGTTTAGATTAAAAATAGATCTAAAAGTTCATCTCGCTGAACTCCCTTGCTCTACAGGGGAGAACACTGAAGCACCGAGAAATTCAGCAGTGTGCCTGAAGCAAGACAACCGAGGGAGCCAGAACCCGTTTCCTCTGACTCCCCACCCAGTGGTGTCTACCTGTCACACCGGGATGCCTCCCGGGGGTCAGGAGCAGTGAGTACTTACCTCCCATGTGTCACGCAGGTCCACTGTTTCAAGAATAATTTTCCCACTGGCATCCTTAGGCAGAAACTCCTCCCCAGGCTGGAACACAAAGAGCAGAGAGGATGAAGAAGAACTCTGTGTGTGTGTGTGCGTGTGTGTTTAGATGCCCTAAGAGCTTAGTCCACAACCTTCAAGAAGCTATGACTGCTAGTCTGTGTGTGTGCATGTTGTGTGAGAGAAGACATGGGGGAGAGGAAGATCAGGCTCATCTGAAAGACTGCAGCCAAGTACCTCTCCCCCAATTACGTCCACCTTCCCATCCCCAAACCCCTTAAACTTTGAGTTCTCCTGCAGCTGGGACTGACTGTAGTTCAGGAGAACTGTCTGGTTTGGAGGATAGGACTCTCCTTGACTGTCAAGCAATGGGTTTTAACTCCAGCTGGTGATAAGTCAGCTTGAAGACGGCAAGGACAAGCTCGGTAAACATCCAGGGTGAGGAGAGGCTGGACCTTCAAAGCCCAGAAGAAGGCAGCTGTGTGACACGGACCATCTCAGAGCGTTTCCATCTTGACTGAGCTGAGACGTCCACATGGGAGGGACCCTCTCCCCAGAGAGGTGGGAATTTCCTACTGTGTATCTTCAGTCTGTGGTAACTCTATGTTCTGAGGACCCTAATCTCTAAGGGACAACAGACAGGAGTAGATCGCCTTTTAGGGCACTGTCCTCAACCCTTTGAGGTGGAGCCAGGGGGATCATTGAATTTCAGTCCTTCTGAGGCTGTAAGATGAGGGTTAAAGAAGATCTTGGTGATGAGATGACACAACTGTCAAGAAGAGTCATAGATCATTGAGCAGCTCGATCCGCCACCCTCAAGCCTACCTCTCTCAGGAAGAACACAGACAATCTAGCAGGAATAGACAAAGGAGGTGAAACCGGAGTGATGAAATACTCCCGGGCTTAACGAGGAAAACCAAAAGCTGACCTTCATAGCCATCGGCACATGAATAATGAAGAGATCAACGTAATCCAGTTGAAGTTTCTTCAGTGATCTTTCCAGGGCTGGTCGAACCAATTCAGGTCGAAAGAAAGTAGCCCAAAGCTGTAGTGACCAGGAAAATGGAAATTTTAAGATTTCGCGCGTTTAAGGAGCAAAAGTAAGCATCAATAGCTAAAATATTGAGAAGTAACAAACCACTGTTACCTTCAAGTAAGAAGCCCTGGGGCTAAATTTATGTTACTTGGTATAAACCAGGTCCCTAATGGGATCCTGAGATTTGTTTGGTGACTACCAGGAAACTGCGAGTGAAACTTAGATTTAAAAAAAAAGAAAAGAAAAGAAAAAAAGAGAGTTCCCACTGTGGCTCAGGGGGTTAAGAACCCAACATAGTGTCCGTGAGGATGCAGGTTTGGTCCCTGGTCTCGCTCAGTGGCTTAAGGATCTGGCATTGCCGCAGACCGCAGCATAGGTCACAGATGCAGCTCGGATCCCCCATTGCGGTGGCTGTGGTGTAGACCTGCGGTGGCTGTGGTGTAGACCTGCAGCTGCGGCTCAGACTCAGTCCCTGGTGCAGGAACTTCCATATGTCACAGGTGCAGCTGTTAAATAAAGAAAAATGAAAAAGAAAAAGAAACTTAGATGGGCCAAGAAAAGTGAACCTAAATGTTTCGAGGATTAGAAAAGTCACCTCTGAAAGGAGAATCAAGAAGTGACAGGCAAGGGAAAATGGCATCAACTGTCCCGTATAACAGACGTGCCGGGGGCCGTGAGAATTCTCAAAACAGGTTATCGTTGATGTGAACGCAACAGGCTCGCTCTGCAAAGACAGCTCCCTGAACACTGGAAGCACGGTTTTCCACGGAAGACCATTTTACAAATTTCAGCAAACTCAGTGCTAACTTGAAAAAAAAAAGCATTTCCCGGTCTGGCTCCCTTTTCTGAGCGCTTCGTCAGCCTCACTCGGACATATCCTGAGAGAAACCCCCCGCCAGGAAACTGAGCGGACCGGCTCTGCCTTGGCTCAGTCAGTCCGCTCCGCAGATGACGAAGGTACGTGTCCGCGATCGTGTTTTACGTGGAAGCGCTGACTGATGCTCAGAAAAGGCGCGCGACTCTGTCCCACCTTTAACCCACTCCAGAGCAAAGGTTTCCCATTTTCTACTTTTCTCTAATGGGCCCCTGCAATGTTAGGAGGTCCGTGAATTGTTCAACTGGAGGCCAAGGTCCACGTCTGCACCTGCTGGGCTGCACCCTCCCCTCGCCCCACCCAGGCACCTTGGTGGTGTAGAACAAGTCTTCCCGCTTCACCGTGCCATCCGCTATCTTCTCTCGAAGGGCACTGCCCACCTCCTCCTCGTTTTCGTAGACGTAGGCTGCATCGATGTGGCGGAAACCTACATCAATAGCCACTCTGGTGGCCTCTCCAGCCTTGCTCTTAGGGACCTATGGAACACAAATAAGGAGCGCTGGTTACCTCCCCAGGGCAGAGAGAGGCAAGCTGTCCCCTTAATAGAATCCCCAGGGTTTTTCCGAACCCCGTTGATCAGAACAAAGTCCAGGCTTACACACAAAAATCTGATGACCCGTTCCTAATTCTTACAATCTACTTGGGATTATTTTTCAAGATAATGCTGGTCTTCTTTCAGAGGCTGACTCCACCCAGGTAGCTTTTAAGTCTTTTTATTCGTGGGCTGAGCTGGGACGCTGCCCTTCTGGTAAAGAAAACTGGGGTGAAATAGGAAACCATCTCCACCCCAGATTCAGTTAAGCTGGCAAATCTGCGCTCTCATTTCTAGATGAGTCACCCGAAAGGAAGAGGCCAAAACTGTTAATCATCAACTGCGGCAAAAGAAGGCTCCTATGTGAAACCAGAGCCTCCCAGTCCTGCAAAGATCTGGGACATCGGAAAAGAGGCTGCTACAAGTGTAAGCGCCCTCTGCCCTCTCACCAGTGCTCCCAGTTCTCAGTGACAGGACTCTTCCTAATCCCCCTCGTAATCCACTTGGAGAAACACTTCTCCAGGTGGGGGGCGGGGGGCCCTTCCGGTCCTAGGGGACACTGGAGAGACGACCTCGGTCCTCAGCCCCCCTCCTACAAAGCAACCCCTGCCCTGGAGCACAAAAGCAGCCCACGTAGTGGGGTCTCTGATGAACCTCAAGAGGCTCCTCTCTCTGAACCTGTTCCTTTTGTTCTGACCCTTTGAGAAATAAACGCTCTTTCCTCCTTAGACCCTCCATCCTAATCCAATGATTAGTCGAGTCCTCTTAGAGAAGTAAAATGCTGGCATTTCTTTCTCCTCAAAGAGGAAATAATTCTAGAGCCTGACAGTTGTCCTCAGAGCCGCCACCCACGTGAACTAAATGACTCCTTTGTCGTCTTGTGTTGGCTCTAGAGAAGATTCTAGAAACACTGATCCTTCGTCTCTGTTGAATCAGCTCCTGTAAAAATGTGGCTCAGGAGTTCCTATTGCGGCTCAGCGGGTTAAGAATCCCACACGGTGTCTGTGAGGATGCGGGTTCGATCCCTGGCCCCGCTCAGTGAATTAAGGATCCAGTGCATCCAGGAGCAGTCATGCAGGTGGCAGACGAGGCTTGGATCCCGCGTTGCTGTGGCTGTGGTGTAGGCCAGCAGCTGCAGCTCTGATTAGACCCCTAGCCTGGGAACCTCCATATGCCGCAGGTGCGGCCCTAAAAAGAAAAAAAATTATTTTAATTTTTAACTAAATAAACTAAAACATTACGCTGTTTCACGGACGGGGGTTATAAGAGGCTGCATCGTGGCCAGCACGGGAACGCCCGCCGAGGAACAGAGAGGCCCGGACAAGGGAGCCAGACACCGGCGGTCTAGCAGGAGCAGATGTGGCCGAAGGAGGAGCTGCTAAAGCAAAGGGCGGCTGGTCTGATGACGGCTTCACCCAGCGCAGGGCCGTCTCCTCCCCAAGCCTGTGTGGCCCCCGGGCGCTGCCCATTCCCAAAGCTGGCCTCCAATTTCAAACCAGTGACCAAATCCGAGATGATCAGTTTGCATGTTTCCTAGGAAACACACTTGGCTGAACAAAAGGAAGAGCAAGTGCAGGCACAGAACCCTCTGTTCCAGCCGTGACCCTCAGTCAAGGGCTCATGGGGTCGGCGGGGTCGCACTGGGAAAAAGAACTCAGGGGCAGATGAAAATGTGGCTTCTTTCCATTCTGTGCCCTTCGTACTACACCGGGCGTGTGGTGAGGCGGATTTTATTCTTGTGAGTGAGGCGGATTATACGCTGTTCTCCTTCTCTTCTCCAGGGTAGTTGTTCTCCTTTTAAAAGTCGTAGAAGTTGGATTGGAACTAGAGACTCTCACACTAAGTGAACTAAGTCAGACAGAGAAAGACAAACACCCTATGGTGTCCCTTATAACTGGAGTCTAATGTACGACGCAAATGAACCTGTCCACAGAAAAGAAATGCAAGGACTTGGAGAACAGACTTGTGGTTGCCCAGCGGGGGGAGCGGGGGGGGAGTGGGATGGACTGGGAATTTGGGGTTAATAGATGCAAACTATTGCCTTTGGAATGAATAAGCAATGGGATCCTGCTGTATAGCACTGGGAACTAGGTCTGGTCACTTGTGATGGAGCATGATGAAGGCTAATGTGAGAAAAAGAATGTGTATACATATATTTGTGTGTGTGTATGTGTGACTGGGTCACTTTGCTATACAGCAAAAAACTCACAGAACACTGTAAACCAACTATAATGAAAAAAATAAAAATCATTTTAAAAAGTAATAGAAGTTGGCTAAAACATATGTAAGACACACCCTACGCTTAAGCTATAATGGTGGACAAATGGATAATTATGTTAATTATGCTATTCATTGCAATCAAGTGCTCTCTGCAGCTATGAGTTATTAACATTTCAGGCCCTAGCTCTACAAAAATAGGGCCATTGGTCTCTGTCATTTCTGGGAGCAAACATTCCCAAGCTGGCCCAAAGCTCTCCCAATCTCACCATGACCAGACTTTGACACTTACAGGGCATTGCAATCAATCCAGTGGCTATGTGAATTATACATTTTTTATTATTTTTTTATTAAAGTACAGTTGACTTAAGAGTGCTGTGCCAATTTCTGCTGTGCAGCACAGTGACCCAGTCATACATACAGATTCTTTTTCTCATACTATCTTCCGTCATGCTCTGTTCCAAGAGACTGCCTCTAATTCCCTGTGAATAATCCATTTTGATGAGAAGCATAACTCTGTCTCCATTGGTACTTTTTGCCTCTTAAGTCTTCCTTTCTAAATGCCTAACGCTCAGAATAATGATAGCTTCACATATGACAAAAGGTTTTGAAGAGGCAAATTCTCTGCCAAAATTCTCAGCCCCCAAGAACCCACAGCAAAGCTGCTCTGAAGTCATCCTGCAAACGGTCCTCTCCATCTGTGCCCACTGCCCATCAGGAGCTCTGGCTCAGGGTGGCTCTGATGGAGGAAGCAGACAGGGGCCGGAAGGGCTGTCTGAGCTGAGGCTTTAAACAAAAGTGCATGAAAGAAGAAATAATACTTAGCTAGAATAGTTGTTGAGAATTAAAGAGGATAATACTGTATGTCAAGTACTTAAGATGCATGGTAAGAATTCAGTCTACATTAAGTAACCAAAATAATAGTAATAATAGAGATAATCCACCCACAAAATTCTCCCCTCCAAATCCCCAGAGTCCACTTAAGGCAGAGTTAGAAATGGTGACATGAAAGCCCAGGTGAGACCTTCCAAATGACCAGAGCGCACTTGCCCCAAAACCACCTGTCTGCTGACTGCCCTTCCAGGGCCGTTTGCATCAACCCTCCAGCCCCCCGTGGACACGGCTTACCCCTGCAGGGACAACAGTGCCAAATCCAAGAACTGGCATGAAATGCCCATCGTTCAGCTTCACAGAACGGCTGAGCTCCATCTCTATTCACAGTTCCCGCTAAGCTGCCTCTGTCTTGCTTTTCCTTCTTCTAACTGCAGGCGAAGCAGCTGGCGAGGCTGCCGTGCTCTTTATCTCCACCAGTCCCCAGAGGTGGGCGGGACTAGGGTTAGTGAAACCAGAATCAACCCTCGGACATCCCTCTAGTTCTTTCAAGTCTCTGCAGACGTGTTTCACAGGAAAGAGCATAAGTGCTACGGGGGTTTGAACTTTCTTTCCAGCATCACTCCCCTTTATCTCTTAAATTAAAAAAAAAATTGAGACACTTTGTTGTACAGCAGAAAGTATCTCAACCTTGTAAATCAACTATATGTCAACAAAACGTTTAAAAGTTTAAAAAGCGTAAAAAAAGATTAAGGGAGGACGGGTAAATGAGGAAGCTGGGATCGACAGAGCCATACCACTGAATATAAAACTGGTAGACGGCAAGGACCCACTGGACAGCACATGAAACTATATTCCATATAATAACTTTAAATGCAACAGAATCTGAAAAAACATACTATATATATATGTGTATATATATATATATATACATATATATATACATTTGAATCAATTTGCTGTATACCTGACACATTGTAAATCGACTATACTTCAATTTTTTTAAAAATTAAACTATCGGCCTTCTAAATGCATCCAATATTTATAGGAAGTATATAATTAAAAAAAGAAAAAATTAACCTGTCAAATGTATCCTTGATAATTACATCAGATGTACTTCACTAGAAGAAAATTATGATTAGGTTGGTGAATTCTAAACATTAATTCTACTCTAGGATTTTAAGTCCCCTGCTCTTCGTTTTGTCAAAAATCCCACCCCAAAAATAAATAAATAAATAAATAAAAGATGTTATTCAGAATTTCTTGAACAAAGCTCAAGCCCGTAACAATATTCCTTAGAAACCCACATCCTAGGAGTTCCTGCTGTGGCTCAGCAGGTTACAAACCTGACTAGTACTCAGGAGTTTGTGGGTTCATTTCCTGGTGTCTCCGAGTGGGTTAAGGATCGGGTATTGCCATAGGCTGCGGTGTAGGTAGAAGGTGTGGCTCGGACCCTGCGTTGCTGTGGCTGTGGCGTGGGCCAGCAGCTGCAGCTCTGATTCGACCCCTAGGCTAGGAACTTCCATATGCCAGAGGTGCAGTCCTAAAACGAAAAAAAAATAAAATGAAATAGATAAACAGCATGGCCCTGATGTGTTACACAGGGAACTATATTCAATATCTTGTAACAAATTATAATGGAATAAATATAAAAAAGAAAGTCTGTATCAAACTGAATCATTTTGCCGTGCACCAGAAACTAACACTTCAATTAAAAGAATTAAAATTATGAAAAAAAGCATGTGCTGTGTCCTTTATAAGTCCTTCTATGGCCTTGCCAGGCGGCATCAGTCACTTTCTCCATGTGCCCTCACTTTATAGCTTCTCTTAATGCAGATCAAAAACCTCTATTAGTGAAATTAAACTCTCAACCAATAAGAACTTCTCCTAGATAAAAACACTAAATAGTGTTAGCTTAATGTTACTCTCAGGCCAGGCTTCTCCCAACCAGTATTTGTACAGCTAACATTTTAGAGCAAACTACAGAAGGTAACACTGCAATTTATCTTATTTTCAATCAATCCCTCGGGCTGGTCAAGGTCAATACTTTGACTGATTCTGTTATTTCTTGCGGTTAGGTTAGTATTTTTTTTTTTAATACTGTGTCAGCTGTAAATCTTATGAGTGTACCCTGTATATTTCCATTATTAAAAATTAGGAGTCAAGAGTTCCCGTCGTGGCTCAGTGGTAACAAAACCCGACTAGTATCCATGAGGACACGGGTTCGATCCCTGGCCTCACCCAGTGGGTTAAGGACCTGGCATTGTGGCTGTGGTGTAGGCCAGTAGCTACAGCTCAGATTCAACCCCTAGCCTGAGAACTTACATATGCCGCAGGGTGCAACCCTAAAAAGAAAAAAAAAAGGAAAGAAAGAAATTAGGAGTCAGGTCACAAGAAAATTCTCTCAGTTGACAAAATCAATGTCAATAGCTTTGAGCACATCATTCAACAGGTGACACGAGTGCCCCTTGCAATATTTACCTGTATTTTGCATTGAATGCCTTGTCGAATGCAGGGGCACTTTTTTCTCCTTACTTCCTAATTTAGCAGCCTAGGGCTATTGTCAATAAAAGAGAATGGGTTAGTCTTTTTCTTGGAAAATTCACATCAGACTCTCATGCTCCTTGCTTCTCTTTTTTTTTTTTTTTTTTTTTTTTTTTTTTTTTTTTTTTTTTTTTTTTTTTTTTTGTCTTTTTGCCTTTATGTAGAGCCTCACCCGCGGCATATGGAGGTTCCCAGGCTAGGGGTCTAACAGGAGCTGTAGCTGCTGGCCTTCGCCACGGGATCCGAGCCACGTCTGCAACCTTCACCACAGCTCACGGCAGCGCCGGATCCTTAACCCACTGAGCAAGGCCAGGGATCGAACCTGCAACCTCATGGTTCTTAGTCGGATTCGTTAACCACTGAGCCACGAAGTGAACTCCGCTTCTCTTTTTAAAAGGTCTCATAACTGTGGGTTTGGGATACAAAATCTGTAAAATTGACTTGTGACGATTTATGTACACCTATAATTGAAATAAAATCCATTAAGAAAAAATAAATAAATAAAAGGTCTCATAAAACCTGCATTTAAACATTATCCTGAAACATTTTGTGATTAATATCATGCCTTATGGCAAACGGTTTTTGGAATCCAGCTTCCCTTTGCAAAGAGAAGAAACGCATCCTTTGCTTCAGAGACCTCTCCCTTTCAAAGACTATTCAAAGGCTACCCTAGAAAGCACCCACCAGGGGACAGACGTTGTGTCCTGCTGGGCAGCATAGCAACCCAGTCATACAGTATCTCTGATAAAAATAAAATTCCTAAAAACTTTAGCAACATGGAACTCACTAGTGACCCTAATGAAACAGTTTTAGTGGGATAATGAGGGGCGAGATATGGGACTCGAAGGCAGTAAACAGAGACAGCGCTTTGAAGGAGTTGAACTGGGCAGGTCCAGAGACCTGGGCAGAGGTTGGAGAGTGTTGTGAAAGAGAGAAAGAACAGACTTCTACCGGAGAAGGTCAAGGTCAGAAGAGGCGGGGCGCGGGGGGGGGGGGGCGGTGATACAGTGTCTATGGGGATGTGTATATAAAAATGTATATGTACATATAAATATATGAATGACTGGGTCACTGCTGTACAGCAAAAGTTGACACAACATTGTAAATCAACTCTCCTTTTTTAAAAAATTTGAAAAGAGACAAAGTACTGTGTGTAAAATCAATAAGCAACAAGAAACCAGTCAGATAATTAGACAGCAACACCCAATGTTACCACTTACATGTGGAAACTAAAAAGACACAATGAACTTCTTTGCAGAATAGACAATGACTCACAGACTTTGGAAAACCTTGGTTTTTCAAATAAGACAATCTAGGGGGTGGGGGGATGCACTGGGGGTTTGGGATACAAAATCTGTAAAATTGACTTGTGATGATTTTTGTATACCTGTAATTGAAATAAAATTCATTAAGTTAAAATAAATAAATAAATAAAAATAAAAATATCGAGCCCCCCCAAGAAAAATAAGCAACAAGGATATACTGTGTAGCACAGGGAATTATACGCTTTATTCTATAATAACGTACAATAGAATATCACGGAATCCATATATGGCACACCTCAAACTTACACAATATTGTGAATTCCCTATACTTCCATTTAAAGACATGAAATAAAACAAAATTTTTTTAAAAAGAAAGAAAGACAAAAAGAAGAAGTTGGGAAGAAGGATTTAGAGCCCAAGTCCCACGAGTTCCACGAGGAGGGCCCGGAACAGAGCGGCAGGCGGCGTGTAAGCGCAGGTGCAGGGCTTCCGTGAATGAAGGTTTGGGGGTGGGAGGAGCTGGGCGGCCCAGGCTCTCCTGGCGACTGAAACGCAAAGGGGTCAGAAGCCCAGTGACATCCACCCCGTGACCTCTTGAGTGGGGCCGCGAAGGAGCCGGGCCTCCCCAGTGGCAGGCGGAGCCCTGCAAGCTCATCCTGACTCGGCGGGACAGAGCAGAGGGCTCACCGCAGCCAGAAACCCCCCTGCTTAATCTCGACACATCTCGAGAATCGATAAAATGAAGAATTTCTTCCTCTCACGGAGACCTGTGATGTCCCTGCTAAGCGACAAAGAAACCCTCCCGGGGC